>VZSE01006029.1:1816692-1928448 GCA_013398275.1 Promerops cafer | reverse complement strand
GATTGATGCTTACATGGGAAATGACCTTCTGCAACATTTTGGATTAATTTATTAGGGTAAATTTTCAGAAAAAATATATCAATGCATAATGATTGTAAAATCTGAGTGACCTGTTAACTCTAAAAATACCCAGCAGCTGTCTGATTTTTTACTTAGTTTCTTCAATATCCAAGCATGGAGTTTAGTCACTGCAATATTTAGCATCTGCTTGTCAGAAGTATGTGCAAGATGTTGTGTAATAGGTTATATAGGTCAGCAAGATTTGATGGGATGTGTGTTTTTTTAGTGTTTATATATGCAGATTGTGGACTGTAATGCATCTGCTGACAATAACACTCTTGCCATGGTAGTATCTGTGCTACATTTACCACTGTTTAAATTATTACCTGCCCTTAGTGTTGCATGGCTACTTGGCAGTTCCTAAGACTTTGGATATGAGCCTGTAAAACACCCATAAGCTCAATGGATGAAGCATATACACATGCATTTTGTACAGCAGGTATTGCCAGGAGATAGCTCCTTCACGTTCTCAATGTTTACTAAAATGTTTATAAAAGAGTGAAAATATGATCTTTGTATACCAGAATAAAACAAAATATTTACTGCAATGCTTATTTGTTTATTCATCATTCCCTTTCCCAACTACCAAAGCAGTGCGAAATAGAGATGACCTGTACATCCTACCCCTGCCAAAAAAAGGGTACACAAGCCTTCAACAACAAAAAGTTCAGAAAAATTGATGCAGCACAGATACAATTCTCACCTTGCCCAAATGTGATAATCCCACATGAAAACAATAAACTGAAGAAAAGATGCCAACAATTGGATCAACTGGAAAGTTCTATTCATATTTTTTTCCCATCTGTTTAGAAGCTTCCAAAACATGCCCCTAAACCCCAGAAATGAATATTGAATCATTTCACCTTTAATAGACTGCTTTGTAATGTGCAGGCTCTGCAGCATGGCACCTCTCAACAACTCTCCACCTGGACCCCTTAATTCATGCTATATTCACCTGGAATTCAGCTTTACATGTAAGGTGATGTATGCAAGAGCAGGTCAAGAAACCTATCTGGATCAGAGTGAGTCTAAAGATGAGCAGATGTGGCTCAAAGGTGTCTTCAACTACCAGAGTTTTTGTCCAGCTTATACTCTATGCCTCCAAAATTGTCTTATTGTACTCATCATTCTCAGGTTGGCAATCTCAGCTTGTATTCCATAAACTTTCCTACCACCCACTGTGCTTGATTTTGAGCAAAGAAACAGCACAAGCATCACTTAACCCGTGGACGATTCATCCTAACAGAACAGAAGAAACACAAAGGCAGGCAGTTAAATGAACTGTCTTTCATGAACCTATGTATGATGTATATATATCATATGACATTTCATATAAAGCTTTCCCAATGTGTCTCCAAGATCCCTCAGTACCATTAAGACCAGATTTCAAAATCTTTCATTTTAATCTATTAAATGTGAATGCTAATACAATATTCTGGTGTGTGATAATAACTACCCTTGACAACATTTCTTTTCACATTAAAGTGTAACTGCTTGAGAAGTTTGGGTGAGAGCAAACGAAGAATATGACTGCATTGTAATATGAAAAGAAATATAACTGGGAGCTAGTTCTAATATAAATTCAGGATTGAATAATATTCTTTATTTAAATTATTATTATAAATAAAACATACAGGCAACACTATGGCATGGCCAGTTAGAAGCCCCCTCAGAATGACCCTTCGTAAGACAAGTTGTAATGTTGGGCAACCAATATGCACAAAACACCCAACTGCTGTTATCAAACACAATTTACTCATAGAAGTTAGGGATGTAATTATATAAACACTGGCTGACTGTAACTGATGCAAGAGGTATGACAGAGTTTAGCAAATGCCCAGAGAGGTAAAGCTGTTTTAAGGGATCCAAGGCTGGCTTCTGCCTTCAATTAATGTGGCATCATACCAGAGCCACACAATGTGTGGAAGCCAGGAAGCCTGTTTTCATCTTTCCATTTAAATTGCAGCACACTTTATCAGCATTTATAACAGTGATTAAGAAGGAGCAAAACTTGCAAGAATAGTATTTTTTTATTCATTCTTAATGTGCTTTAAATTAAAAATGCCCTGCATGGACTATGTCACAAAAACACTATAAACAGGTTGAACAGACAACATTTCTCATGGTGACACCAATGTAGAGAATGTTTATTTGATTGCCTACATAGACAGAAAACTTTGGAATACGAAAAGGAGGGTGCAAGATGGCAGAAAAAGCTAGAAGGGCTTGAGAACCAAAGAGGATAACTGGAAATAAAATATATTTATATACTGGTATATATTTATGTACTGGTAACTGTATGTGCTATACAGTGATTATAAATGCAGATGAATATCTGCATTAGCTTCATGTAGCTTGTTCAGATGACAGCTACCACACAGACACACATTAAACAAGCTTTCAGCCTAGCTTCGTGTTCTCCGCTCCACTTAAGCTACCTTCTTCCATACCAAGTCACTCTGTTTTCATTGCCACGATCACCTATGCTATCTGGATTACAGGGAGAAGGACATTTCTCTCCTCTACCTCTCTCTTCTTGCTTTGTAACATTTCTTTGCTGTTGTGAAATGAGGGTTTATTTTGCTCCTTTTTCATCCACTTTTTGACTTCTGAGGGTATTGCATAGTTGCTCTCTCTTTCTATGCATTTATATTTTTGTGTGCCCTAAGTTCTTCAGGCACAGTTATATGAGATATGTGAAAAAACAAAAAACCAAGCACATGAATGTTTGAGCTTTTTCCCATTCATATTGAATAGCAGCACAATGTGACAGTACTGTATCTAATCCAGCTGCAGTGTGGGCAGGGAAGCACGAGGAATATGAGCCCAAATGGCTTTTGATGCCAAAACACGCTTGGGACAGGGGTGTGGAGGGGGAGAAGCTTTGGACAATGTTCTGTGCACAAATATATCCCAAAAACAATATCCTAAAATGTAAAGATTAAAGGAGGAAAAGCAAGGGGAGAGACGATGATATTGGTGAAAGGTGCTATGTTTAGTAAGTTCATCTTCTGGGTAAAGCCGCTTGGACTTGACATTCCGATTTCTTCAAAGGATGTTACAGATCTTCAAAGCCTGTGTTATTAATCACATAATCTAAATACAAGTTTCTCCCATCTTAGATTTGAACTGGAAGATAGATTTAGGTTTAAATATAAACTTTAGTTATATCATTAAACCATTGTTTACCTTACTCTGATGGTGCCCCAGCACAATTTGTTATGTTTCATTTTAAGAAGTTGCAATGGCATTGTGTAAAATGATTATCTATTTCTAGTGATTTAGTGATTTTACTGCTTACAGGTTATATATATCATTTGTAACTTACATTATCTAAGAGCCACTAATCCTGAAAAATCTTTAAAGCTAGGTAATTTTGTTTATTTTAAACCAAATGCCAAGAGTGGATATTGTCTCATGTTGCTTGATGACAAAGAGTGATATTTTGTTTTACTCAGAGCTGCTGAAATGACACTAAAATAATAATGGGATACAACATAAATCATCAAATTGCTATGCTAAAGAAACAGTTGATCTTGTTATGGCAACCATTAAAGATAAAAACAGAGATGCTCTATAAACATTATACACAGTGGAAAATCCCTTTCTTGACACAGTTTGGCAAAGTGGTACATTTGTATTAAATAGAAACTCCATTTTGTCTCCTGAACTCCATTTTGTATGCTGTACTTGAACACGTTTAAATTTGCCCAAGACAGGTTACAGTAATGCATTCCAGACAGGCACCCTTTCCAGGAAAGAGTCTTGACACCTCACTGAAGGCCTATCACAGGAAAATTGTCAAAAAACAATCTAGTACTATCAACTTTGATTGTTCTGCCGTCTTCCCTCCCTCCTTCCATAAACCTTGTTTATCAGCAGAGGAGCGTACTGAAAAACCACGAGATTGGGTGAAAATACCTGAATGGCAAAAAGAAGTCAAATTCTTTGCAGAGCTGGATATCCCTCTATGGCCAAAGGGAGGTGATTAGTGCAGACTGGCAGGACCCAGAGGAGTCCTGTCCCATCTGGAACACTAGGAGCCCTCCAGAATACAGAAAGTTTGATGAGTCAAGCAATGGAGTGGAGATGGCATGTCTCAAGACTATTATTATTATTATTATGAATTTTTAATTCTGCTACTAGTTTTCAGGAAAAAAGTATTAGGAAAATCCTTTATGTCTCTGGTCCTTTCATCTTCCACGTTGCTGAAGAGTCTGAACCAGGAACATGGGGTATGTTGTCTTTATGAGGTCCAAGTACAGTGACGTGTGGACTAGGCAGATTGGAGTTGGGAAGGAATCTGCCCCGGTCTTAGGGGCAGCCACAAGGTGTGTGAGGGCACTGGCAGCAGCCTCAGAGCGGGAAGTGAGGGTGCTGCTTCGCGAGGAAATGCTGTCAGACATTTCCTATCTTAGAAAAAGCCAGAAACAGCCACAAAACTCTCTTTGCCCACAGCACCCAACAGACTTGGACCCATTTGGTGCTTGGATCTAAGTGTGATAGGGTTTGCAGACTAGCACTGCCTTTTCTACCACCTGGTTTTCAAGGATAAAATGTTTTGTAAACACACTGCTTGATTCTCCTCAAATGAGACCATTTTTGTCTCATTTTCCATTTATAATGCCTGCTATTGCCTCAAAAAAGTACACACAGTGTTGTCAAAGTTTTCTCTCAGATTTTCATGCCCATGTCATAAATGCCCAACCCAGACCTTCCACCATTGCATTCCTCAAGCTAACTCACTATTCACGTCTCTTATTGGGAAAAAGGGAGGAGACAAAGTGTGTGCTGAGTATGTTCTCATAGGTAGAGAGCTGGCTGAATATCTAAATACACACTGGTAGTTAAAACCTGAATAATGGCACTACAGCATTTGTGTTTTTCCTGCACTTAATAGAGGTTAATGTGAAACTGCAGGAAAGGTGAAGGGGAGTGTTTAGCTTCCCGCTTGGAGCCTGCATGTGTCAATGCCTGACAGAGCCTTGAAGTTGTTAGTCTGCATGCAGAGCACTAGCTGAATGAGGTTACAGTGCTGAGCACAGCGGGCTAAAAGAAGTAGGATCAGACTGATAGGAGGAGTGGCAGAGTCCAGGCACAGCAGAGTGTATCAAAGACAGCCCAGGGGAGAGCGGGTACTGTATTAGTCCTTTGTGTACATTTAAATGGAAGACAGTGAACATGCAGAGATGAACTCTGAACTCTCTCAGCTGGGCTCCTGCTCCTTTTAACCTTGGCTCTGTAAATAAAATAAAATATAATAAAATAATAATAAAAAACTTAAAAATAAATAAAATAAGGTAAAATAAAATAAACCCAGCACACTGCGGTCTGGACTCCTATGCTCAGCTATTTTTTTGCATATTGAACACTCATTAAATAAACATACCAAGATCAAAGTAGCAAGTGCTTTTGTTATTATTTTACTCAATTCACACTAAATTATAGATGTAGACACCCACTGGGAAAATTGGGTGAGAAGGTGGAAAGGTTTGAACAACGAAGATAAGACCCTTCATTTTTTGCCCAGAGCAGCTGAGGAACTGGATCAGGAACCAGTAGACTGGTAAGGGAACAGGAATCTTCTTCGAGTTTCAGAGTAATTTTTGTCAACGTTCATCTCTGCCTCATCGTGTAAAGTGGTAGATTATGTAATGAAACACAGGAAAGCTTAATAAAAAGGATCTACAGAGAGCAAAGAGATGACTAAAAAGCATTTTTTATACATCTACATATAGAGAACCCCCTGTGCTGGAGCATAGCAGAAGAGAGGTTCCATGGACCACAGTCAACAAGTTTTGCACAACTAGGATAGAAACATTGCCTTGCCAGAGTACGGCTGGAATATCGTAGGGATCCATGGACAGAGTTCTATGTACTGTGTTATTTATAGTGAATGGGTTACATGTAGTTCTTAAGGGTAAGTACATCTCCTTCTGCACAGCAGAATCTTAGGAATAAAAAGGGGCATAACAACGTCAACCAAAGAAGCACAAGCAAAATTCCAGTACTGTTCTGAAAATCCTATAAAAGAGGATCTTGAGAAGCAAATAAAGGTGACAAGTGTCAGATAAATAAACAACTTCGCCTGAATTATGGTTGAAAGTGTAAGTGGGAAAAAACACATGGCATATGTAGAAATATTTTTTTACCTATGCCATATTTAAAAATACAGTTTTAGATAGTATCACCTAAGAACTTAAGCACTCTAGACTGATGCAGCAGGTCATTTGGATCACATGTACAATGTGTATTGAAATTATTCTGTTGAAAGGAATGACAATGTGAAAATATTTAAAATCAAGCATCCATTCAAACATGTGATAAAATAGGACCCAAGACCTCAGACATTTACAGAAACAGGAATAAAATATTTAGGTATGTACCAAACTCACATGGAAAAATTCAGCTTAAATTTCTGATAAACCAAATTATTTAGCACAGTCTGATGTGATCTCATTAGATAGAACTAAATCAGACCTGGAGAGAGTGATAACAGAAATGATTAATTGCAAGGACTTAGGAAAACATGGACATCTGTTAAATGACAAGAGTGTTGTAGGGCTGATATACAATCATAGTTTACCAACACAGCTACTGTGGCAGCCATGTGGACAATCCTACTTCCATCCACAGTGACTTTGGTATATGAGCATCTTCAACAGGATTATTTTCATTGAGAATGTCACACGTTTATTTTTCTGTCTGCATCAAAAAAGAAGAGGGAGCCTCATGAATGTTCATAAGAAGCATCTGAACCAACATGGATTTCTACACTTACAGTTGCAACAGATTCAGAACCTTGACAAGGCTTGTAGCTTGACTTACTCCTTTGCTAGGATAGTCTACAGATCAAACTGAGATACCCTGGCAGAGCAATGTAGAGAACTTTGCAGTATTCTATCCTAAAATAGGTCATTTGGGAGTAGATGCGGTTAGAAACGTTCAAAATATTACTCAAAAGCAGAAGAGGAAAAGTTGTTTTACTTTTTTTTCTTACCAACTTCAGTGAAGACATGTCCTTGATGTGAGATCACTTATCTGTTCTCAAAAATTCTAAGTGTTCTCTACACCTTTTAAGATAAAACTTGACCTTCAAATTCACTTTATGACTAAATTATTCCATGACTGTTTTCATCTTTTCTTTCTATTTTCCAAGTTGCACTCATAATAGCTTTTTTAAAGTCTGCAGCAGTGTTTCCTTTATGCAATTGATATATATATATATTTTTAACAGAAAAAAAGACAAGTCCATGAAAATACATTTCATCTTTTTTCTAAGTTTTGAAGGTAAAGAGCTAAAATATAAAGCTAGTATATATACCCTCTAATTACCCTCTGAACACAAAAAATATCCCACCTCCTCCTCCCTCCTGCTTGAAGATCAGGTGCCACGCTCAGCACTGGCTGCTGCTTTTCCCATCAATGCGCTATGAACCTATTACTGTTGAACACTCCTCACAGCAAATCAGACAGCAAAAGTTACTCAAACCAGCACCATGGCTGTGGTCTTTCGAAGAGGCCATGCATATCAGCATGAGACAGTCACATTAGTGCTGGGAGGAAGCTCCTTGAGCAGGAAAAGCCATCCCCTGAATAACAGCAGAATGTTTCACGGAGCATCCACAAAAACTTGTTGTCACTTCCTGCCTTACAACTCCAGCAATGGCATTTTCATGTATTTTGCTCTTTCGGTTCAAACTCTTCAGCCATTTTGCTGTTTTATCTTAAGGCCTTTTTCCATCCCTCCAGTCTGCTGAGACTAATGACTTCTACTTTTTACTAACCCTTGTGAACACAAAGACAGATACTCTGTCCTCCTCTCCAGAAAGCCAATTTAAATTCCTTTAACCTTCTCTGGCAACATCCTCTTTTCCAAGCATTTCTTCATTTGTAATCGCTTAAGTGCTTCCCTTTACTGATGTCCATTTCACCATCTCATGTGCTGTCCAAAATTAATGTAGTGTTCCAGTGAGTCATGGATAATCCTGAACAGATTCTCTATTCCCAGGGTTCATCCAGACCCTGGGTGTGAATCAACCTCTTTCTTCCTGTACACTTTATTTAGAAAATGCTTTCCTTTTTGCCAGCCCTTAATAAATGAAATCTTTGAAAGCTTATCCTGATTTATACAGTAGTATGGAAAGTTGCCAGATAATTAGGGTACATAGCATGATCTATGAGAAATGATGAAGATCTAAGCTCCATGGATTCTGGCCCAAGTCAGACCTCTATGGTTTTTTCAAATAAAGCATTTTCAAGACGAATCTTATGATGAAGCTGACTTTTAAACATTTACATGAGAAATTAAAAAGACACTTTCACCAGAAGAATGTGGCAGTTCAAGCACCCAGAAGCATTGTGGGAAACCTTGTTTCAGTCCTCCTCTGCCACTCCCTCACACATCAGTTGCACATCAAGGCCACAGGCTGGGTCTTCCCGTATCACTTCTGTGGCTGTCAACTTCCTAAAAATATCTGTTGATGAAGACTTGATGTCTTGGTTTGGGAGGAAGTGAGTTTTTTGGGAAGTTTTAGTTAAACCAATCAGTGGTCAGATTCGAATATTGACACCTGGTGTGACCACTGAAGAGGTGAGTCACCTCTGCAGACACACGGGGTTAAAAGCAGAGATTTCCCAGAGTTCGCTCTCTTTCGCCCGTGGTAGCCCAGGGAGCGGCACCGTCTCTGCCCCGCCCGGCCACATGGCTGGGTGGGGGAGGGAGCCATGGAGGCCCAGGCTAAGGTAGGCCGGAGCCCCGGAGAGAGAGAGAAGGTGGAAGGGAATGGAACCGGGCCAGCCCCTGCAGGACCGAGGGGTGGAAACCGAGGTATCTTTTGTTNGACTTGAATTCATCTCTCTCACATCCAGTGCAGTGTTCTCATTCACAGGACATTGTTTACCGGTATCAGTCTTTCTAGCTTTGAGCAGAAACAATTTCTGGCCCTGAGAAATTCCTCTTAAGAACAGAAAAAAAATTGTCAATTATCATCTTGTCGAATTAATATTGGCAAGACTCTGTCACTTCAAAATTTGCAGCATGATGTACTTCAGAAGTCCCTGAGTGCAGTGAAACAAGCTGAATTCTGTTACACTGGCCATGCAGAGACATGAGGAAGTGCTTCATTTTACCACGTACCATGAAGGGAGCACCAGGCTGGGCTCGCTGCAGGCCAGCCAGGGCTCTGGTTCGCTGGCAGGGATTCTTCACCTGCAGCTGCCCAGAGAGACACAGGTACCCCGAATCCCATGGCTAGAAGAGGAATTATGGACAAGGTGGACACAGGCTTCCCTCATTTTGGTTGAAATTAAACTATCCAGCCTTTGCAAAGTGTGTGTCAGCAGTTTTGAATTGGACCATGACACCAATGTAAAAACAAACCTCCTGAAATACAGATAATCCTATGATTCACACAGTGCAGCCTGTGCTTCAGTGCACTGAAATAGAAGCAGAACTCGGTATTTGTTAATCCTACTCTAATTATAACAATCTATGTTATAACCCCTGCTAATGAGCTAACATAATTTTTTTAAAGTGTGTATTATAACACTGTGATTAAAGCTTGATGGAGCTGTTCTTATGCTTTTATGATATAAAAATGGTTTCTTATTAGCTTTTGATGTTTCATTTTCCCCACAGCATCACAATATCTGCTTCTGTTTTACCCAATTGTACAATAATTGTTGTTTCAATTCAGCAATCTCATAGCCTAGTCAGACTCTAGCCATTTGATTAGTCAATGAAAATACTCTATAACAGTAATGCCATGGAATATATGCCTTATCATTTTAGTGTTCTGTATTATATTCTCTCACCTTTCTGTACAAGCTACTGAAATATTAATACACTGTCCTCGGGATTTGATAAAACATGATGAAAATTATCATAATGTTTTATGCCTAAAGACCATTAAATTAGTGCTCATTAAACTGGAAATAAACAGCTTCAATAATTTTTGTTTAAATGTGTTCTTTTTGTTTGAAAGACTGAAATGCATGTTGAAAGTCTTAAATTTATGAGGGAACCCACTAAAAATTACAGCTTCAATGGTCATGCCTAAGATTGTGTCTCTGCTGTACATACACAGAATAAGCTTTCTTCACATAGTCAAACTCATTTCCAAACTAAACTTACCCAATCTAGAATAACTTAATTCTGTGTTTATCGGTAAAAAATCCTCCAAGCCAAACCAGTAAAGAGGGAACAAAGAAAATCAAATGGGCAAATTGTACTCAGATTTGCAGATATACAACTTCAGCAGAAACACAACAGCTGCATAAATATTTCCAAACCCATATTTGGCTCCTTCACTCCCACATTAAAAGGCAAACACAGCACCAGTTGAAATAATCATGTATTTCCTGATGGAGGAAAATTTCCTTGATTTGAATGCAATTCAGAATTAAACACCTTTTCACAGATGGGGCTGGTACCAGGACACTGGTCTGGGTCTATATTGGTATAATCCAATTGCTTTCAAGACTGAAATTGATCGGTCTCAGAAAATTTAACTCTTATGGAGGTGCAGTTTTCTTTTTTCCTCATTTTTAGGAAAGCCATTACATGGGCTCATGCATTAAGCACACAGCCTCTTTTGGTGTCAGCAACAATCCGTTTTGTGATATTCTTCTAGGAGACTCCAGGGTCTTGCAGAGGTTCCTGAGTCTTAATAGTTGTAGCCATAAATTGCTAGTCATACAGTATCACTGCTTCTTCCTGTGCTTTACAGATCATGTAATACTCCCCAATTTCCCTTATGTCAGTGCCTACAAGTCAAAAGTTCAGAAATAATAACAGAGTACAGATATGTGCTGTCATTAGATTCATGTTTTGATAGAAAATTAATTTGGTGTTTTATTCATTTGTTTGAAATAGTAAGTACTGCCTTGAAAAGTATAAGGTGATTAATTTCCAATATTTTCAGATCACACTAGCAATACACAAGTGTTTTGACATGTCTAACATTTTTACTCATAATCAAGATTTTGCAGTTCAGAAATTCTCCTAGCTACATGAGCCAGAACCTTACAAGCTAAAATAGTCAGAACATTGATTTAAAAGCTGAGGAAGTATTTTAAACATTACAGTGCATCACTGAAGATCTTTTGTTAACAGAGACAGCAATGTGAATTATGTATGTGATTTTATTTCTTACTGTTAAACATAGCTTATTGGAAATGTATAACCAGCTCCTTTTTAAGAATACACAGCAAAAGCAATGTCATGTATTATGCTACAGCAGGTAATTCAGTTCCTTAGATAGGATTAGCCAACAGATTTATCAAGCAGCCTCTAAGGAAAGCAGAGTTCAAGTCTAGGCTCATCAATAATACATAACTAAACTGAACAATTAGGTACAAAGTGGCTATCTTGTCAGCCAACTTATTAACCGATAAATGATATACTCACTGCAGACAGTGTAAAAAGGGGAGATACGTAAAGATAGGAAAGACCTGTAAAGGGAGTGGAGGGTACTGTTCTCAGTGTGTTTGTGGACTTGATAATTCTCTGCAACTCTGTGTTTTGAGCTGAGAGCTAGGATGTCTAGACAAAGGTGGTTCAGCAATACTTCACTACCAAGAATCACTTGGGTTTTTTTCTGATAGCTAAACACAAATATAAACAGCTTTTTACACAGTGGTCTAAGGAAAAATATATATCCCTTTTTCAGTGATGACTACTACAGCCTCAATTTCAACTGAATATGAAAGTTTTACATAATAAAAATTACATAAATACAGTCATCCCCAGTGTGTAGTGTCACCACTGGGCATTGCTATGATACAGTCCTACTACTGAGATGCATCAGTTCCTAGAAAAGGGTAGATGAAAGCAGTCAGGCTTACATCTGGTTTACACAACAACACCAACAGGTCTTAAAAGGCAAATCCATGGTATTAAATATCAAAATATGGGACATTTGGACCTTCTTTACTACCAACAAACTCAAATTTGATTTTCTTTTCTGTGCTGGCCTGTAGTTTTCAGACAGAAAACAAGAAAAACAGAGGTAGGAAGGACTGTTGCTTTTTTTTCCCCTCAGCCAAGTAAAACAAAAAAAAAGGCTTCATTTCATTTAGGATCAACAAGTAAGCAAGCAAACTTAGTCCAAATAAAATCTTTTCATATGCACATACCTGCCTCAGCTCAGAAATTATGAACATTTGAAGTACAGATTTCAGGATTTAACTCAGAATGAAACTAATATTTACCCAATATGATGTTTTTCATGCTCAAGTACTCCGAAGTGCTTTGCAAATATTGACTAAATCCTGCCTTTTTTCTGTGTTGAGCGTCCCTTGACTCCAGTAGCCATTTTGAGGGGTATATGGAAAAAATGAGTTATGGCCTAACACGCTTTGCTAATGGAAATGTAAATTATCAGTGAAACATTTCTGTAGCAAAAAGATGACATTACTCAGAATACCCTCCAGAGCAGTATAAATTCAGGAATTTATAAATATCCTTGCCAGATGGAAAATAATGTGGATAAACTGAAGAAGTCTGCAGTGACTTCACTCCGTGGCCATTGTGCCTCAGTTAACATGGACAATTTTACCAATACTCACTGTCATTTTACTCTAGACTCATTTGAGTGAACAGTCCTTCCATTTTGCATCTGAGTACCTTTGAAAATGCACTTTTATTTCTTGTACAAAGACAGGCAGAGTCTGAAGAATAATGTTCCCCTCCTACTTACAGGGTAAACTAGTTCTCAGATCCAGATCATCACCCCTATGGGTTCCTGAACCTCCTCCTGAGTTCATGCTGGGCTTCCCTAAAGTAGGCAGATGACAGCTAATGCAAGCACAGCGCCTGCAGAAAGACTGGCATGCAAGCTGACCTAAAGGAGATGCAAACCTGGGTAGGAAAGACCACATCTTGCCTGGGGAGTGAAACAAAAGATGAAAAGAGAAGGGAAACAGGTAATAGAACTGATTTTCCATCTCTGGAAGCAGGTTTCCATGACAGACCAGCTGAACTGTCCATATGATTTGCGTATGTTTCTTCTTCTAAGTATAAAAGGACCCTACGGCAAATGTATCAAAAGGCAGACGTGTCAAAGTGGTGAGCCAAACCCCAAACAGTGCACACCACAAAGTGAATGGGATGGTGTAAAGTGTGCATTAACTGTCTCTGGGACCAGGAGTCCTCTGTGCCCTCCATCCCTGAGGAGCTGAAATGGCATCGCTGAGGCATTGTGAAACCACATCAGAATCCCAGTTCTCTGCTTATTTTGGAGATCAGGGCTAGGGATTATGAAGAATCCATGGGATGGTTTTGCCTGCTGTATTAAAGGATTCCCTTGTCTGCGGGTGACAGTTTTGTGCATGTGCCACTTTTCCCAAGAGTAGGAAATAATAAAGAGTGGGTCAGATTATGGGATATGGATGAAGGCATTTTCTGCAGCACTACCTGCAGACTCAAACTTGAAAAAGAAGTCATGAAATGAAGAATTTTCATACTTGCAGTCAATCTATGGACAGGCTAATGGCACTGCAGCATGAAAATATTGCAACCCTGACCACAAACACAACCCATTATTTATTAGTTCAGACTGTTAGTGAAAGAAGAAACAATTTAGCTCAATGCTTAGAAGTAAAATGGACTTCTGAATTGCTGTAGGATAATTTGCACCCAATTTATGAGTTTTTGCAGAGCTATGAGATGCTTTGATCTGTTTCATATAAAACTTGGTTGAAAATATGTTTCTTAGAGTGAAGTATGAGGCAATAAAAATGTGATTAAGGTGTGCTAGCAATTTTATTTTGGCAACTTTATGCTGTGCCTTTGAATTCCAGTATATATAAAGTTTGGCTCTTTTTCAATTGATAGTCTATCAGCTGAAGACTCTACATACACAAACATTAATAAACTCACAGACAATAAAATAAAAACAGTCTAAAACTACATGCTATAATCTCTCTCTTTAAAAATAAATGTGGGAAGTCATAATGTATAGTTTATAATTACGATATCCAAAGAATTTCAGTTCAGTGAAGCCAAAGGAAATTGCTTACTATGGAACTAAGAATGCGATAAAAAGAAAATTAGGCACTGGCCCTGAAGCTCAAAACCAAACTAAATCACATATTTCCTCAAGCAGAAAGGGAGTCTCATTTTTCATGGGGAAAAAACTTTCACAATAATGTTAAAACACAGAAGTCCAACTAGTAATCAGAAGATACACATTAAAAGTGAACAAAACCAGTTCCAAAATCCCTTAAATTGTAAACATATTTCTTTAGACTTCAACAGTGATAAGCCTAAAGTAATTGTGGGAATCACTTTCAAATTCTAAATTTGGATTTCTATTTTCTACACAGAAAATTCACCCCAGTTGGAGTACTGCTTTAATTAATAGTTGGCATAACACAAGACGTCTTTCAAAGTTTCTTGTCCCTATATTCCTGTAAAATGTAAATGAAAATTAACCTTCACAGGGTTATACTAAACAAATGCTCAGTGGAGGAAGAAAAAAAGTTTCCATGTAAAACTATCACTTTCATATCTGTATGTGTAAAGATACTTTATCCTCTAACAAAGACCTAATCCATGAAAAGCTTCACTAAACATTTTCTTGTACTATTCACATTTATGAAAGTGATTTCTGGAGCCTTAAGGAAGGTTAATGCACTCTGAGACTCTAATCAATGAAAACAGTGTGATTTACACAATCTATGTTCTTTGTCAAATTTAAGCAGTGTATCACTGCAGAAGATCTTTTGCTGACAGGAGCTTACCATATGATGGAGATGCTGGAATCCTCCTTACACTTGTTGTGCCTGGCATACCATGCTGTGCCTGTGCAATGATAAAATAAAGACTTGCAGGACAACCTCAGGCTATCCATCTCTAATGCTCAAACTAGTGGATATAGCTCACCAAAGACATGTAGAAATAGTTTTTTTCACAGAAGTAAAATGGAATTAAAACAGAATTTTTCAAGTATGGGTTACCTCAGAATTATGCTACAGAAGTCTAAGAATAAAAAATTCAGTCTCTCAGATCATTACAATTAAATAGAGATTACAGTCAATTGATGAGTTCCTGCCTCCTATCACTCAGTGCCCATAGACAAGGACCACTACTGTAAGCAAGTGTATCTAATGACTGACCAAGTTCCCTGATTTGAAAATGGCATTTAAAAAAATTCAAGTATTTCACAGAGCTCATCCATTTCCCATCTCTACTAGGAAAAAAATGAAACCTGTCCACGCAGTTTATATTTTCTGGACAACTTCTGCAATCACAAACCACTGCTTGCCCAACTTGCAATATAGGTAAAGCAGATATACATTCACAGCTTGACTGGCTTATCTGAAGCTAGTGAATCATTCATACTTCTACCTGCCTATGCCAGCTGACATAATGAGCCCATAAAACATGGAAAACCATGCCAACAGAAAAGGTAAATCCCTGGAAAGTCACGTGAGGCTGGAGAACTTAAACTTCTCTGTTGCTCAGGGAAAAGTTATTATGCAGAAAATGCATAATAACTTATGTAAGAAAATAATATTGTTGTGAAAAGTTGTAACAAGATGTTGAAAGATACTGTTCATAAGAAAGGTTCACTTGGATATTACATTATTTTGTATTCAACAAATAACAAACTCGTATTAATGATCTTGAAGTCAGTGAATTATGCTAATCTAAGTGATTAAAAAATTTTAGTCTGACTATAAGGAAGCACTGTATTAATATTTAACTGTTCTGCAGTGTATCTGTTACTCTTTAACCAAATCTAAAGGCTGCCATGAAGGTTTTATGTGTCTTTTTGGTCATTCCACTCCCCACCAGATCCTTTGCATTCTCCAGCAATATATTTTTATGTTCCATACATGCTTCAATATTCAGAAAAAAACAGAAATCAAGCAGTGCAATCACTTTAGGGAGAAGAAAGTCCAAAGTAGGAGATAACTTAGCAATGGTTGCAAGGATAGTTACTAAAAAAAGATAATATACGTCTTACGATTTTAAGCAACACATTCTGAATGATGGGATAAGGGCTTGTTAGAGAGGAGGTGAAATTCTTCCTCTTCTAATCTGGTTAACATTTTCTGAAGAAAGCCACAGGGAGTACTTATGTTTGGAATTTGCACAATAGGAATTGTGGTATCTGCTACAGCGTTCATCCTTGTGTGAACCATCACACACCCTAAGTAAAGTAAATGAATAAGGAATCAAGGAGTGGTTTTATGGTGGGAACTGAGAATTGATTTGCTTGACACATCTAAGCCATTGTTTTTAATGAATTTTTTCTTGACTTGATTCTTCATTCTTCAGTGGAAGGCATGTAACTCTTTGCATTTTCTGGGAAAACTAATTTCCACAAGAACACATTCAGATAAGGACTTAAAACTGAATATACATTAGGTTATTTTCAGCTCTTCAAGTCTTAACATAATGCTGAAAATGACCTAGTAAATATGGACAAAGCATCTCCATGAGTTCTACAGAGGCATGAGAAAAAAACCCAAATAAAGCTTATGGGTAGGGAGGAAGGTTAATAATAAGGGTAACATAAGGCAAATTATTTTTATGATATAATATAATGGGTTCAGAAGTTCACTAAGAAAAATACAGCAAAACAGGAGACCAGACATTCAAACTGATCTTTCACATATTGCACATCTCATGTAAATCTCTGCCACACAGTCATTAAGATTCTACATTCTAGGGGTACAGATTTCAGTGGCTGTTAGATCTGATGCATTTCTCCCTCTATTCATCACTGTGTAAGCTTAGGAGGTGTATGTACACACACACAAATTGCAGGAAATATTTTTCACATTGTACTAATAACTCTCATAGATTTTTTCAGCAAATACAACAATATGACACATTTGGGAAGGAGTGCATTCAATTCCATTTGAAAATGAAGCTCTATCAGTCAAAATAAAATAAAACGAAATTTATAAAGGTTATATCATATTTATGCATTTACTAAATATAAAAGTCAACATATGGTGCAATGTTACCATATGCTTGATTTTGTATGAGCAGATTTCCAGTGTAGTAGGAGAGTTCCCCACAATAACAGATCATTAGCTTTGCATTTCCTTTAAAACACTTTTTGAAGAATAACAGCCAAAAAGTATCCAAGTATGAGACACATGATCTATATGCATACCTACAATAGATCCAAAACACAAAATGGACCCTAAAACCTTCATTTGCACAGTGTACATATAATGGCTATTTATTACTACTTAATAAGCTCTTATTGCTCACAATGCACCAGAAGTGAATGAGTATTTTCTGATCTACTAGGTGTATGAATTTGAAAAAGACATCAAAAGAAACAAAGTTCTGATACAAGAGAAGAGCTACAAAAAAACCTCTTTCAATAAAAATAATGAGGAAATAATATTTTTTTTTCTTGTTGTTCACTGAGAGATTATATAAAAGCCACAGTTTGATATGGTCAATTTTGGTTTGGACCCCTGCCATAAATTACCTGTAATGCAGTTTACATATTCTGCAATAAATCTAAGTGCTCTTTAAATTTAAGAATAAATTACAAGCTGTCAAATATTTTACAGAAAAATGATGGCATATATCAGAAATCTAAATATTTCAGTGGAAGCACTGTTGATCTGCTGAGTTACACTGCTGCACACCTGGTTCTGGTTGCTTTAAAAGGCAGCTCAGCTCCTTCTTCCTAAAGAGATAAATATTGCCACTGGACAGCCAGTGAAAAATTTGGAAATTCCATTCTCGGTCCTGTTTTTGATTTCCCAGTGTGAACTTAGGTTAAATATTTCTTTATGCCAATGTCAGCAAAATAATATAAAAATACAACACCAATCCCTATTTTGAGTGCTTTGTGGAAGACTTATTTTTAAATGTCTTTTGAAAGCTTTTTGATCTCCAGTGCCAAGCTGTCAGAAAAGAACCCAAATAAATGCCAAAAAATACCCTGTTACTAGTTTTCCTTTGGTGTTAGCACTGTCTAAAATGGGTGTATTTATCTATTCTGCTAGTATTTAGCAACATCTGTAAAGCATTACAGGTGAGTGCACTGGAACTAATGTTTGAGGATCCAGCTTGGTTAATGAAAGCTGGACAAACTCAATTTTAAGTGGCAAAGTCAACATCCATTGAGAGACTGAAACACGTATTCTAAAAGACAAAGCAGTAAAACTACAACAGACATAAAAAGAAAAGCACTATCACCCTCATAGGGAAGTGGCTCAAAAGGTGAAATTTGGGCCTTTTCTCAAATGGGCCTTTATGGTACAGAGCAGGCAAACAAGCAATGGATTCACTCAAGCAAGGACCAGTCATGACTGTAGCACAGACAGGGACTGTGAGAGTAGTTGACTATTACGTATAAAATACCATGAGCATTTTTCACAACAGCAGAGGCCTCCATCACCCCTCATATGCACTCACACAACACTGAGATTAAGGCCAGCTTCACTTTGGGTTTGTAAGACTAATGTTTCCAAAATTAAACACAGCCAGACAGATTATAGTCTCCACAAAAGGGAACATTAAGATCAGAATAAAGATTGGAGAGACTTAACAATGTCAAGGATTGTTTCCTGAAAAAAGGAATAATAATGGCCCCTGCGGAGTAGTTGGCATCATGCCTTTTGACTGATTCCAAAATGGCCCCTGAGCCTTTCTGTTTGTCTGCACTTACCAATAATTTATTGTACAGATCATAGCTAGAAAGTAGTCCTTCACATCTTGTGTTTGAAGATGTAACATTTGATGATATCGAGGAATAGTCATCTCCAACTTTGTCAAGCATAACTTTGTTGGCATGACTGCAGATAAGGCCCCTTAGATCTGGATCATCCAATCTACAAAAATATTTTAACCTTTTTTTAGCAAGAAGTGTTCAAATCTGCTGCCAAATGCTACCAGGGTACTCTTAGATCATGAATCTGTTCAATGCTACAGCAGTGAGAAGAAGATATCTCTGCATCTTGTGCATATGCTAATTGATTGGAAAGACTCCCACATTTACTTCTGTGGACTTAACATATAAGTCTTGAATGTTAAAGAGGTTAACCAGATTTGCAGGGAAACAAAATTAAACTAATACTCATGAAGAATGGACCCTATACCAACAATTCGTTCAGATGAAAAGGATGGCATAAGAAACTAAACAGTGAGGATTTATAGTTAGGCAGTGAAGAACATGGGAAGTGAATTCACTGGAAAATTATAATTAAAAGGATACAAAAAATGGAAAATGTTTGTTCTAACTCATAAATACTAAGAAATCAAGATAAATTTACTCTTCCAGTGAGTTCTGCTTATAACATTTGGCTTCAAATTACAGATTTCAACATTGTCAAATTCAGACAGGATTTTACCACCATTCACTTCAGCCACAAATTTGAGTGCAATTAACTCTGTCAAAATCTTACCAAGATTCTATTGATCAGTCAACTGGACATAAACCAAAAAAAGCTTGGCTTTTAAGAATATAGTCCACAAAGAGCTAATACATATATTATTTCAGTTTGTATGTATATATATAACTACACACACAGAAAAATAGCCACTGTAAAAGATGTATGCAGTTTTCTGTTATCACTCCCATGTGAAATCTACTCAATTTACCAATCAAAACAGCATCTCTATATTTTTGAGCCTGTAGGGTTAACAGAGTCAATGTAAACTGTACTTTGTCTTCCTGCATCATCGCTAATGACAATCATTCTATATATATATATTTTTTTTTTAAAGAGAAATAATAATGTTCAAAATAGAATGAGAACTAAAACAAACAAGAAAGTGTATTGCTGAAAGTCTAAGCCATTTCTTAGGTTTCTTATGTGTGCAAGAACAATAGGTAGTAAGTAATAAATGCTATTTGGCAGCAATGCAAATAGACTACAGTGTTCACATTAACTTCACTCCAATTCCTCTTCAACTCCACCTGGCGTAAGAGGAGCTTTGCTTCCCATCCCACCACCTTCTTCTACAATGCACACAACAGTGGCAAGCAGGGCAGGCATATGAAGGACTACTTAGTTGCAGAGACTTTGCTTGCTGCCTGAACCGGCCATTTTCCACCTCCAAGATAGACATGCCAGATTCTCTGTCACATAACATTTTTGACTCAAACTGCATACCTGAAACGTGCCCATTTCATATAATGCTTTAGCAAAAGTACACACACTAATCAGCTTTAACCGTTATAAAGAACAGGAAATTATTTGAAGAAAGAATACTAAAATGAAACATTTCTTAAATAAAAAAAAAGCCATGCTTAAAAACCTAACTTATACAGCATGAAGTTACTAAATAAATTATTTATCCAGGCATAAGTTTTATTTGAAGAATGTTCACAGCAATTATTTAGTCAGCAATTCACTCATGTCATATACTGAATAAGGCTTCAATAGCTTCTTTTAGTAATGGTCACTTTAAAAAGTGTGCAAGGGATCTCTGGATTTGTAACTGAAGTAACACTCAGTAGAAAATCAACTGACTTGACTATTTGACTGAAGGAAGATATCTGTAAAGACACCTAAATCTACTGTATTTTGTTGTCACTAGTCCCAAGAATGTCCACACTGGTCCTTGGAAATTCTCATGACTATATTTAATTACAAACCATTGAAGAAAACATAAGATTCATGAAGTGCTGGCAGTATAAAATATGAGTGGCAAGCTCCCAGAACCTGTACAGACTTGTCTGGGTTCACATCACAGACACATTCAGGTTGGAAGGGATCCCAGCGGGGCACTTTTCCAGCCTCCTGCCCAAGGTAGGGTCAGCACTAGTCAGATGAAGTTGCTCAGAACTTTCATCAGCACAGTCTTGAAAACCTACAGCAATCAAGATTCCACAGCACCTCCAAGTAACTGGTTGCATGGGCTTAATTATTCCCACAGAGAATTTTCTTTTCTGTCTATCTAATAGGAACATCCCATGTTTCAATTTATAAACACCCTGTCAACCCACTGTGCACCTCACTGAGAACATAGCTGTGTCTTCTCAGAAATTCTCTTGTGGATTCTGGGGGGGCTGCTCTTAAGTACCTCAAATCTACCTCTTATTTAGGTTAAAAAAAATCTTGGTCTCTAGATCTCTCTCTGACAACCTTGGTGGCTTTTCATTAAAATTGCTCCAGTTTACAAAGTGTTTCTATACTGTTGAGCCCAAACCTGGACAAGGTATTAAATTATTCTGTGCTCTAATGATTATGAAGAAAAAAAGGAATAATGACACACTTTGATCTACTGGGAACAGACTTGTTGGTACAGGCAACAAGTACCTGTTAGCCTCTCCCACTTCTACAGCACATTGCTGGCTAGTGTTCAGCCCACTGTCCCCATCAGGACCCCCAGATAATTTTCAGCAGCATCCCAGTCAGCCAGATCCTTGCTGATGAGTCCTTAGCCTGTACCAATGCAGGGGTTGGTTCAGCCCAAGTGCAAGACTTTGCATTTTGCTTTTGTTGAATTCCTGAGGTTCTTGTTGGATGATTGCTCCAACCTGTGTAGGTGCCTCTGGGTGGTGACACTGCCCCCAAGCATATCAACTGGCCTTTTCAATTCTGTGTCATTTCCATACCTGACAAGATTGCTCCAACTATGAATTCCTCCAGGTCTTTGAAAAAGATGCTGAACAGACTAGGTCCCAGAAGAGACCTGTGAAGACCTTTGTTTTTAATTAATCTCAAGGCAGTATATGAACCACTAACCGCTACACACGGAGTCTGACGAGCCATCCAGCTCCTCACACATCTATCATTCCACCCATCTAAACTCTATTGTTACACCTCAAGTACAAGGATGCTGAGGGAGATCATGCCAAAGCCTTCATGAAGTCAAGATCAAAGATTCACTACTCTCACCCTCAGATTCAGTCATTTCACCACAGGTGGCAGAGAGGTCACTGCGCATGATTAGTCCTTAGGAGATCCATGCTGCTATTCCTAAGCACCTTATTTTCAGGTAGCCTGTAGTCCCTTAGATGATCTTTCTTGTCCTTTTTGAAGATGGGTGCAACATTTCCTGTCTCCAGTCACTGGAATTTCTTCCAGCCCCTCAACAACAAAGGAGAATGGCCTCACAATGCTTTCAGCCAGTTCTCTGTATCCTGGCTGCTCCTCATCCAATCCTATGGACTTCTGTGGGTCAAAATTTCTCAAGAGATCCCTGACTTGATCCTCTCCTACTGCTGGAAAATCCTCTTTTCCTTGAATCCTGTCTCTAGCCTCAAAGGATAATGAGATTTTGTCAGTGGACACTGAGATAAAGGTAGCATTGATCACAGGTTTATTTTCATTCACTTTCACTATCCACTTTCTCAATCAGGATTCAGCAGCACCCCCACATTTTTCTCGGGTTTTGGGTTTTTTTTTATTGTTCTTACAATGAGAGAAGTTCTTCTTGCTGTCACTCTTTGCCACTTTAGGTGTGCTATATTTTTCTCAACACCTCACTTAACATCTCTCTTGAGATTTGCAGCATAAGCTCCTAAAAGTATCCACTAAATGCTGGAGATATTCTAGGAAGTATTAAGAATCAATAACATGTTCATTTTGAAATTCAGTGACTAAAGCTTAGATAGTTCCAAGAGGCTTATCATAAAACTCTTGAATGAAAACTTTTATTACTGTTTTTCTCTTAAAAAAACTCACACCCTTAAACACAAACAAACTGCAACAATTGAAATAAATGACAGGTGGAAGTATTATTCTTCAACGGGAGCAAGTTCTCCAACAAATCTCCCTTGCAAATGCAACATTGCAAGTCTTAGAGTTGATCAGTACATCCTCCATGCAATGGTTGTACATGGGAACACAGAGGCACGATTTGGTGTTAAGCAGCAGGTTACAAAAGTCTGCAGCAATTCCACCAAAAGCATCAGGAACTGCTCCCAAACCTTTTCAGTGCAAAGAAAGAAGCTGCACATTAATTATGCCATTCTCCTTAGCTCCTACTTCATCTTCATTGCCCTCTCCACAAGCTGGCACTGGATTTGTTTACTTTGGTGTTTAACTCTGATGAGAAGTGTATTTTCATAGCAATTTCTCAGCATAAAGGTATTGAGAAGCACACAAACAGATTACTCTTGGATGAAACAAAACTGCCAGATGTACTGCAACTGTTAATGAGTTTTAGATCCCTTGTACCAGCCAAATTTGAGCTGATACAAAGTCACACATCTCCAAAAAACAAATGCAATAACAAAATGCAGCAAGCCTATGCCTGGTCCTGAGCACCATCTGTTTAATTCCACAGACCTGTTAACCTGTTGCTGCAGGGGTGTTTGTTAAACTTTAGTAGCTTAATAAACCACTCTGGACTAAGAGCAGTAAAGTTAAGGCACTCTTTTGCCACTCCTGATGACTCTGAAGTCATTGGCTATCACAGAAATATGGATTTTCCCTTAAACCATCTCACTGTTCAAGATTATGCTCAGGAAATATGCATTCTGTGCAATTATACATGTTTCAAAATGAAGTTTTTGAAGTATATTTACTGATGTCAAAAAGCCTAAACCTGCTTTCCACTTAATATTCTTAGTTAAACTGCATTTTGGGCAATGAAAATGGACACTTTCATTGTTCTGAAACACAGTCTTGCTAGGGATGAAAATATTAGAATTTATTTTAAAATATCACCTTTTTATTTGTTTGTTTGTGTGACGAAAATACAGGCTTTCCTGGTAAGTTTTAGAAATATCAATATGACAATTGGTCATTCCTAAATACAGGATAGTACACATAAAATTTAATAAAACACAGAACCCTATAAATCAGCTTGTTACACATCCCAAAGATTTCATTTAAGATGAATTTGAGATGTTGGGACTCAATAATATAAAATAAGTCTTGGATTTGACACTATATCCTCAATCTCAAATAAAAAAGTTTTAAACTTTTCACGAAATTACTCCTATCAAATAGGAATTCCATAGCAATAACATCTTATGAACATACTCTTGGGCAAATTGTATGGATTTCTAAATTTGCATTAACTACTATAACATTTTCAGTTCCTTTTTTTTTTTACAGAAAAATTCCATTTATTCGATTTGAAAAGTATGCAATTACCTTCACCACTTTTAATACATTTTTAATTTAAATTGAAATTAACTGATTATGTACTGTAAAACATATAGATATTAGTTTCACAGCTCTATTTTTCTGGAAGAGTGTCAAATGTTTTAAGGGTGTTTTTTTTTTTAATAAATAATATGTGAAATGACAAGAATATACAAGTACAGTGTTGAAAAGATAGTATTTTCTTACCATGAAGAAACTTTTCACTGCAAGTGAATGCTAAACAAAATGGACTCTCAGGAGTAAATTACAGTTTGGCTAAATTCAACATGCTCATTCTATCATCAACTCATATACAGCAATATCTTTGTACTTTCGCCAGTGCCACACATTTGCATTCTAGTTAGAATCAGGTAGAAAGACCTATGCAATTCCCCAGTTTAATACAGAAGCTTGCTGCTACAGCTGCTCTGAATATGACCCATATAAATGTCTGATCCTCACTTCTAAACAGCCTTTGCAACTGCTAGCAGTTAATTTATTGGTTTAGACTCACAACAAAGAAAACAATCCGAAGTTTTGTCAAGGAGGAAAAGAAATAAATGTTGGTGATGTTAATCAGCAAGCTACAGCTGGTTTAAAAGCTGGTATCACAATATTTGTTTAAATTATATGAAAATAATGTCATTGACAAGCTCTGAGAAGCAGACAAACGGTATTGGAGATGATATCCATGATGATCCCCTTTTGTAGTCTGTAGTCTTGTCAGGATGCATGTTGGGCATGTTCTAGCAGATCCTGAGACAAGATACAGAGCTACCATCATTTAATGAACTTCAGCATTTTTGTTGAATTTATTGAACAGCTCATCATTGTGCAAGGCAGAAAAATAATACTCAGTTACTTAGTTATGATACATTAATGAACAAAACAAGGCAAAGAACAGGAAATTATCCATAGCCATCTTTAAGCTCTAATGGAAAAAGAGCCTTGTTTGAATCTAGAACCACCATTCTCACCATAAAAGAAATTTGAAAAACACAGTAAAGCCAAGTGAACTTTTATCTTGCACAAACGTAATAGTTCTTATTTTGTGTGCTGATCAACCTATAAAGGGAAGTGAAATATACATTTTAATACTTTATATGACTATCTGCCAAATGATGAAGACAAGAATTTGTGGGAAGTGGTGAGTCTCAAATTTAGTTTGATCACATTAATGAAAGCTTTGCAAGTATTCTGTACTTAAGAGGATGAATTGCAGTCGCAGCTCTGCTAAAAATCAGTTTGCACAAATACTGAGTTATCTCATACACTCATCTGCTGAGACTACAGTTTTCTGTTTTCTACAGTAATAATAAACATCATTAAATGCTCAGCTTTGTTAGGAGCAGTCACTGGAAGGTCTCCCCTCTCTGTGGAAAAGAAGAGAGCACGCAAAGTTTGAATGTGAACCTATAGTTCTGGCATAGTTTGGTCCGTGACTAAATGGTACCCTTTCCACTTAATTGCCATGTGGAACAGCCTCCTGAGGATGGAGCCTGATCAGTAAAAAAGAAATATTCAGGATCAGTGTAAATCGTGCCCCACTCAGTCTTAAACACTCCCCATCGAACTCCAATAAACAATTATTTTCAAATATTTTAATCATATTTTGAGTGGTTTAATTGGGGATTTTGTGAAAGTATGTGAGATTTTTTTTCCTAGAAATACTTAAGGAAAGTAAATCATTGTCCAAAATGCCTGTCTTTAGTAATAATAGAATCATAGACTTACAGACTGGTTTAGGTTGGAAAACACCTTCAAGATCATCAAATCCAGTCATTAATTGAACAGTGCCAAGTCCACCACTAAACCATGTCTGCAAGTGCTCCATTAACACATCTTTTGAGTACCTCCAGGGATGGTGAATCCACCACGTTCCTGGGCAGCCAGTTCCAATGTTTGACTACATTGTCAGTGATGAAATTTATCCTAATATACTATCTAAACCTCCCCTGATGCCACTTGAGGCCATTTTCTCTTGGCCTGTTGCTTGTTTCTTGGGAGAAGAGACCAACCCTCACCTAACTACAATGTTCTTTCAGGTAGTTCTAGACAGTGATAAGGTAATCCTTTCATCTTTGCTGCCATGTGGATTTCCATTCCCTACCTCCAGACAGCAGACCAAAGGATCTCACAAGCCCTCTGTCCATCAAACTTTGGCATGCTGCCCTCAGATTTAGCTTTAGTGAACCAGGTTTTAGCCCTTTCACCCTTCAAGTCTAGTTTAAAACTCTCTCAAATGAGCCCTGCTAACTCCTGCGCAAAGACTCTTTCCCCCATTTGAGACAGGTGTACCCCATATTTTGCCAGAGGCCTGCTGTTGTGCAGACCAACCCTTTAGAACCCTTTAGAAAACTTGAACCACTATAAAAGAAAAATGCTAACTGGAAAAATCACTACAGTGATTGCCAGAGATACTGTTTCACAAGTCTGGTACAGAACTGACAATCTTAGCTGAAAGACATCTTCCAGTATGAGCCAAGGATGGTGACAACAGAAAGTGTATGATGATAACTCTGGACTCTAGAGTTCTAAGATAAATGCAGAAAGAAAAAGAAGGATTCAAAGTTCATTAATTTTAACTTTCAAATATCCCTAGAGCACCATATTAGGATTTCCCAGCATTCAGTTCTTTTGCAGACATTTTTGATAAGACAAGCTTTTGCTGAAGAAAATCATATGAATACACAGTTAGTTATGTTTATAAAGGCTAATATAAAACCATGAAAGACCTTCTGTGTTATGGCACTGTCACTGTTTAACCCCAGCTGGCAACTAAGTACCACACAGCTTCTCACTCATCCCCCATCCTCCTGGGCAGGGAGAATTGGAAAAGAAAAATAAAACCTTGTGGCTTGAGATAAGAACTATTTAACAATTGAAGAAAAATAAAATACTCTAACAATAGCTATTATTGTTTTTGTTGTTGTAATGGAAAGAAGAGAGGAACAAAACCCAAGACAGACGAGTGATGCCCAGTACAGTGGCTCACCACCCACAGACCAATGCCCAGCCCATCCCCAAGCAGTGATCGGCCCCTTCTGGCCAGCTCCCCTCAGTTCACACACTGGACACAATGTTCTGTGGTTTGGAATATGATTTTGCCTAGTTTGGATCACATGTCCTGTGTATTTTACCTCCCCCCCACCCCTGCCCAGCTTCTTATGCACCTGCTCACTGGCAGTGCATGGGAAACCAAAAATTCACTGCTTTACAGTAAGCACTTCTGAGCAACTAAAACCTCAGTGTGTTATCAACACTATTCTCTTACTAAACCCAAAACAAAGCAGTGTATCAGCTGTTAGGAAGAAAATTAACTCCATCCCAGCTGAAACCAGGTCATGCACTAAACCTGGCAAACATGAGTCTGGAATCAAAAGAACAATTTTTCAGCTAGGTCTTATTTCAGGGCTTGCTGCTGTGTAAGCTCAGCTTGGCCAGGATCAAGCCCCAGCTAATGACAGACACCTTAGGCAGACTGGGGAATGCCTAGCATAGCGGAGGAAACAATTTATATGTTGTGCTTGTAGGGGTTTGACACTTTTCTGTGTAAAGCTGAATCACATTTTTGCCCGTCTGTCATGAGCACCATGAACGCTGCAAGTTCCTCAGGGCAGGAGCCTGTTAAACACTTAGCACAACACAGGAGCTCTGAGCTAATAATTACCATTGCTATTAAATACACTGTGGCATAGCTGTTTCAGTAGCCTTACCCTCTTATTTCTGTAAGGCTGTCAGTATAATAATGTTATACTGAATTCAATAGAGAGGTTTAGGGAATGTGAGGAAATGCTCTATCAGTTTTCCTGATCTCTTGCAGTGCTAGGCAGCACTTTTGACACCAATAATCTGTGGCCCCACTGCTGTCAAGAACGAAAAAATGTGTTCACACAATTAACATATGACATTATACAGAATCACCCCTCAGGAAAACTTAGCTTCCATGCATATTATGACTGAAAAGCAAACACATTTGCTCCCAAAATTAAAAGCACCAGATCTTTCCCCGTGCAATTTAACCACCTTCAGTTCAAACCGAAATCACAATTTCCTCCTCCATTTCTCCCTCTTGGAAGACAACTCTTTGATGGACTAATATAGATAGGAGTCACCAGATGAGATCTAGGCATGAAATACATTCTTTATATTCAGACTTTCTGTATATACAAAGAGGAGAAGCATACTGCCTTTTCCAGAATCATGTGTTAGTGCTCTCCAAACCCACACATGGTAGCAGTGTGGACTGGCTGAGTAAATGCAGCCAAAGCCAAAGGCTGAGGCCCATAATAGCCCTTTTCACATGTATGAAGTAAGAAACTTACACTCAGTGTGAAGACATTGCTCAGATGTACGTGCTGTGCAAACTGAGAATCCTTCTGCAGAAAGTCAAGGATCTTTTAAGATCTCAGGCTTTGTTGCTCCTCAACTTAGGCTTTTCTAGATAGGACATATGGAATTAGGAAGATGTAAAAAAAGTCATTTAAAAAGTATATTTTCCAATTAATATTTTGATTGGACAGCACTTGCACATATGAAATCTGTGTCATTGTTTTAATACAGAAGTATTATTAAAATTCTAAAAAGCAGTTTTCTGTCCTTTGTTTACACACCAATCCTTATGTATAGACATTGGTGTGACAGACATTCCACACAGAGAATTAAAAATGTTAAATGAGGCTAATATTTTCCTTCATGCTTTTGTGACTGCAGGACTACATAAAGGAACCCCTCCACATATACACATATTGCAAACATGCAAGCTAAAGTCTATGTGATTTTTTTTTAATAATAAAATTGTAGGTTTGTAGATGCTAAATTATTGATAGATTTTCCATTTAATATAAATTTGGCTTTTGGTCTTAATGGAATACGTACTTTTTCCAAAATTTTTCAGTAACATTCTGAAATATGGGAGAAAGTTGGCAGTATGAGATCTGTCTAGATTAGCTTGGTATAATTCTTAGTAAGATAATGTTGGTGCATTTTCTTTTATCAATTCGTCCAAGTTTTTTATCGTTTATTTTTGAAAAGAAAATGAAGTGCATTGTACACATTCCAGGTTAAGTAAAAAAGAAGACAGTTTACTTGTAGATTTTTGTGCTTATGGGGTAGGAAGGAAAATGGATTTTGCAAAATAATGATCTCCTGGTAGTGTAAAATACAGGGAAAAACAATGAGAGTTCAAGAGTAGCATTATGACCAAAATTCACTATGTGTTTTTTATTATGTTGGAAAAAACTCTTTTAAGAAATGGAAATCACTACATTCTATTGATTCATGCACTGAATCTTCAGACATAAGTCATCAGTGTTGACACTTTCAAATACATAAAACGTGACATCTGCTCCTACAAACTCACTACAAAGGCTGTAAATCATCAAAGAGAAAAACAGTTCAATGTCATTTCAGCCACTGTAAGCTATGGTTTACAACTGAGAGATAAAAATAGTCATACTGTCTCTATGACATCTAAACCACTTTTCTACTGCAGTATTCTATGTTCTGATTTATCTTTCTGGTTGAACAACACACAATCAATTGTAAGCAACTAGTGTAGTTTGATTCCAGTCAACAGCAATTTTCTCCAGCTTTATCTTTTTTACCCCTCACTGCACTGACTTTAAGTGATCTCCCAAACCCACTCTTTTCCATGCAGTGTTTTGTGGAGACTCTGAGGACTTAAATTTGTCATTTTAAAGTGTAAAAGTACAAGAAAAATGCATAACTTATATTTAATGGTTTCCAAATACTTGTAAAATCCTCTTTATGTTACACTACATCTGCGTTCCCACTAATGAAGAATGTATGTATGCATTTTTCAACACTGATAGCAGGGATCACTGTACAAGGTACTTTTAATATGCACCACTCCTCACCAAAGAAAACAGTATCAAGTATCTTGATCCTTCCTTGAAAGAAATGCTAAATTGCTTCCTATAGCTACTTTGTCAACCTAATTATTATTCAAACCAATATTCAATTTGCATAAAGTACTAAAACAGTTTTTCAAATCTTCAGTGATTTACTTCATTTAATTATGAAGTGAGAACGTGACTATTGCAAGTGGCATATTTTGTTATTATTAGCACCTAAGAGATCACAACATGCATTAGGATTCAAATAGTTTTTGAACAAGAAAAAGCCCAAGGAGGTGAACTATCTTAACCACAAGTATTTAGTATTTGTGTTTGCAGTAGAAATAAAACATTTATATGGCTAATGAAAATGTAAAGAATAGACCCATCACCACAACAAGTGACACAGTGATCTTCAATACACCACACATGGGTAACTGCCAGCAAGCAGAAAGCAACAGAGCAGCACATTAAAGAACTGAAGTCAAGGATGAGCCAGAAATAGCTTTTTCCATTTCCAGGTTGTAAAATCGTCCTAATGTACACAAAGACAAAATCACATTCCTTTCAATTTTATTTTACTTTACTGAGAGACTTGTATGAAGTCCTCTGGGAAGGACATGAGCTTTACCCTTGGAAGACCAACGTCCAGAATCTTACCTTTAGACTACCAGGCAGCCACTCTACAATCTATTTCCACAAACATGTACTCACCCAAAGTATCAAAGAATCCTTCTCACATAGAATTTCACCCAAACAACAACATTAATGCAAAAAATAGTTTTACTAGTGAATAAGTTAACAGTTTTCCCATGACAGCTAGTACAACTAGTTCTTAAAACAGTCTAAATATATTGTGAGTTTAAGTATGAAGACTATGAGAATTTTATCATCTTCCCTTCCCATTTGCAAAATGAACCATTTCTTCAATTTTTAGATGTCAACATAACCTCTCACTTAATTCACCACACAGGTGTACAGACCTTAAAATGAAGTGGCAAAACTATTCCCAAGTTTAAAATTTAATAACTACAAGTCAGATACACATATCTGTGAACTTGCAGAACCACAACCCTCAACAGTTTCCTTCAGGAGTGCTCCTGAAAAAACACCCAAAAGCCATTACACCATGAGCAGCACTGCCTGCCTAAACCTGTTGGCAGGGCTATCCCCTTTTGTTCACTCAACCTGTAATTAACCCCAGGGAAACTCACTGTGTTTTCTGGCTAAATGCACTATCTATCCTTCAAACCATATACTGGTGGCCATAAGGCATATTCTGCTGCATTAGTGATCGAAACCTCATAGCAAACTCATAGCAAACTATAGCACAGTATCACGTGCATGTGCTATCATGCACATACACACCATCTTCTGACTTTGCCTCCCTAACCTGTCTGCAAATTCTACAGCCACTGCACCTCGGTTTTATAAATCCCAGCTTCCAAAACCAGATTTCAGAGATTTGGCTGTGGTGGTGTCCAGAACTTATCCCATTTACTGTTTCGTTCTTACTAAATACTTGCTTGCATATTCCCAAAATACAGTCTGCTGTCAGCCAAGAAGCCTAGAAAGCTAAATCAGATTTCAGACATTTGCACCAGAGGTTCTTTCCAACTCTCTAACATAGTCATATGGTCTAGCTCATAGCAAGATTAGAAAGGCAACATTTGTTCACACATTTCCACGTAAAATCTTGGTTTGTCATGTGCGTGCGCACATACACGTACGTAACCATAGAGGAAATGAAGGCGCGTGTGTGTGCACACGCATGCACATAAAAGCTGATAAGCAGATCTTATCTCTATCCACTGAAATGTCTCTTTTCTTTCCAACTGTTCCTCTGCTGAATGCTACTTAGCGACATGCAAAGTGTTCTCAGTTCTCACTGAAACTCGATAAAACTACGGGGACACTCAACAGTTTCAAAATATCTGAGGCACAGACAGACGTATATCTACATGGAAGAGAAAGAACGGTATAATTTATGGTTGTGGAACAGGATAGGTCTGCACCTGAAAATATTTATTAACCTGATGAATAGTCTGTTTTTTGAAAGCTAATCTAATTATGTAATCCATTCCAAAGCCATAAATTATCCTCCCATACACACCATGCCTCTATGCTAAGAATAAAGAGATGTCTTATATTTTCCAACTGGATATTTAAAAACATTAATATATTAACTTTAACATTATCAGAACTAGTAGGAGTATTGTAAAACTTCTTTTACCTTCATTGGAAAAATTGAGTGTGTATCTGAATGTTTGTTTCTAAATTTGACTGGATGGCACTGATGCATATTAATAACCCTCTCTCATGAGGGACCGTCCCAATGGCATTTCAAAGTAAAACACCTATGTTTCTTCAATTTTGTAGTTCCAAAAAACTTTCTGAGATGGATGAGTTTTGAAAGAATTTATATGCCTGCTTCACCAATTTCCATAAATATCCAGGATTTCCCAAAACTTAGCTGCTTCAAGGTGTAACAGGCTGGTAAATATCTTTGATAGAGGCTGCATGAATTTAGAAACACCAATCCTTGAGATGTCTCAGTGATTTTAGAAATCTTCACCTAACACTGGATCTGTTAACATGCAAAAGCATCAAAGAATTCACCTACTTAGGCTACAGAAATAAATCCTGTAACGTCACCCGCTTCCATAGTTGCTTCCTAATATGCAATGCTAAAAATTATCTCTATTCTAAAAATTACTGCATTCAAAGAGTAAGGCAAAGGTAATTTGCATTATCAAGTCCCTCATCACTTGCAAACTTAGTTCCATGGCAAATCCTCCTGCCCATAAAGTGGAAGAGAAATTCTTCCACCTGCTGTTCTATTTGCAGCTAGTTTTAACAGAAACTGATTTGCAGGAGAGGGGACAGCTGTGTCAGAGAAATACTGAATGAACAGACTCACTACTTTTTCTCCTGCATGGACTCTTGGAGCCCAGGTATTGAGGAAAACCTCCTCACCACCTTCCTTAGGAGAACTTGGCACCTTGTGACAGAATGCCCACGGGGCAGCCCTCTCCCATCCATGAAAACTAACCTATGCAAGCAGTCTCATTGTGGCCAATGGGTTTACCTGCACAACTAATTTGTTCAATGACAAAATAAAGGCTGAAGAGTGAGCCACCACGTACAGGTGAGGGGAAATTGAGGATGAAAAGCAAAAGGTATGTCAAATGCAATTTATCTAGCACTACATGTTATCTTTATTATTTTCATTTTGTTGCTGAATTGGTAGAACTAGCACATAACTGGAAAAAAATTACTAGTGACAAATCTATTAGTGTATAAAGGGAGATATTTCTTACAAGTACCTAGAGTTATATACAATCCTCATGCTATACACTGAACTCCCACTGACAGAAATGAAAGCTTTACACAAAGAGTAAGTACAGAATATGTCCCTCAGTTTATATGCAAAAATCTGCAGCTGAGGAAATATTTTACCTAACATAGGAAATAGCTGACTGGGAGCATCTGGGGAACAGACAACTCATATCTAAAGTACAAGAGTTGGTACGCAAAATAATGACTATTTTTTTTTCCATTCACACACAAGCATTAACATAGGCACTATGTACACAAAGAAACATTATCAATAGATTATTTGCAATTTAAAAATGGGTTTCTGTGACCACCCTTTTTTTGGATCATACAGAATACTGTCAGTACTGGTTATTTTTTCACAATAAAAATACTTGGCAAGGTGACTTAGAATATGGGGTTCTGATTGAACCAAATAAAACGAGAAAGGTTTGGAGTTTATGTCTATGTAGCAGTAGATGTGTGCTTTCCAGAAATATACTCCTTCCTTCAGAAATTAAGAGTCTCAAAGAAAAAAGAAAAGCTTATGTCCTAACTCTAACACATTAATTTAAGCATTCAATACTTACTTAATCCACTGTCAAAACCATGTGGAAATATGAAAAAAGTAAAAAATTATATTGTGAGACACTAAGAACAACAAACAATAAGAAAAGTGTTTCTTTGCTCTTTATATTCCTGCAACAGGCTCAAAAATTTACACATACAGGCAGCAATAAGAGATGATGGTTTCCAGCGACAGACTCCTGAAAGAACCTCAGTTATTTGTCCTTAGCAATTTCTAGCCCATTTTACTCCAAAAAGCCTTGGCATCATCTCACCACATTTCCTCATGAAATCACATACAGCCATGCAAACAGAATATTTCTCTCCTTGAAATGTTCTGTGACTGTGTGTGTGCAAAGACCTAGGCTTTTTTATCATCCAGCCCAGTTAAATTTCCGCTGTAGCTGTTTCTAAAAGGGCTGTCAGACACTGAGCTAGGCCAGGTCGTAGTGTCCCAAACTGGACTCCTGTTCCAGGCTTCTGGGCAAGGAGCATCCCTGCTCAGTGGCAGAAGTCTTTAACACAGTCCAAACCTTCTGCTCTTTACCAAGTCTGCATTTTGCTCCATCCCTCGGTAAACTAAGGAAAATGGACATTTTTACATTTCCTGACTACTGATGGCTGACCTGAAGTATTTCATGCCAAACTACATGGGCACACTGTTGGCTTCTTTGGCAACTGCTGTTTTCTCCCCTTTCTCTATTGGCATCCTGCTGGCACCAATGAGGTGCGTGTAGTTTAATAAAAGCACGGCGATAACACATCTGCTTTCACTTGCTGTAACAGCTCTGCCTAGCTGTCAAGACATCAAAAACCTGCCCTTCCTAATTCATTATCTAAAAATCATACATGAAACAAATTTAAGTTTCATATGTATATTCCATTATTAGCCAGTGATTAGGCTTGCACATGATTCTGAGGAAAAATCTAAGATCACTTACTAGGGGCTCTCAATGACACTCCCAGTCTCATAAAAGGATCGTGGTCAGCATATTCTCATCCGTACATGAGAGTTTGAATTCCATGCAATAAGGTTATTACATTGCCAAATTTAGGACTGAGTTTATGGCTCTTGAAGGTGATTACAGATAATTTTTGAGACTTTGGGGGTATATTTTCAGGGTAATGTGATTTGGCCACTGCAAAAGTTTAGTTTAATTCAGTTTAAGACTGCGTTCTCATTGGGGGTTTAATTACCTATTGATTTCAGCAGAACTGCTGCCCATCATCATAGTAGACACCTTTTGTGTAAAATCAATAGCAATATTAAGTCTCTTTTCAGTGTAAGGTCTGGACTGCGGGCTAAAGAAGTTTGTTTTCCGTTTCACTGTCCTTACTCAGATTTTTTCAGATGTTTCTTTGAGAACTGTACCGGAATCTGGAAGCTGTTATCCATACAAACTGCTCCTATTAAAGACTCATTTAGATCAACAACACTTTCAAATGGGTTAAAATTTCCTACTCTTGACCTGACAGTTTCAGCCACTTCTGGTTTGATCTGTCTTGTGATTTTTACAAAACAAACCTGTAGGAGAGAGGAATTTACCCGTGCACCAGTGCAGTGAATTGTTCCATGCATTTTTAGTGGTTTTACACCATCTGAAGCCAATTCTGAGTAAGAAGCATTCTTTACCTAATCTAATTTATTTAGTCAGACTAAGCAAGAAAAATGAAGTCATCTAGATTTTTTTGTGTTTGTTTGGCTTACGTGATTAAGGAGAAAGGAATAGAAATGATATTCCTTTAGGGAGTAAATTCAATTCAATAGTATTGAACAACTTCTATGCTTTCAAAGTATCTTCCAGGAAAACATTCCTTACACATTTTCATTTATCATTTTGTGTTTCTCAAAACCCTCTTTTTTTAAGTTACATTGGGGCAGAAATTGATTTAAACCAAACCCATAACTTTCACGAGGCTCATTAAATGGTAAAATGCATTCTTCACTCTTGTTTGTAAAACTGATACTAAGTTTTTAGTACAAGTACTAAATTTTTCTGAGTGCCCACCAATATTTTACTGGATTTCCTCGTATATAAGCTATGGAAAAAAACCCCAAGTGAGTTCAGCTATGAAATATTTGTTAGAGAAACTTTCCTCCCACAGAGCGCTTTTGCAATATTTGTGATATTCTTAAAGTTTAATGTTCAAAGATCTCCTTGTGTTACTTCTGACTCTACTTTTTCTTACATCACTGATACTCTTGAGATTTCCTGGCACACATATTTAATAGTTTTCCTACTCCTAACTTCTTAATCTTTGAGCAAGACAAGAAAGCAAAACCACAGATTAATTTCAAGTAGGCTGAGATCTCAGTCCAACTGATGGTACTTGAAAAAGCAATAGGAAAAATACAAACATCTCAATTTTATCAGAAAAATAATCCTATTTAAACAAAAAGCTTGGGAAGCATCAGCAAAAAACAGTGGTGAATAAAAAAGTAAATAACCCTGTGGCAGTTAAAACATTTGTATGACGGCGAGAAATAGACAGCAGTTAATCTAGGCTATATTCCTAAAATTTATTTTACACTGCTTTTAGTTTTTGGGCTTACTATTTGCTGAATATGCTCAGAAAAAGGCAGCTTGTTATTACACGTAACAGTTGCACGGTATGGATGAATGGTGCTACAGCACTTAAAATTACACATGCACAAACATGATGGAAATTAGTATTACTGTAGATATCAAAAGCAAACAGACCTAATTAAAGAAATAACTGCAACAAACCCAGATGCAGCCCAAAACAAAAAAGGACAACTCCAAATCTAATGAATCCTTTGAATATTAATTACAGAATTCCTAACAATACACTGGGAAAGCTCTCTTGGAGAATTCAGTTTACTGTTTAACAGTTTCTGACTAATTTTATTAACCTGTACATCTGAGAGGATCAACCCCCTCTGGGTTTAATTAGAAGAAAATTCAATTTAAATCTAAATGTCAACAGTGGTTACTAATTATGGCAGGGCCCTGGACGAGACATCCAGTCTGTAATCAGGCAGTTCTCTGCTAACAATTAACAGTTTCTTTCTGAGTTATGAGTGCATTAGGATTTTCCTTTTTCTAAATAAATATGATTCAGCATGGGGCACGACTAATATTAACAGCACCTACTGCTACGTGCAGACATGCAGAAGAGGTTGCCAAATTAAATTACAGAGATTTCTCAAACATATAGCTGAATAATAAGCAGCTACAAAACTAGGTCAGGGTCGCAAGCAGTCAACCACAGCCCCTCCCCCCAACATGCAAAATAAATATACCCACTATCTCTGAATAGAAATCAGTCTTTTGTTATGCCCTTTGTCAGGAATATGTTACTGCAAAATGATATTTATTTCCACAGTCTTCGCAGCTGTGAGCAGGACTGAATTAATCTTTCGAGAACTGATTTCATCTTCAATTTCATGTTTACGATTATGAAATGTAAATGTATTACTCTAAAGAAAAAATGATAACAAAAGGCATAGATGTAAGGAAGGCAGCTTTATACCCACAGATTTCACCTGCCCTTTACTAATGAAGCAAACAGCCAACTAACTCTTAAAAAAAAGACGTTATAAAAATATGTTGTAGAGAATGTGTAGAAACATAAAAACTGAGGAGACACCTAAAATGAAATAATCTGAAAATATAATCTGAGCAGAAAATGTATGATCTAAGACAATTACCAGAAACCAGAAACATGACCAAAACTAGGGTGAGGTTAAAGGGCTTAGTCATTTAACTTCTAACCAGCCCCCACACTCTCAGTGCTACTGCTAAGGACAATACTGAAAATGCTGATTACAGCTGAGAATTGCAATTTCTCAGCTTGGCGACAGCTTTTTTCAAAAATGACAATAGTCTTTTCCAAACCATTTCATTTTGATGACCTACTAATTAATTACATCCATACCCATAAAATAGCGACCATGCTGGGTTTTGTGGAAGCTGTTGACAAATTTGTGTCATTTCATCTTGAGACTTACCAGCCATCGTTCTCAAATATTCCAGGCAAACATATTTTGGGATTTGTTAGTGGTAATTTCTCAAGATGACTATCTATGACAGGGAAAGCAGAAATCAGAGGGTATCTGTATGGAAATACTGAGGCAGTTCTATGAATAGTTTTAGTTTACACAGTATAACCATAACAATCAAACATGCAGGTCTTGGGCTGCTATTTGCTAAACAGGAAAGCTGTTCTTTTTCTATGCTAAAACCCAAACCAATATAAAATAATGTTAATAAAAAAATCTCTTTTGTGGAGAATATCTTAAAAATATGCATTGGACTTTAGTCATATTTTTTGCACCATTTTTTCACCAGAGGTCACCAAGTGGCAAATGAACATGCTAGCATCATTGTTGATAAAAGCTTCTATAAAATACTATAACTACAGCTTCAGATACATTCTTAGTCGTAAAGACATACCAATCACTTAGGATGATGTGAATGCAGTTCTTTAATTTAATTTAGACTTAAATTTATATATTTCAAATTAAACCCTAAACCTAAAATCCCATATGCATTCGCTTGATTTTAAATCTGTAAACAGTTTTATGTCCTCCCCAAGAGTATTCAGAGAACAAAAATCAAGTAAATATGTATATATGTATGAAACACTTCTAGAGGTGTAAGCAGGTGCTTATTGTTAAGAAATAAGTAAGCACCTCTATTTAAGAAAGCACTTACGGATAAAAGCCACTGCATATTACATATATTATGTAAGGCTTTCCTGAGTAACGGTAAATCAAGCACATCTCAAAAATTAAGCATCTTATTTCCCCTATTTCTGAACCAATGTGGCATTTTTTTTCTCAATAATGAAAGGATTATTCACATTTTAAAGTATAATGGAGAATATGGCTCTTAAAACCTTATGATGAAGTGAGTGGTTGCTGAAGATGTTCTACAAATGTAACACTTGAACCTGACAAGAAAATTACGCAACCATGACTACATTTGGATGCTCCAGCTCACATTAACTGCATGCTCTCCACACACACCAAAGCCTGTTGATACTGGCAGCTCTCTATACAAGTGAACTTTTGCAGTCAGATTGAAAGTGGGTGTTCTAAGCCTATTTTTGTCATAACGAACATTAGATACCTGGCCTCCCTTGCACCACTGGCTCCACCCCAGCTCCTCTACAAATGGTATGTCTTTATCCACCAAGGAAAAGGGAATCAGGACACCTCAGCTCCTAACCTTACTGTCTAAATAAATGCATGAAAAAAAGGCAGGATTGATAGCATGAAATAATTTGCAGCTGACATCTGAAATTGTTACTTGGCTTCTGGGGACAGAGGGAAGAAAAGGGAGGAAAGGACAAGGGACTTTCCTCCCTCACTGCTTAAGCTGTGTAAAAAAAAAAAAAAAGAAAAAGTCCCCAAGATTGATAAGGCCATAGATGGTTTGCCAGAGGGTAACTCTGCATCTTACTGGGGCCCAGGTCCCAGTGTCCCACCTCTTTATTCACTTTATTCAGTGTCTGCTGCACTCTGGAACAGCCCAGGAACTCTAAGCACCAGCAGAAATCTAGGATTTATGTGATGTTATTTTCTCTCCACATTTGTCAGTAAATGGATATTTGGTTTAGGGTGAAAAAATCAGGTTTTTATTTGAACTCAGCTTTGCCCTCCTCCCACCCCTGGGTGATCATTACATTTCTCAGGTGGTTAAATTCATGCCTCCTTTAGTTTCATGCCTTAATTCTTCCTGAAACATGTAACAGCCACCCAAAAATACTCAGCTGGCTGTGCTTTCTTATTTTGTTGTAAAGTTTGTGCAAAATTTTGGCCTCGATAAAGTCAGCAGAAGTTTTGCTCTCAACTAGAACAGGGCAGGGCTTCACACTTCATGTTTCTAAAATACTCCATTTTCAGTTCCTTTAGTATTTCTATTTTAAACTACTATTGCTAAAATTGCAAACTGTGATAACCAATGCTGTAAAATATTTTGTATGCTCAAAGTTTCAACATTAAATCAAGCTACAGAACAAAAAGAAACATTTCTGTCTTCTGCCGTGCCTACTACAAAATGTAATTTAGAAAAACTATCAAATCACACAACTAACATGTTAGTTTTCAGACTTCATTAGGCCAAGATAAGTGTCTCTATATATTTTCCCATCCCTGAAATCATCTATTTCTTCTACATGTTCAACTGAAGCTATAGTTGAGATCTTTTTGATAGTAACAAAAAGGAAGTTCTTTTAACCACAGCTCAATAATAAGATGAATGGAAAAACAGTTAGTTCCCTTCTGCTTCAACAGTTTACCTTGATCTGTTTTAAGCAAAGAGAGCCAGTATATATTCTTCATTACATAACAACCACAAGCTACACAAACAAAAAAACCCCCAACACCATAAAACACTGTTTTGTTTTCATGATTGAACTCCTACAGTTGTAATTTTTCTAAGCAATTCTACTTCCACCTCAGAACAAGACTTAAGGACTTAAAATTACCATCTAAAATACATGCTAAAGGGCCCCTTAACACATAGCCAGAAGGTGGAGACCTAATGGAAAATCACTGTAAACAAATTAAACTAAGGAGAGCTATAAATTGTTTTGTGAGCAGCAAAGAGAAATTAGAACCTACAGTTATATGTTGGTGAAATAAAATTTGACATGATTTGGTAGGAGTGAAACTTGGTATGATAATTCACATGACAGAAACTTATCAGTAAAATCTAATAGGAAAGACAGCCAGGAGGAACAGGAATGTGGGACTCCACATTAAAAGTGTTATTTACATGCTTAAGAACTACAGGCTAATTCAGGATAGTTGTATGGGATTGACAAAAATATCGTGTTGTTTCTAGCTGCCAACACAGATGACAAAATAGAAGGAACAAGCCTCTAAAAAGTACTTCTAAGTGCATTCAAATATGTAGAAATTCACACAGGTTTCTTAAGACATAATTTTGATGCTACTGATGAAGCATTTTTGAAATATCTAAAAATTACACATCTATTCCAAACATAAAAAGCAAATCAGGCAACTTAAAATCATTCTGTGCTCGATCTTAGTGTGATAGATAAAAATAACATGATCATTGCCTCTAACTGGCGATTGCCTGTGTTAGAACATTCACAAATGAATTTCAATTACAACACGCAGGAATTATGACATATATTTCTTTCTCTGTAAGAATTCAGTACTCCCAATTAATTTAAAAGAAATTTACAAACAAAACTGAGCAAAGTAGTAATTTCAATGTAAAAAATAATCTGAAAATCAAACTATAAAAACTGTAATTCTGCATCATGAATGTTGGAATTTTTTTGGTGAAAACCCATCTCAGCTGAGAGGAAAAGCAGTTAGAGCAATTTTTTTCTTTCATATATGGCAAAAGTGAAAATGTGGAACCTTACAGAAGTAAATGAAAATCATCCGTTTATAAACACAGAATATCCATAATGGAAGTCAGAAGTCTGAAGAAGAAAAATAATTTCTGGTATGATCAAATAGTGTCAGAAACCAATAAAATCTGGGCAATAGCACATCTCTGGTCCCAGAAGTTGATAATGAGATGATTAACTGTTGTGGTTAAGAAGATACATGAATCTAATACAAATTCAGAAAGCAATACATTCATCATTTGTAGTGACAATCAAACAATTGTGATTTCCTTTCTAACTATGTAGGATACTAAACACTAAAGTAAAGTGAAGTAAAATATGTAATGACAGTGAATCAGAGAGCTTACATCCAAGGGTTTAGAAAGGATTGGCTCAGGAGATCTTGAGCCCTCCCTTAACTTATTTTTTAACTAGATTTTGAAACACTGGATAAGTTCCAGTGGACTTGGAACAAAAACCATAAAACATCAACATTTCAGAAGCACAAATAAGATAAGATAAAACACGTGTTAGCCTGAATCTGGAATCATTAGATCCTATTAAACGACATAACAATAAATAGCAAAACGGCAAGTGAACCAATGGCATTGAATTTTATTTTACAGAAAAACTGTCTTCCAAGAAAATCCATTTTTCATGACACCACAAGCCTGACTAAAAAGGACCAAATTGACATAATGTAGCTGTATTTCTTGTATCATTTAGATTTCAGTCCACATTTTTTTTAAATAGTGTACAAACACAGTATAATCCACAATATAGAGCGAAACCCTGATAACTGACAGACCACTAAAAATAACTGCAGTTGTGGAAATATCATTGTGAGAAATGCTTCAAGGCATGAAGTTCTCAACCTGATGCTCTGAAGTATCTCTATCTCTCACCCAGTAAAATCTGGAGGAAATGTAAAGAGCTGATGAAGTCACAGATACCAAATGGGGAAGATGAGCCATAGAAAAGCATCTGAAAAGCGCATTCATTTGGACTGCATTTGAACATAGTTTTGTACATGTTGCATTCATAAATGAATAATGTCAGACTGGAAAATTATTAACATGTAAAGTCACCTGCACATGAACTGCTGGACTAATTTAGGTAAGAACCAAGCAGTCAGGAGCAAGCAAATAGTAAGAAAGGGAGCAAAGAATGCTAGCAGCTCTGCAACAAGCCACCAGTAAGACCAGTACTGGAATCCCATGTCCAATTCTGACATGTCTAGGCTTCAAGTAATATCCCAAAGCATTAAGAAATTGGGATCCAAATCGGGATCCAAAAGAATAATGCAGTGTCTGACTACATGAATCTCATTTTCAATAATTTACCTTAAAATAAGGTTATGAGATGCTTTCAACACAAACTGCAAATATCAACTCAGGAAATCTGTGTTACTGACGAGTTCTTTATTGATCAACAGAGGAAGAGAAACACTTGAACATTTGGAACAGGTAATTCATGCCAAAGAGAAAACACGCATATTTGATTGAGAATAACACCTCACAGAAGCAACTTATCTAGGAACATGAAATATTTTCCATAAATAGAATCTCTAAGTTAAGACTATATGTACAAAGCCGAAGTTCTGATGCAGAAGTTTCCCATTGTGGTTGTTTTCTTGGCCTCTGTGTGAGCTTGAGGTCAGCCTATGTATGAGAACAGCACCTCATAATTCTAAAGGTCTATGCCTAAACCACAGATTAGAGTTACCAACAAAAGCTGATCTATCATCCAGGATGATATGTAGCAGCTCATCTGTACTGCTGAGCATAACAAATTCAAGATGACAAGAGTTTTGTCAGGTAGACAGAACCTTAGCCAAGGTTAGAAAGCCAAGTGGTAAAAGTTGCAATTTGCATCCTTTGAGACTGCACATAAAGGCCCTGCTATTATTTAGCAATGGATTGTCTTTAAAAGTTTTAGCATCTGCCTTTCCCCGGTGACGTGTAGGGGCGAATTCAGTGAGTCTAGCAAGTGCCTGATTTAAACACCTATGTCATCATAGGGTAGATAAATGTATGACCAACCACAATGCCTCAATACTTTAACTGTTTGCTCAGAAGTAATGGCAATCCATGTCTCAAATGATCTCCAACCTCTTTCGCTGAAGCAGAGCTAAGTACGCAGTTCTCCACTAATTACCATCAAACCTATTGTAAAAGAAAATGGCCTATAATGACGGAGTTATCACAATATTTCTAAGTATCTTATTCCAGCATTTTACCTTCATCCTTTTTACAAGCTGAGAGTGGTTATTAACTCTCATCTTCATGAGTTAATAGTCTAGATCTTTCATTCTTCTTGCCTTTTTTTCCTGGACTGTGTCAAATTTGTCTTCATCCTTCCCTATACTCCAAATGTGTATGGAGTGCTAACTACAGTTGCGTAGTTTTTGATGGGAAATACCGAAAGAATTACAGAAATGTGGAGTCTCAAATCCTCAAAAGAAACTTAACATTTACTGAAGTCTCTTGGCACTGGACACTTAATAATTTGAAGATCAAGGGTATGTGAAGTTTGGTCTCAAGAAGTAGCAAAAATATTCCTTTTGAGGTCAAGTCCCAGAATTCCATCTGGTCTCAGAAAAGACCAGAGTGCAAAGAAGCAATTTATCTGTAGAGCAGTTGGCTAAATTGCTTCAGCTGTTGAGTAGAACTAATAACAGCTTACACTATAAAGCATATGATACATGCTAAACTCACCACAAATCTCCCAAAGGTTTGACAAGGCCAGTTCACAAGGTCCTCTGTACATTCAAACTTTAAGTAAAAAATACACTCAGGACAATTATAAGGCCAATATCGGGAACAGTTTTTTACATAGGTACACAGGATAAAAATCTCTTAAGAAGGTAATTGCTATGCTGTCACTGTGAGAAGGCGAAAAAGTCAGAGAAAATGTCCAGTTAGAGAGCCTAAGAAACAAAGGGTTTAGACCTGTACAACTGACAGATTTAATGTTGTTTTGCTTTGTGCAGGCAATAAATAAATAATTAATAAATCAGACTTGCATGTATTGAGTAGCTTTCAATTGCCTCCTAAGACAAGCGCTGCATAAATACAGAAAAACCATGAAAATCAACACCTCTGGACAATCTAGAGCTGGATTTGATACCTGAGAGCCCTCTTCAAAATACCAGCAGCACAAGGAAAAGGTGCTCTCTTCCAAGAATGATTTCATGGTACTTAGGCCTGAGAAAGACAATGGTTTACTCCACACCAGTAAAAAGTGAGCCCTTCTGAATGTAAGAATAAGTATCACTTTAGGCACCAGGGAACTAATTTTCTAGAGTATGTTGAAAAATTTGAAAATGGCAGCAGTGTCAAGCTGGGTCCCAGCTTCAGGCACAGGTCTGCAGTGTTAGGGGACAGTATGTGAAGCACTCATCCTGTGTAGACCTCCATCCTCATCCACGTGTGAAAACACGTGGTGAAAAGGGTAAAAGATGTTGGTTTACACCACAGATGTCAAAGAACTTGACAGCAGGGAAACCCCTGTGCACTTATCTGAAGGATGTATTATTGCAGTGCTCCAATTTATCCAGTTTCTGTTGCTCCCTTAGCATATTTGTATTTGTGAGACCACAAACAAATGTCCTGCTGGAGCTAAAACCATTCTAGGGTTTAAGCACTGTCATATCTCAAACTATTCCAATTTCCTTCAGATTCTGAAATAAGAAACAAAACAGCTTTAATATTTATGTTTTCAAAAGGATGATGATGACTTTGAAATTTTCAGTTAAGGAGCTACCTTGAGACTGTTACAACAGCAAGGGAAAAGAGTAAATTGCACAATCTTGACCTTTTAAAATGTTCTCTAATATATCATGTAAAAAAAAGTACAGTATTAAATAAGAAATTTGTTAGCCTTCAGCACAGAGGCAGGTTTATTAGCAAACAACTAATGGAACAAAACTAAGTGGAACAAAAAAATCTATAACACTGATCTTATTGAAATAATTACAGAATCTTTAATGTCCCAGTAGGCATATACAGAGAATAAGATGGAGCACACAGAAAGAGCACAGTAATGAAAACAGACAGAAATAGGCCATTCACCCTACCTTTTACTTAGTGCATACAAATGACTGTCAGAAGTAGAAGACAACATAAAAATGATTACTGACCAAAAAAGTCAAAATCTCTTCTATATTACTAAATTTTAGGAATCTGTAGGATAAAATTAAAATTAAAATCTGCATTCCTGAGAAGTAAATATTTTTTCATTTATTTCTATGCCTAATTGTCACTTTAAAAAAAAAACAAAACCCTGTAACATTGAAAAGTCAATAATAAATCTATTTGAAAAGTACCTATTTAAAATCAGAACAATCTTGCCATTTAACTATTCTGTCTCTTGCGCATAGTATATTCAGTGGAAATTTAAAACACACATTTAAAAAGTTTTCAAAATTTAACCAGATGATAACACATATTCAAATATCACACTGAGAGTAAAAGATCAGCTATTCAGCTTCCTACAGTGTGCAGAAGTATATGCTCAAGTTGGCAAATTTGAATTTCCTTTACAATTTGTTTGGCTTTGAGTACAAAACTTATTGGCACAGAGGAATTTTGTCACAAGCCAAAAAAATGAGGGCAATGCTGCTGTGCTTCCTTGGGGTAGACTGGAAAGCAGATTATGACTTCCCCACCCTGGGATGGACTGAGAGATCTGAGCTTGTTCAGGCTGGAGACAAACAGGTTCTGAGGAGACATTTTTCAGCCTTTCGATATAAAATAATATATTGTTTAATTAAAACTGTTTAATATCTTTATTGATGACCTAGATGAGGGGATTTAGGCTACCATCAGCAAATTAGCGGAAGACACCAAATTGGGTTGGAGTGCCAATCTACTAGAGGGAAGGACATCCCTCTGCAGAGAGATCTGGACAGGCTGGAGAGCTGGGCCAAGGCCAATTATATGAGGTTTAACAAGACCAAATGCTGGGTCCTACACTTTGGCAACAATAACCTCTGCAGCACTACAGGCTGGGGGCAGAGTGCCTGGAAAGGGGGCTGAGTGGAAAAGAACTCGGGAGTGCTGGTCAACATCCAGATGGACAGAAGCCAGGGTGTGCCCAGGTGGCAAAGAAGGCCAATGACATCCTGGCTTGGATCACAAATAGCATGGCCAGCAGGACCAGGGCAGTGATTGTCCTCCTGCACTTGGCACTGGTGAGGCTGCACCTCGAGTCCTGTGTCCAGTTCTAGGTGCATCAATTCAGGAAGGACTTTTAGGTGATGGTGCAAGTCCAGAGAAGAGCAATGAAGCTGGTGAAGGATCTGGAGCACAAGTCTTTTGAGGGAGCTGGGGTTGTTTAGCCTGGAGAAAAGGAGTTTCAGGGGAAATCTTATCACTCTCTACAACTCCCTGAAAGGAAGCTGCAGTCAGGCAGGGCTCAGCCTCTTGCTCCAGGCAACCAGCAACAGGACAAGAGGACATAGTCTTCAGCTGTGGAAGGGGAGGTTTAGGTTGGACATTAGGAAGCATTTCTTCCCAGAAAGAGTGATCAGACTTTGGAATGGGTTACCCACTGAGGTGGGGGAGTCACCACCCCTGGAGGTGTTTAAGGAAAGACTGGACGTGTGGCACTCGGTGCCGTGGTGTAGTTGAACATGGTAGTGTTGGGCCATAGGCTGGCCTTGAGGTTTTTCTAATCTAATTGATTCTGTGTGATTCTGTGATAAGGGGGCTTATAAGAGAGATGGAGAGAGTTTTTACCAGGGCTTCTGGTGCTAGAAGGGGCAACAGTTTTAAACTGAGGAAGGGTAGATTTGGACTGGTTATAGGGAAGTAATTCTTCACTATGGGGGCAGTGAGGCCCTGGAACAGGTTGCCCAGAAAAGCTGCTGATGCCCCATCCCTGGCAGTGTTTAAGGCCAGGTTGGATGGGGCTCTGAGCAATGTGGTCTAGCGGAAGGTTCCCTGCCCATGACAGGGAAGTTGGAATGAGAGGATTTTTAAAGGCCCCTTCCAACCCAAACCATTCTATGATTCCTGTATCACTGAGTTAGATGAAGCTGTTGTGGGTACAGACAGCAACTGCTTCTCTTTAAGAGAGCCAAGATATCAGCCTCTTCTTGCCCCTCTCTTTAACTACAATATGGAGGGTGTGTGGAGGCTTTGTACAAATTACTTGCCACATGCTGCAAAATACACAATGAGATTTTGGTCTACAGAACAGGAAGTCACCTTCCTCATGCTTCCTTTCTTCCAGGAAAAACAAGCTACTATGCAACCCTAAAATAAACTAGCTATTACCCCCTTCCTGTCTTCCCCTATATGGCCTAAAATTAGTTTTTTTTTTTAATCAAATAACCTCAACAATGCTATGACGTAAACCTATGGTGAGCCTTCTTCACCTTCACGAGCAAATCTGTAAAATGTCTTTTATGAAAGTGAATGAGATAAAGGTAAGTTATGCCTCAAACCACACTGTGCATTGTGGGCTGCTACTGAAAGCTATTGAAAGCACTCCCAGTTTACAGAACTCAAGACTCCTAGATGTCATTATAATAGAAATATCTTTCCAACAGATAGGGAGAGTAAATGCTGTTGAGAGGGAAAGGCTAAATTAGATAGAACACTTCACAGCATAATGCAATTGTAAAAACACTTCAAAAACACTACAATCTTTTATTTACATCTTCCACATTTCATGCATAGCTGTATCCATTCCCTTCTTTTCTCTCCAGTTGAGAGGAAATAGTAACAATCTCACATGTAGAAGGAGACAAAGAAATATTTTCAGGACAGCTGCCATTCCCTTTACTTTTCCTGGAGAGAAGGAAGTATGTTACATTATTGTCATAGCTAGAACAATGAAATTTTAATTGTGACATAAGTTTGCAAAGGGAATGGCTTCATTAGGCTCTCCTAATCATAATGTTGAGGTAACATATATGACAGAGATATTTTTTTATTGTTTCTCTGCACAGTAAGTAAAGCTGCAATTCCTTATGGGGCATAATGTCTATGCCCCCATAGCCTGCTTGGTTTAATATTTTTAAGCATTTAGACTTTGGTGCATTTTTTTTTAACTCTAGTAGGTACTTTTCAAAATAAATTAAACTACCTCTATGTATTGCAGATTTCAATGATAACACTTACTGTTTTCTAGAGATTAAAATCTGTTACTTTATACTAAAAAAGAAGTGGTTTTTAAGATCATTATGAGCAAGGCTAGTGCTCTAGGAGCCCATATCCTGCTGTTTCAGGAACTACTGTACTTCTTGTGAGCCACCAGAGCCATAACAACTTCTCTTGTCCTTCTGCAATTGCTGGCCAGGTTATCATTTGTACTGTGGCTCTTTCACCCTGCACTGGCTGTGCAGCAGCTTTCCAAGGAAGGTATGCACTCAACAGTCTTTGCCTGTTCATACTTTGCTTCTGCAAGGTATAAACTGCCTCTCCCAGTAGGAAAATACCTGAGGCAACCAAATCACATTACATCTTGGCAGGAAAAAGAGAGGGAGAGTTGTTTGCTATTTATTGTGAAATGCCAAAAAAAAAAAAAAAAAAAAAAAGTCACATAAGTTACTTATTTGGAGAAGATACAAAAATGCTGAATGGGGAATGAACATTATATTTAACCTAGCTACATGACAACTTAAAATTATCTTTTCTTTATTTATTGTGATATTGCAAATCCTAATGTTCTCTGCAGAGGTGTTTAAATCTATGTTAGTGTTCAGAACAAGTTTTCACCATAAAATTCTACGGTTCATTCTGAGTGAGCCCTTTAGCAGAAATTAAATGCTAATATACAAGGTATAATTAGAATACAGTATGCATACTGAAGCTTCTTACTACTTATGAACATTATTTTCAAGGTACGTGATTTCCCTCTTTTGACTGTGAGGGCACAAACTAGAACAAACACATAGTGAAATGCATGAAATTCATTATGCAGTTTCTCAACTGCTCACAATATTCCCATTAAAAATGCATAACAGTGTTCTTACAAAGGGTCAACATTGTGCACTTTGATTTAACAAAGAAAATGCTTTGCTGAATGTTTTAGACATTTCTCTGTGGTGCATAAGGGTAGCAGAATTTCTGCTCAGCTCCTTCATTGTTTTTATTTGGAAGACAGTCCAGTCTCCAGATACGCATTAACAACAAGGCAAATATTTACGTGTTAATAAAGACTTAGCTTACTCCAGTCAGGGAAGTTCTGTTAAAACCTGATGGGGAAAATCACCTGCCAGGCAAAAGGATTTTGAAGTGGTGGTGTACGCTCCACAGAAGCATGGAATGAACCCACACCTGGTTCCCGTACCACTCATCCTCCAGACACAGCTGCTTACTGCAGGCTGCACCATCCACCTGTCGACACACCAAAAAGGACAGTCTGCTGGGTCCTTGGCCCTCTCTACCCTTTTCTTTTCCTGCACTTCACAGGATGCAAGCCTCAAACACTGTGCAATGTATAGTCACTGTCACACAATTAATCATCCACAGTTTACTAAGTTTCAGTTAGACCATCTCCTGCCCACCCAAACCACATGCCTCTTTAGATAGGAGAGCCTCAGATGCATCAGCAACCAAAATAAATTGCTATAGATTACTACTTTGTTTCAACAGAGGCTGAGACTCATTAAAGATAGTGTTTGATTTTCTGATGCCTCAGAAGATTATCACAGCTCATAAGCCATCACCCAAAACTAACAACTGGTTTTGACTGGCATAGAGTTGATTTTCTCTACAGTGTCTGGTGTGGGGCTGTGTTTTGGATTTGTGCTGAACATGGGGTTGATAATATAGAGATGCTTTTGTTGTTGCTGAGAAGGGCTTACACAGAGCCAAGGCCTTTTCTGCTTCTCCTGCTGCCATGTTGGTTAGGGGGCTGGGGGTGCATGGAGGTTGGGAGGAGACACAGATGGGACAGGTGACCCCAACTGACCAAAGGGATATTCCACATTATAAGGCATCCTATTCAGGATATAAGGCTGGGGGAAGAAGAAGGAAGGGGGACGTTTGGAGTGATGGCATTTTTCCCAAGTAACTGTTATGTGTGGTGGGGCCCTGCTCTCCTGGAGATGGCTGAACACCTGCCTGCCCATTGGAAGCACTGAATTAATTCCTTGTTTTGCTTTGCTTGTATGTATGGCCTTTGCTTTCCCTATTTAACTGTCTTCATCTCAATCCACAAGTTTTCTAGCTTTTACCATTCTGATTCTCTCTCCAATCCTACTGGTGGGGAAGTGAGCAAGTGGCTGTGTGGGGCTTGGTTGATAGCTGGGGTTAAACCACAACAGCAGACAAGAATTAGTAAGGTTTTCCTGATTTGTCTATGAACTGTCTAGTTTCCTTTTAACATTTAACATTGTGTTTGCAAGAGCAAATACAATCAGGACACAGCTACTCATCATGAAAAGCGTAGGTGAAGCCTGAACCTCCACCTCTAACTCTACCGGTTTTAGCAGAGCTAGCCCAGAATTAGGCTGGAGGGCTGCCACATGCCATACAGCCTAGATGGAGCTCATTAAGAGACAGATTCCAGCTCAATTTTTCTTCACTAAGGCAGCATGCAGTGACTTGCCTGCAGCCACCTCTTCTGCATAGCCAGGGATCTTCTCCAGGGTAGCCCAGTGATACCTGTGACTACCCCTTCTCTCCCTCACTTGCTGAACCAGGATGGGGAAAAGGGCAATGGTTGTGTGTCAGAGTCAAGGGATGAATCTTAATCCCAGAGAGCTCATGCACCTCATGCATATTTAGGGCAAGCTAGGTAAGGCCAAGAATCAGCAACTGAAACCCATCTCAGACTGTTGTCCTGCTTACCAAATTTTCAGGCCAGCCACTTATCTGGACTGTGCACTGACCCCTTCCTGTGTGACTGTGGCGTGCCAGACAAAAGGTTGAGCTCCCCAGACTTGCTCTGAGATTGAGTTGAGACCAGTCCCAGCACACAAGCAGCTCTGGGAGTCGGAAGTGTTTAGACTCTCCCAGTTGAGATGCCGTCTTTGAGGATCAGGTTCCTAGCCATCAAACATGAATGGGTGGAACAACCAATTATTTTGTATTACTTTGGCTTCCAGTACATGCTAAATCAGTCATAAGATCATGTGCAGCCTGTTCTGAGGATTTGACAGCTACTACACACTTTCAAGTTGATTCCTACCAAATTGGAGCTTCTCAGAAACAAACATGGACAACCTGCAGAGAGAGATTCACACATTTGGCAGAAGAGCCTTCAAAACTGAAGTTTGTAAAGAGAGTGCTAGTATTAAAGCACTATAAAAAGACACTATGAAATTTAAAAAAAAATGTAGAAACAGTTTGACAAATTATAGCCCAAATTCTGAAAGCAAAAAGTTGCTGAAGGTATGTAAGCCTATATGTAAATAAATGTGTGTTTATATGGGTATAGATACAATATGAATGACAGATTGAAGCATCTGATCTACATACCAAAATTTTTTGAGCAGATTGTTAATTTATTTTAAACTGCATAGTAACACTTCTAAAATGCACTAATCACAACAATGTAAATACTCTTTAAGATTCATGTAACATACATATTTAGCTGATTTCATGTTTTCAGGGATTAAAAATGCAGATATAAAACCTTTTTATAATTTGATGTGTTATCATCCATGAAAAAGATTGAATGCCATAACGATCCAAGCATCCTTGGCAAAAAGATTCCTACATGTATTCTTGAAATATGAGATATTAACATTGCATTGTCTAACTGACATGTTATCCTTAAATCAACTTTAGATACTATTTTAATGATGTAATTGTCAACTGTGAAAAAAAAATTATAGTGAGAAATGAGATTTTGAGAATCAATAGCCTGATCATAGTTAAGGACTGTGAAACATGCCCCTTGGGTTTATTTTGTTGGCAGGAAAAACATGTCAAGGATCATGCAGTTCATTTACGTCCAGCAGGAAACATTTGCTTCAACTCTTAGCTTTATTTAACCTTGAAATTTGGGAGTAATTTAAAAAGCATTGTTTAATTCTACAGAAACCCAGTCCACCTGCTCCCAGTAAAATTTGCACTTCTTTCTAAAGATTCTTTTTGAGAAGTGATGATTTATTAATTTCCAGATACTGAAACACAGATGTAGACCCTCACTCTCATCTTGATATTATATGGTCTTTCCTCTCAGATTTTCCTTGACTAGGTCTCCACTTTGCTGCTTAAAAAAAGTCTGAGCAAAAATGTTCAGAGAGCTGGAACATCATGACTCAAGTGTCTAAAATGATACTTACATAGGTTTTAAAACAGAGATGCCATTGAGAAAATGTCTACTCAGTTCATGTCTTACAATGAGAGTTTAGGTATCTATTTATTTTCTGATAATACCAGATCTGTAGTACTCCTTCTTTGAATACAAACAGAGGTTCTTAGGTTTCATAAAGAGAGCAGCTTATCCGATAATTCATGAGTAGTTCTAAAAAGTCAACAATCAATAAGTCCCTCTGCTTAACACATTGCATCAATTCACTTTTTCCCTAGATTAAGCCAAACACTATTTTTGTATGAGAAAAAAACACTGCTAAGCTGCCATTCCTTATTTGTTTAGAAGCACACAGTCATTAATGGCCATTTTTATTAGACAAGAGATCTGAGCTTACTACACTAGTCACTTACACAGAATCAACAATTAAAAACATCCTGTCTTTTCATTTGAACTCAAGGAGGAGTTCATTTTTTGCTCTCACATTCTGAAAGAACAGAAGTAGCCTAAATAGGAAAACATTTTCCTGGATGTCACAGGATGACATGTCACTGCCTAATCTATGTACCTGTTGCATGTACAAAAGAATAGGGAAAGAAATCTGCAGAACCCTTCATTCTTTCAGGTTCAGCTGGGTCTTGCCAAAGTTTGAAAGAGCTTGTTCACATCCAAGGTCCAAATGCAACCTGGCTACCACCATGCCTAGTGCTTCCTCCTTGCCAGAGACAGCCCTGAAAGCCACATGAAAATGTACATAAGACAGAGGCCCTGGAAAACCAAAACTGAAATATGAAGCCCACCTTAACACAATTCCTTAAACTGAAAATTATTAGGCACAGGACTGCATTTGTCAGCAAGACAGGCTTTAAGGAAAAACTGCTATTCACTTAAAGCATTTCACTGTACCAAAAACCTTCACCTGAAGGAAAAGATCACTTGAAAGAACTATAAAACCAAAGTATATAATTTCCTTCTATGTAACTATTAATTTGAGAAAAATATCAATAAATCCTGTAAAATAAGTATTTGATTTTGAGATAATAACAATTAGTATTAATTTTGTATTTAAAGAAGAAAGACTAACGTTCCAGTTCTTTGTTTGGGAAAATATTTTGATAATCAAATTAACTAATGGCATGAGTATAAAACATTATTCAATTTTCACAGTCAGGAAAATAATCTGTATCAATTATTTGGAACAGTGATTCATATTCATATGATTTATTTTTAACTAGTAGATATATTGAATATAGTCATGTTTATTTAATTAGATTATTTTTTGTTTACAAAGATTGAATTTAATAAGGAAATTAGAACTATATAATAAAAATATGCTTTTAATAAAAATGCATCATCTAATTATTCATTTCTAAATGCATCTATTTTAAACTTTAATCTGAAACTTATGCTTAGGAAATGTAACTGAGTATTGAAAAAGATGGGCATACAGGTCTGTTGTAGTTTAACTCCAGCTGGCACCTAAGTGCCACCCAGCTACTTGTTCACACCCCCTTCCCCTCAGTAGAATGGGGAGGAGAGTTGAAAATGGTAGAACCTGTGGGTTGAGATAAGAACAGCTCAATAATCAAAACCAAGTGAAATATAACACTACTACTACTAATTACAATAATTTTAATGGAAAGAGAGATAATAAAAAGAGATGGATAAAACTCAAGAAAAACAAATGGTGCCCAATACACTTGTTCACCATCTGCTGCCCAATGCCCTACCCACTGCCCCTTCCGACCAACATCCCCCAGTTTCTATGCTGGGGATGAAATTCTAAGGTATGGAACATCTCTTTGGCCAGTTTGGGTTGGCTGTCCTGGATGTGCTCCCTCCCTTCTTGTGCACCTGCTCAGCGGCAGAGCATGGGAACCTGAAAAATCCTTGACTTAGAGTAGGCACTGCTTAGCAACACCTAAACATCAGTGTGTTATCAATATTATTCAATATTATTCACACTGAATCTGAAACACAGGACTGTACCAGCTACTAGGAAGAAAATGAACTCCATCCCAGCCAAACACAGGACGAGGTCCCACGGTGAAACCCCAAGTTTCAACTGAGTAGCCTATTTAGTTCCTAAAGTTATGAAAGTCAGGAAAGCAAGGATGAAATTCAGAAAAAAAACAACATATTGATAGATTAAGCAGAAATTAAAATGTTTTTGAGTCCTGTCTACAGTTTAGAAGTTGCACCTGTGGCCAGGCATCCATTTTTTTCTTCTGAGTATATTTAAAGTAATGGTGTGGCTATGCCATCATTTTGTATCATATCCTACAGTAAAGCTTTCCAAGACAGAAGTCATGATGTACAAATGAAAATAGGATATGACACCAAAAATTATCATTCTGAATGCTTAAGTTTCTGTTCTGTTTCCTAATGGTTAGAGCTGTTAACCAGGAGGGAGTCATAGGCTCTGTCCCTTCAGCCAGGAATATGTTTATTATCCTTAAAATCGAATTAATGGGTAAAATATGCCTAGGTTGCAAACACTGAGCAATCTTAAGTAGGAACAATTTGATTTTTTCACAGAAATTGTTGCTTTTATGGCTACAAATAGCACAAGAATGGAGCATCTTCCTATGCATTTTCATATGCTAAAGATGCAAAGTGTCTGGGTGGCAATTCAGGGATTCCTCATGAAAAATGTAGTTATTTAAGTCTCTGCATGACTGTAGGATAAGCATGGTACAAAACATATAATCTATCCTTTTTACTCTAGTAACCCCTACCAGTAAGCCACAGCAGTTCCGTTATTAGAGGTGTGGTGCAAGCAACGAAGAAAGTCTTGGGCCTGAGGATCTGCAGTGCCTGTGAAATCCAACTACAAAGAATTGGTGTTGCAGAATATCAAAAGAGTTGAGAGAGAGAGCAAAGGGCACTAGTGACGACCACTGATAGCATAAACTATCTGCTATATAATGATGTGTTCTTATTTGTACATATCTAGGATTTATTGTGATAATAATCTGCATCAAACACAGACAAACCCAAGCCACTTAGAGCCATCATATAAAAACCAATAAGTAGCTTTGAGCATCTTCTCAAACCCAAAACACACTTCAGTCTCCAGATCTACCTCTCTATCCTGAGTATCAGCCCTTACCTGGAAAAGGTGAGAGTCAAGGTTATTGAAGTATTTAAGTACATACATAGAGATCATAAACTCAAGATCTGTTGATGTCCAAGGAGGAGAGAGAAGTTTAGTCAAATGCACAATGCCTATAATGAAAATGTTAGCAGAACACTTGAAAACAAAACTTTTGTGTTTAACTTAAAAAAAAAAAATTGGTAGGATATATTATTATGCAAAAGCTATTCTGTTTTCCCCCTGTAGCTTCATAAATGATGTATTTGAGAAATGGAATGTTTACATAACTACAATCATGCATATATTGAGCCTTTAGCAATTTCAATAATATAGATAGAAAATGGAGTTATCTTCGTTATGAACTTCATATGGACAACTTCATAAGTAGCACTGAAGTTAGATAATAAAATGAAATAAAGATAGCACTTTAGGCCATATTCAAACCTTATTTCCATTTGCAGAGATCAAGGGTATAACAGGCTCTTTATTTGTAGACCATACAGTAACTTTACTAATTGAACTATGCATTTTTCCTCTAGCACAGTTACATGATCCACAAGCTTACAAACAAAAAATGCATTTAACTCTTCAAAGTTATTTCTTATGGCTAGATCCCAAAGTTGAACCACATGATAATATCAAAAGATACTTGTTATTTACTGTGTCTCACCACCACTAAAACCCCACCAGCCTTGGCAAGAACAGCAGTTGTTAATATAAGAGTGGGAATATAAAGTAATTTGACTATACTAAACTGCATGTCAAAAAGAAATGAGTACTATAGTTATCAGCCATTTTCCTAGTTATCACATGCATTCAATATGATAAGCAAAGAGTATCTCAGTGAACCTTGAACTCTGCAGAGATGTAGATGAATTAGAGCTTTGAAGAACATGCTTTTTTCTTATCAGCCTGCAAATAGATAATAGCTTGTTTTTGGCAGGGATTCTTTATAGCTAAAGTACTTCCCCCTCAGGGAATCATACTGTCATTTGTTTTTATTTTCAAAATGAAAACAAATGGTACTGTAACTCCTAAGGGTGAAAATGACTTCAGTCTACTTTTTCCCCTGCACTCCCATCTATTCATTTTCAGTTAGATGGAATATAGATATAGTTTTTTCCCCCCTTTGGCTTCCATTGCCACAAAATGTATTCACTAGCTGTACAGTAATTAACAGCTCTTGACTGGAAAACTGCCAACATGTACAACGTGACACTCTTCCTTTGAACACTAACAAAGTGCATAAGTAATTTATGTTGGATTAAATATCCCTAACAGGGACCCTTAAGTAACCCAATCACTTTAAACAGGCTCCACATGTATGCTCCTGTGCAGTGAAAATGTCAGACAGTGATAACCCACTAATAGCACAGTTCTAACTATATTCCAGCCATTAGCATTTTATGACATCAATTCTCATTAAATCTGGCAAGGAAAAAGATACTAATGTTTCCCAATTTTGCAGCGAAGGTGGAAGAAAAATTGAGCAAATGTAGACAGGTGCTGTCTCCCAAAAAGGATTAACATTTTTTAAAATGTAGTTGCAATTTTCTGTTAGTACCTTTGTTTGTATTGAAAGAAAGACAACAAAGAGGTAAGGGCTACAAGGACCTCAGTGGAATCCAGCCAAGAGTGAAAGAAAAGACTGGTATTTCAGCCATTGTGCTCCCTGCTAAAGCACTGTGCCAACTCATCTTCCAACCCATTATATGAAATTTAATTTAACCTGCTATGCAATTAATTCAGATGTTCAGCCTATTTTTCTCATGGCAGAATCCCTCACACAATGCCTTATTTAAATATTAATCAGTCCTCTTTCAATTAGGACTAATTTGCTTCACAGGGTTTCTCTCATCTTCTGATTGCAGGAAAATGGAGGTAACTTGCAACGTTTGAGGATAATTAACATGGTATTTTTATAATACTGATACATCAAATGGGACCTTAATGAACCCCGCTGATTCCATTTAGTAAAGCATGCCTCAAAGTTATAATCAAGAGGAAAGCCATTGCCATCTGTTTAAAATACTAAGGAGCACAATTTAAACACAGAATAGTTATTTCTTTAAACTGTCCATTGTAGGGGTCTGCAAAAGTCATTTTTTTTTCATGGAAACTAATTGTACAGTATTTAAATGTGAACCTTTTATAATATATATGTAAACAATATCTTCCTAAAATGTAGAGGGCCCTCTTAATTAAACGTTGACAAACTCAGATATAAGTAATGTTGGTTAATGTTAATTTTCCAAACCTGCTGTGCATTTGATACAGAAGCAAACAGTCAGATTTTACTCTGTTCTAATGAACATAATATTTTGTGCTCAAAACACAAGAACTCCCCCCCCCCAAAAAAAAGAAAGAAGAGAAAAGAAAAAAAAAAGAGCTGTAGCCTTTGCAAAATAAAGGCATATGTTGTTCATTTGTTGGTTACTAAGAAAGGCAAACAAGTTAACATTTACACATGACCACTTGCTCACAAAATGTTCCATCTGCTACAAAGAAGGTCGAAGTTCATCTTTCTTATGTTTAGAATTGCTCTACTGTTCCTAGGTAACCTGTAGTCAAAACCCATGTGACTGAGATATCAGATCCTGACTTCATCATGAAAGAAAAGTCCTTAGTGTGAAAAAACAACAGTGAAACACAGATCAGACCCCTTACTTCATTTTCACTCACCTGTAAATTTTAAAAGTTCATGATTAAGTATTGACTGAGCCATAAAACTTGTTCTTTCTAAAGTAAAAAATATTAGTACATGCGACCTGTTAAAGATTCGGTATTTTGCTTTTCTTGTGTAAATACACTCTCCTGAATATGTGACTATGAAAAAGGAAATGTCATCACTCTGTAAATGTCAACAATTTACTATAAAAGAACATGGTACAAACCCAAAAAATTTAGTCACAGCAGTTCTGAACTTCTGAAACACCATTTGTGGCAGCTCAGCTCTGTGTGGATTCTCTGGCACCTAAAAGTATGTTTGTGCTCTCATCAGTGCATTTTTAGTAGTTGCAGGTCTACCAACAAACCTCTTCACAAAAGCACTGGGTGCTTTCACACAACTTTAATTTAATGATTTTGAAATTTCATTGTGCTTGAAACAGGCTAAGTCTTACTGGGAAAGACTGTTAGTCAGGCTGATAGACAGCCTGATCTTAAAAGCCATGAATACTTGAGAAATGGATCAAAACCTCAGCTCTGCTCACTGGACCTTCATAAATTATAGCAGCATTGCTAAAAAGTGCCCAAAAAAGAAGCATGGACAAACTGTTGTTGCTGGTGTTTTTCTACCCACCCAAGGCTAGAGGGGACATCGGGGAGGACATATGATCCCCAATACAAGCTAAAGGGAGCAAAGGAAGAATAGTCAGCTTTCTAGCAATTCTTTTCTTAGTGCCATCTCTAGAGCCCCTTTTGAGCCAAAACAAACTTGTATTGGATGTAAATTGAATCATAGCCATGGTCTTAAGCCAGGTAACTCTCTGATGTGGATACACAGAAACAAAGGTATTTTAAGCAACTTTCATATGCCTATGCTCAAACTTTCACTACCTGGAAAGCACACTACAAAACAGATGCTTCTGTGATACATTTTTTTTCTATAATTTTTTTTTTTAAAGGCCACAAATGTGTTAAACCTACCTTAGGTCTGCTTGATAGAAGTGATATTCTGTAATGAACTAATGGACAAGTAAAGGTAGAAATATGGAAGTATGTGGAATATAACCTCGGCCTGAATGTGAAGGTCGACTAAACCTAAATAAACACTACGTCCAAGCATAGGAAGGATGTTTAATTGCAAAAATCATGAGACATTTACTTCCATTCTATACTCCCTTTTGGGGTTAATTTTAGCAACTTTTGGGTAATCCAGGTCACTATTTGCTTGAATTAGATGTGTGGATTTGAGTACTTCAAGGCATTTAACTTTACAGACAAAGTAAGGAAGCTCTTCAGTTGAGGAACCATTTCCCAGTAATCAAGAATTACTCAGATCCTTCAAAATTATCTTTTCATTCGCCACTGCCTTTATCTGGCTGAACTTTGGTAAGCTTCTTCTCACATCAGTCTCTATTCTTTTACGGTAAATTTAAAAAAAACCAAACAAACAATCAGCAAATTCTGATGTTGGACTTCAGTAATATCAATAATACCTTCTTAAGAAGGACATCTGATCCAAAAGGGTAAGAGACTCTTGCAGGTCACATTATCTAGACATTACTGGATATGCTGGACCATTACGTTTTGTTTTCGTCACTGTTAAAGAATCAGAAAATACTTGGCTCTAGAATTCTAACTTGCAGTTGTGAAAATCTCATGATTTTAGATCTCTCTGTAAGGAGATAGTAAACCCAGCAGCATGTCTGCAACCATGTGTGGTAGATATCCAATAATATATTTCTCTCAGAGCTGAAAGCTCCCTAGGTGGAATGACTATCAACTCTTTAACATGAACATGACTAAGGCCTCACTTTGTATAGCTAATGCCTTTCCCATTGTCTAACCAGAACTAGTCAAAAAACAGTTCTAAAATGTCAACTTTTATAAAAAAATTATCCTGGGTGCAGCCTACAGCTAAGATAATTCCAGTTCTCTGCTTTGGAATTATCCTGCATAAATCTTTTTAAGATTTGTTGTCACTGACTATTCTGTGGCTCCTCTTGTAAAGAGTAAAGGATCTCTGGGTTACATCAAAGGTGTAACAGACTCATAAAAGAGTTTCTTGTGCTCCTGATAGTTGACATCCAAGTGTGTCTTGTGTCATTCAGTTGGATGTTTTCTGCCTTCATGCTTCATCTGGCACAACTCATCCCTGTCTACAGAGGCATTCAGAAAAAGGAGGTGACAGGCAGCCACTGCTGTGAAGAATGAAGACTGTAGTGTTTAATCAGATAGTCCATGGGGTGAGTCTGTGCTTGGGTGAGATTTATTGCTAGCACTGGACACTCAGGAATTTTGCTGGGTCCATGAAACTTCATCATCATAGATCTATATTTCAGAAGGAATAATGAGAAAATTCTCACTTTGTAAAGAAATCATAAAAGCAGATCAATGAATTGCACCCTTGAATGATATAGCTAAGGTGAATGCATTCAACTGAAAGGCTGAAAAACTGACTGAGATAACTCAAGAGGAAACCTTACTATCCTTTGAGTATATATGCTCATTTATAAGATTTATTACCCAGATAATTTTTAAATCTTTTATTATGGTGACTATAGCATCTCCAGTTCCACACTTAATGGCTGCTCCATAAGCTCCATCTGGAACTTGTTCAGTAATAGGACAGAGTTTTTACCACCCAGGTCCTACAACTGATCTGACTCCACTTGCACTTATTAGCTGAGGCATCCCAAGGAATAACGAAACTGGATGTCCAGAAAGAGGTCTGCATTTATTTTAGATTCAATAAAGTACCTGTAACAAAACAGTAGGGCCAGTTAAAAGTGGAGTATGTTTGACTTAATTTTAAACATATTTCTATTTTCAAGTATGAACTGCAGTTTACATGCATGCTAATACATTTAAAATTGAAAAATAAATATATTATTAAAAAAAATAAAACAGGAAAAAAAACCCCACTGTAACATTAGAACAAAATCTAAACCAGGAATAAATACAACTTATTTTAATTATCAGAGGCAAGTTTAAAATTCAAGAGTGTTCATTTTACCAAAATGCCCATGCTGGAAATAGTTTGACTTTTTGAAGACCGATGGTATTATGGGTTATTTCCAGCCCTCAGTCCTGTATTACTACTTCCTTTCTCCTGTGCTAAACATGGGACCTGACACCTGTTGGAGTAAGCCATAGTTTACACAACACTACATTGTTTTGGGAGTGTATTATACTTCTTTTCCACCTTTGTTTCCTGAGTCCACATAAATTTTGTAAATAAACACTCTCTCTTACAAAAGGGAAGAGTTTTTCATTTTTTTCTATTTTCTATGACTCAATTGCTCACAGCAAAGCACAGCACTAGCAAACAATTTTTTTATACCATATGGTAATATATAAGTAGCATTTTGGGAAAATAAAGCAGATTTAACTGTTTTGGTGCAAACTTCAAAGGGATTATATGAAAAAACGTGAGTTGAACACATTAAAAATACCATGGCACAGTCTTAAAGTATAGAAAGCAAACATCCGTTCTTTTTACATAAGGCTCATCAAAAAAGATGGACTGCAGCCATCAACACTGCCAGAAGTGTCAATAATTAACAGATTTGAAAATATAAGTAGCTTATGCCAATCACACACATTTGGCAAAGGTGGCAGCCACATATTTGGCAGTTGTGTGTGTTACCTGGCTACTACATCCTCACTCAGTGTTCCACTTTGGCCAGAAAAAGCAGTTTTGAACTCTGCTAATATCATGGATGAAGGGCAGGTCAGGGCATCCATACGAGCAGCAGGACAATGTACATTCCTGTCAAAAGTTTTGTAAGACTAACTGGCAGGTAGCTACACACAACAAAGCTGCTCACTCACTCCTCTGCCCCAGAGAGATAGGGAGAGAATTGGGGAAAAAAATAAATAAAATGGGCTGAGATAAAGATAGTTTAATAGGACAGAAATGGATGTGGAAAAAAAATTAGTAAGAGAATAATGGAATTGTGACTGTCAAAAAAATTATGCACAATGCCACCGCTCCATGGGGTCAGCTGTCCTGACTGCATTTCCTTCCAGCTTCCTGTGCCCCCCTGGCCTGCTTGCTGGTAGAATGGTAGGAGAAGCTGAAAAGTCCTTGACTCAGGGTAAGCACTACTCAGCAACAACTAAAACATCAGCATTTTATTAATATTATACTCACCCTACATCCAAAACACAGCACTGTACCAGCTACTAGGAAGAAAATTATCTCAGCCAAAACCAGGACAGCCCGTTATACCAACTCCCTTCCCTCCCTTAATTACATTGATACTGCTGTGAACCACATTGGAGGGAATCTGGACCACAAATGAGAACATTCTCTTTTGGGAAAGAAAAACATAGACAATTTCCTTAACTAAACCTTTAGAAGCTCACTGATTCTCCTCAGTGAATGGAGACTAGCTAACTAATACTTCATCAATCTACCCAGGCAAAGGGTAGCCAAGTCTCCATTTAGGCATTGCCTCAATTTGAAAACATTTGAAAGAAACGTGCCATCTCTGAAGTACAAAGCAAAAGCTCAAAGAACAGCATGAAGTGGAGGTAACGACCAAATTCCATTATTTTGAGCCTGTAGCTTCATTTCTGAATTACAGAAGAGAGATGTTAAATCAGAAAGAAAATTATTTTGTCTCCAGAAGCAGAATGATAAAAGCAGACTGAAAATAATGTATACTCCATTACAAGAGGGATGGGGGTGAGTTCTACAAAGGCTTAGGTTCCACTGGGAATGAATAGAGATTGAAGACACTGCCCTGTTCAATCCTTGCATATGCTTCCCAGCTCTGGATTTGCCAGTCTGATGCACAGAGTTGCCAGCAAGAGACCCATTATCAGATCCCTGGGAATGAGACCTGAACAGCTCCTGGTTGGAGCCATTTGCAGCCTTTTGCATTCATGTCCTGCTCCTCATCAAAATGCCCTACACCAGAAGAAATGAAAGGTACCACTAGTTTTTCACCATACTCTCATTTCTATTTACAGTGGCTGAATCACCCTAAATAACAACCCTTTTCTATTTCATATTTACACTTATTTTTTTGCTGGACAACAAAAATAATGCCTAGAAAGAATTGCTAGAGACTCAGATTTACAATCTGAATGAGAAAAACACTCGCTTTGCATCTGCAGATACATTGATACAAAAATTACTTTGAAATGTGAAACTGAGAATTTTGAAAAACTAGTAACTTCAAGTCTGAGCATTCCAAAATAAACAGATAAAAGTGTCATTGCTAGAAGAAATCACAGCTTGACAGCATGGAGAAAATAAATATAAGTGCTTGCAGCAATACTTTGAATGAATAACACAAATATCTGACAGATGACACCTTTTTCTTGCCCAGTTCAGGAACTGCCAACAGGTTAAGCTCTAAAGCAAATTCAAAACCATGTATTATGGCAAAGTGTATTCCTACTGTAGAAATTTGTCTGAGCAATTTTTCAGAAATGTTTCCTGATACAAATATTTCAGTAATTTTTGCTATGCAGTTAAAAAGTAATAAATTTACAAGGTCATGCATTAGAAGTATTTTCAGCTATGAAGTTTCAGAAAATAAAATGTAAAATGGAGGCCTAAAAGTATTTTGTTAAAAAATCTTCCTTGATAAATTCACTACGGGGAGAACAAAAAAGAAAAAAGAACATTTTTCTCCAACGTCTTCGGGAACTTGATCTTTGAATTACAATAGAATGTGGTTCAAGATCAGATTTACTATTCTTGGGAAAAAAATAAGCCTTGTATTTTTGTTGGTAGTGTTTTTCCATAGCTGGTATTTTTGTTGGTGCCATTTTTCCATTGGTGGTTCTTTAGCATAGCTTTCATCTTACAAAAACCCTACAATTTATACTACATTACTACCTAATGACTTAGAAAAGAACCTTGTTTAAGGGAGAATATAGTCTATGTATTGTGAATGTTACATTTCAAAACTACCAATACTATTAAAATCATTCAGTTTAGGATTAGCAACTGTGATGGGCAAAATTTGTTGCAAATGCTTAGATTTGCTTGGATATCAACCCTCACGAGCTATTTCTTTGCTATCAGATCACCTTTGAAAGGACCTGTAGGAATTTTTCATTTTTGGAGGAAGAGGAAGCCAGTGTGTATAGGCAGGAACAAGGTGTCTCATACTTGCTGAAGGTGAATGAAGACAAGCCCGTGAACGAGAGTGCATTATAAATCTACTCGGCCAAATATAGCATGGATATGGAACAGCTGGCTATACCTGCCACTCCCTCTCATATTCTGCTGCATCCACTGACATCTAAGTACATACTAGTTATTACATGTTAAAGTCTGCAGAATCCATCCATCACTTCCAAGTATTAGTCTCAGCATATGGCTCTTTTGTGCACAGATGGATCCAGTTCTGCAGCCTATATTCAGCGTAATGATCACTAGTAGTACCCTTGGACTTCACTGTGATCTCATGTAACTTTAATTCCACTGACTTGAACAAAATTCCCCTGATTTACAAAACTGTGAAGGAGCTCTGGACCCTTGTTTTAGTGACCTCAGTCACACAGGCAGTATTTGACAAGAAAATGTTTATTTGATCATAAACTTTAACATACTGAAATATTAAATTGAAGATGAACACATTATGTGCAGTATTTATCAAGAAAATTAATGAACTGTTAGCCAGTGAAAACAACAAAATACATTTTATTCATCTCAGGAAAAAAACCTGAATTCTGATTCTGTCCAGAAGTGTTGTTGGTTGCATGATGGTTTGGAAATTTTTTTAAGTTAACTGTTTAAAAGAGAGGTAACTCTGGGGGATACAAGGCAATCTAAACAACAGTTGAAGTTTTAACTTCAGAAATGGAAAGCTTCTTAAAACATATTCAGGAAAACAAGCTGTATGTAAGCTGATAAAATTGTATGCACTGATAATTCCCCCGCATCTCCACTTTACTACAAAGCGAAGGTATTGTTATGTTAAACAGAAAAATATTTTTCAGTAATTCACTGAAATCCTATTTCCCAGCAACTCTTTCAAGACAAGCAATGTCATTGTAGTATTTTCACAATGCATGAGTACAGAACTTGTTAACAAGAAAAACTAAATGAACAAAGAACCTGGTAAGAAATGGCAGGCTTGGCCATCTCCAGGTCACCAGTACTGAAAGGTTAACAGATGAAAGGGAAGTTGTACTGTCAATTGAGGGACTAAGAGGCTTTTGCCCCCATTAGCGCTGGCCAGCATGAGCTCTCATATCAAAGCCAGTGCTTGTGCTGACACCATTAACGTGGCACCAGACCACCCAGCAGCATCACTGTAGCATCTCAAGGTAGACCTCAAACACGGCTTTTTTTTCCATTCCACTGGGTAGAAACAGATGTGTGAAATGTCCAGAAAAGGTCTGTGCAGAGACAGACACCAAAGTGGCCAAAACAGTCTTGAGCAGCATCTGTCATCTGCTGTAAATGCCCGTCAAGGAGCAGTTGGCCAAGGAAATTACTTACGGCCTGTTGCAGAGTTCCTCCTAAGCCACACAGACCACTGGAAGAAATGCGCTGATGTTCTTGTCTATGTTTGCCCATGGTCATGCATTTAGCAGCCAAGCAGGGAGACTAAATTTCCATTTTGGTCAATCTAGTATTTTCTACAGGCCCTAAATGCACCTCATCAGAAATGACTGAACATTTGCCATATTTGAACATGGGGTGTAATAATGAAGATATTATACATGCGGAAAGATCACACTAAGCACATGGTGCTGTTTAACATTTCCTCTGAACCACAGACTCCCTGTCAGGACTGGAATATTTGATATGGTTATATACAGAACACAGAAAATCCAAATGTCTCATGTCTTTCAGCTAAAGAAAATTAAATGCTTACTACTAAATTATGAAAACTGGCATTTCTCCTGCAGTGCTAGCTTTCAACGGAGAATCAGTCTTATCTGTTGCCTTCAAGAATACTGAAATAATTAATTGATTAGTCAAATGTTAACAATTGTTACTCAGGCTGTGCCATGAGATTATGTACTCACACTGAGAATCAATGGTAATTAAGTAGTTGATCAATGTAAGCACCTTTTCAATGCGTACAAAGCTCCAAAATACCAGTCCATTTGGAAAAACTAAACATGACAAGTGAAAACTCTTCATTGAAAGTGAGTTTTCTTCACTGAAAACTATTTTCTCTTCAGTGGCCTGCTCCAAAATGTATTCTTTTCCCTTTCTGACATGCAGTAGAGGACTCCATGACATTGACAATGTGTACAGTTTAGATTTAAAAACAAACCCCTCTATCAGGCATTGTACCCTAGCATAGATAAAATCTGAGTAAAGTGACGAAAGCAGACTAGTATTCAAGCAATTCTGGTGCCAACTGGGAAAAAAAAACCAAGGCAATGGAACATACCCACTTATCAGCGTCTTTAAACTATTGTAGAGATCACATTGAAGCATTTCTGATGTACACTTCTGTACTGTACAACAGTCTTAAAAAGACTTCAAGAAGTATTTCTAATATGATTCCCATTTAAACTCTCATGTCTTAGATGGAACTGATCTGCCTAGTCATGAACATGTCATTAATGGGTTGTACTGCCTCAATTTTACACATATATGCACACACAAGACCACACACATAAAAGTTCACTAAACTGACTATAAAATGAGATGTAGCTCATTAAATCAAGAAACTTATTTTACATAATCTTAACCTTACACTTATTTTAAAATATTTTACAATCCATTTGCTTTGCAATAATTTCCCCTCTTTCACTAGTAAATTGTCAAAATATTTACAAAATCCAAAGTGGTATTCAGAATTTCCCATACTTGCAGTGATACTTACTGTAACTCTCCCAAGTTCCAGTGGAAACAGTCATAACAAAAAAATATTATATAAGTAAAAGGGAGTCCTCAGTGAATCTGAAGGTCATATATATTTTTTTTGTATGATGTGAGCATTCCACAACCTGTTCCAAGAATGATGTCAACCTTTCAAAATAAAATCTATATCAGCTCTTTAAATCTAAAATGAAATGCTATATAGCTCATAACTGATATTCTATCTTGGTTGGCTTTTTATTTCATCATAACAGAAAATAAAATATTGGTTTTACATGATTACACGGAACACTTGAAACAGATAGAAAAGAACAGCTCTAGAAAAAGTTTCAGAGAAACTCTAGGACTTAAAATGTTTCTTACCTATCTCTGCTACACAATCAGAACTCTGTGTTTTATATCCCATAAATACCTATAAAACACAACACTGTGAAAACCAACATTTTCCTTTTCAATTACCTGTACTGAATATTTTACTAATGCTTCCTCCTCTGAGTATTATATAAGATTTTTTTTCACAGATGTGTGTGTAAGGAACATGTATAAATCCATGTGTATGCATAAATACAGTATTTCCATATAAATATCAGTATTTTTCTGCATAAAGACCAAACAGGACTTTAATATTACAAGTTTTGCTCTTGCTGTATACACATAGCTGCTATTGATGGTAAGGAAAAAAAACCAAAACCAAAAAACAACAACCCAGAAAAGCCTTGAAGAAAGATGCTTTGTAGACTGAAGAGGATTTATCCAGTGTTTAAACTAAAACACATAATACTCTGACACTGAATAACTTTAATTCTGCTGAAATATAGACACCATAACATTTAGTCACCTAATCTCTGTATAAACTGGCAATTGCCTGTTCCTCCTCATTTCTTAATATGTTTGATTAATAAAGATAAAAAGGCATCTCTTTTTCTGAAAGTTCCCGTCATTAGGCTAACAAAAAGGACAAAAAATGATGAAGAACTTGGTATAGGTTTGCACGGACTCTAAAATAACCATTCTCTTAGCCTTACTGCACTGCCTGGAGAATTTCAGCAGGTTTGTCTAAGAAAATATATTGGCCTGTCCTGACTAGAAAAAATATAAACCGTAAATTTTAGCTGTTGTTTTCATTCCTTTTATACTGACCAATAACTCAGTTTTCTTATATCTGGCAATGCAGCCTTTATAACATAGCTTGGTTTGTACTGGCATTTTTGGACCATTTTTCTTTAAGTGTCATGTATCTCAAACAGCTTTACAGAATGAATTACTGTGTTCGAACAAGCATTTCCGCAGTGTGATATGAAGCACATGGATCAATCTGTAGGTAGTAATAAGAGAAGGAACATGATTGTTTGTAGTTGTGGATTAACCTTTGGAGTTTTCAGGTATGGAGCTCAACAACCAACAACTGAAAGAAAATCCCAGCATGATGGGATTAAATCTGTAACAATACAACGTCACCTAATCGAGTTTGCTCTGAGACCTCTCTAACTCAAGCCTTAAGAGCATGATGTAGGTCCCAAACATACAGCCTTCCCTCATGTGCACTACAAGCAATTCTGCAAGTCTGAGCTTCTAGATGTTCACAAAGATGGAGTAATAAATGCTCTTGGGCTGAGACATAAGAACTGCTAGAAGCCAACAATAACTGCTTTTGAGCATTTTCTAGGAGTTAATGAGAGTTACACAGAGGACCCTGAAAGGACAAGTCCAATATTTAAAATCTTGTATCTCCTACTTTAGACATTATTTCTTTATCCTCCTTTGAAATGGGACTATACAAAATGATAACTTTACTTCCAGAGTCATTGGGTTATTAGAATATTTTTAATATCATTATTACAGATCAAAGTATTGAAAAAAGTGTAAAAACAAGTAGACAAAAATATAAAGACTTCTACAGTAGTATTATTTTAAAGTGGCTATTCAAAAAGCTTATTTTAATAATTAATAAAATAGCTGTATTATAATAGCAATAAATGATCTCAGATGTAATTAACTCAATTATAAACATTTCTTATGAACATATAAAAGATTGAAATTCATTAGCATATAAAAACCACTACAAGTTTTGGTCTATAAATATACTCAAACAAGACTTTTAACTTCTGAAACCAAAATGTACAATATCATCCAGAATTCATGAAAGCCAGTACAATGATATCAGGATATTCCTTCTATTTCACTTAGTCTTCCCAACTAGCAATCTTATCGTTATGGCTCATATAATTCCTGCTTTGATATACTATGAGCTATTTTCAGTCTCAAATTATCTCCAAAAGCCCAGCTACAACTGTCTCAGATAATATTTCTGTTGACTTCAAAGTTTCTCTGGTTTACATAGAGCAACTCAGGGAAGTATAAGATCAACATATTTATTATGAAGTTTTATTGCCTAAACCTAAAGTTAATTAACTTTTTTATGCTAAGTGGAGAACACCACAAGACTTATTGTTTCAGTAAAAGACCTCAGTAATATTTTCAGGAAAGGGAGGGAGGGAAGGAAAAGAATAATTTCTAAGAAAAAAAGAATTAAAAACAAAAGGTAGTATAAGAAGCAAGTTAAAAGTGGAAGAAAAACCATGACCACAACCCCCAAAATAGTTTTTAAAAAATAGTAGCACAAGAAAAAGAGCAATATTGGACAGTGAACAGCAAATGAAAGGTATAATGAAAACTGCTCACTCACACTGTATTTTATTCTAAAAACATATGGAATTCATGTTTTCAGTCTGTTAGTATTGAACACTATAAATGGCTTTAAATTTCAAAAACCAATAACATCCATGACATTGCTTTCTATGACAAGAATTACGTACAATATTATATATTAAGTATGAGCATGAAAATTTTACTGTTACCAGCTGTGGTATCTAAAAAAAACAACTAACCCATCCCTATCCACTGGCAGCAGGCAGCTTGCCTGCACAGAAGGCTGGAGAGGTGCTCTTATAAAATCCAAGCATAGGATTCTGAACTTGTCAGGAATCTTTACATTGACTTCAAAGCACTGATGATTCTTCACCTACATAATTGTCTTCTCCATCCTTCCAGAATTAGTGATTCCATACATAAGAGATCTAGAACCTTAAGGAATTAGCATGTTTTTAATGGAGAAAAAAAAAGTGTCTTTTAAAAATATCTATAATTATTGTAGCAAGAGGAATTAATAGACCTACAGACATCACACACCCCTGTTCATTACAAAATGTGAATATACACCAGAGACATTATTTTTCTTCAAGTTCACTGAGTATGTTTTATGAATTTAACATTTGCTGCTATTTATGATTACTGAATTCAAATTAAGGCTAGAAATTAACTCAGCCCCTTTCTGTGTGTGAAGCATAGCGCATAGCTGTGAGATGCCCAGGAAAGAAATGCTTGTTCAAGAATTGCAGCTCCTTTCTGCCTCTCCCACAGTTTAAGAGTGGGACAGAAATCAGTGAGAGGCAGGCTTGGAACTTTTTATGCTCTCCTTCCCCACAATGGGGCAGTCCTGGTTCCTTCCAACAGGATGGGGAAAAACAATGGCTCCTGGAAGCTTGCTTTCACATACTTCAATGGCTTTCACATACAACCTTGTGCAATGGATAAACACTCATGCCAAGAAAGGGGAGGGAATACACTGCATTTCTTTCTTCTTGTCAGCAAACCCAATCTGCTCCCAAGCAAAAAACATCCTTCTTCACTCTGTAAACTATCCCAAAATGAAGTATCACGTGAACAAAAAAGTAGGCAAAAAACAACAAATGTAAACAGAACACCTCAAATTAAATTAAACTTAAGAACTACTCACTGCAAATTACCTAAATACGTGAGGATCTATTTAGATAGAATTAAATTAGTGTGAGAAGTTTTTAGAAACTTAAGCAGAGGAAGAAAACAGAAGCTGAATTACACATAATCACGCCCTCATGTCATCTCTAAGAGTATGTCAAATTAGGGTGCTTAAGAAAATGCAGGAAATCTAAATGTGGTCCTGGACAGGCTAAACCTGGGCTCCATTTCAAAGGACTTTTTCTCCAGTTGTCTGCTGCCTCTTTTGAACCTGATAATGGAGACTTGAGTCTGGTCAGCTTCAGACTGGCATTTGTCTTTGATGACTTATTTCTTCTGTGCCTGCATATCTCTTCAGGCAGCTAGTTTCTGATAAAGTTTACTCTAAAAAAACATCTACTATGAACAAGTAATTTGAAACCAATCTAAGTACATTCACCCTTTCCAACATTGACATTCAAATTGTACAGACTAATCAGGCCTTTGTAATGTGCAAAATCTGGAAAATGCCAGAGCTCCATGAAATAATGATTCAAATGGTGACAGTCTTCATTTGTGTTCCAGGCAATATTGTCCTTTATTGATGGTTGCCCTGGTGGCAGGGTAGTGGATTGTGAAGGCTCTGCTGTTTGAGTTGGTGATAAGTTTTAACAGCTGAAAGTGATTTGTTTAGGGCCTCAATCTTGCAACCTCTTCTGCAAGCAGGTTTCAGATATTGTTCTAACTAGTGTTTCTGCAAATGAAGTAAACTGCAGATAAGATGGTGTCGGGTGCTTGATGTTATCTGCGGAAGCTGCTTTCCAAGTCTTACAGCAGATCTTTGGACTTCTATGTGTTTTGTCAAGCTTGAATTATGTGAATGCATATGAATTTTCATATGAATATGAAATTCATCCATATAAATATGAATAAGAATTTCATCTGCACTTGAAGACATATTGTTCATTTTAGAAATACAGAATACATTTTTCTAAATTCACCAGGACATTGTGATATGATTTTCTGCTCAACAAAGAAAACCACTGAAACATCACTGTTAAACTGATACCGTCAAAGTATGACTTAACAAAGCTCATAATACAAGGGCTAAATCAAATTCCTTCATGTGAATAATTTTAGTAAAACAAGCAATCCATACTACTGCAGACAAATTTCAGCTTTGGTGCTGCAAACTGTTAGCTTTAAATGCACATGACTGCATTTCTGTCTTTAGGTGAGATTATTATACAATACCAACATCATATAAAATGTGACTACACTTCAGTGGTAGTGCAATGATTCCAACAAGTAATTTCCAGAACTGTTTTGTTTCCCACATAAGACGCCTGAACTCAAAATGTTATTTTAGACTGTAGTGTACCTAGAACATGGGACTTTTGTCTTCAGTTCTGCTGATCTTATCAGCCAATCAAGCTAACCAAGTACTTGCACCCCATTAGCACTGACTTTACTACAGAATAAAATCATTATCAACCTTAAAGGAAAAGAGCCAAGACTTGCAACCCAAATAAAAATAAAATAGATATAGATTAGATAGATAGATAGATAGATAGATAGATAGATAGATAGATAGATAGATAGATAGATAGATAGATAGATAGATAATACTGTAGCTATATCTCTATTAGAAAAACAAATGTCCATCAAAGGACTTAAATAGGAGAACTTCTGAAGCACAGAGGACACAAGCCTAACTAGAAAGGTAGGGATATGCTCTAGCTCCCAGCAATCCTAATGAGATCAGGAAGCTTTTTTTACAGAATCCACTAAAATTGCAGCCTTTTCTGGAATTACTGAATAGGCTGGTATAAGCAGTACTAGACAGTAGCAGATAACCTTGAAAAATAATTTGCCAGCTATAACTGATATGAAAATTTAAGTGATATGACTGCTATATGTAGGACAACAATCTTAAATTAAAAAGAAAATACCGTCCCAAAGAGTTCAGTGCTAATTGAAGCATTTTTTTCCTAACCGTACAAATGAACAGGTGCATGGATGTGAAAAGTGCTGTTGAAGAAGTGCTCTGTTTGCCAGAATGCAAACAGAAAGAAGAAAAACTTCCATGAATGCCGTCATAAAAATGTCTAAAACTTAACCTTTAATATCCTTTAGCTAAATAAATGAACTAAATGTAAGATAGAGATTTTAACTCTAACAAGACATATTTACAGTGATTGACTTTTACATTGACTTTCACATACAGTGAATTTTTGCTTATCAGATAAAATGTTTAAAAAGAGTATTATCCAGTACACTTAATTTTATACCCTCATCAACTTTCATTTGTTCACAGGCATATGAAAGCTGATGAGCAGAATTTTAAGAAAAATTATAAAGGCATGTAGTTGTTTAATGGTTCATGGTATTTTTCCAGTTTTGTAACATAAAAGCCAAGTATTTGAGATAGGGCATTAGCTGCCAATTGAAAGTATTTGTGTTTTCTTTTTTTCCCCCAATCATTTTAAAAGTCTGAATTATCGTCACCAGTTCACCATATCACATAGTGCACTGTACTACTCACTATGAAAAACCAACAGATTATCCTACAACTTATTTCAAGCTGAGAAATAAAACCTTAGAAAACAATAAAACATGGTAGACTGAGATCAGGCTTTTAAGCACAGCCACAAACAATCTAGGTATAAATTGCACAACCCATGAGAATTCCTGTGCAGCGTCGTGCTCCAGACAAACTCTGCTGCCTTTGTTGTTCCCTAACAAGTGGCTCATCGTAGGAATCTACAATATTCATCAGACTTCACAAAAGCTGTGCTTTGTTCTCAGGGCTGAAAAGGTAACCTTGCTCACATTTAATATGTTATGAGTGGTTATGCTTCTCTATGAATTCTCCACCTATGGAGTTTCCATCACAGGCAGAAGTTGCTTTCACAAGTCACTGATGAAATACACGAATTGCTGTTGAGCACGAACTTAGGTTGTGCTCACAGAAGACCGTTTCTTCCCCAAATGCGCAGACACCCTTTGCTCTCTCTGGTTCCTCTCCCTCTATTCTGCACTGTGGCTCAGTTGCTGCAGCACAGGCACTGAGACCCACTCTGACCCAGCCTAGGGGGAACTTGCATGCTGAAGATAAGACCTAAAATGCAGCTGTGAGTCTCCCTGTTAATGTGCTGCCATACAACTGCAAACTACAAAAGAGTTAGTCTGTCCTTCAGGAATCAGGACACACAGGGTAGGCAATCTAAGCCTGGCCAGCAAGACTGTGATGAAAGCCTGTGTATCTACATTTTTCTATTTATAATATTTACTTTGCAATTATTTTTAACAGGAGGAAATGATTGAGGGACAAACACATAATTGCTTGTTGTAATTAATGCCATAGCTTTTGCTATAGTTTACAATGAGTTTTATTACTGGAAATATTTTTAGTATTATTACTAAAAATTTACAAAATATCTAGAATGTTAAGAGTGAATATTAGGTTATGCAATACAGAACATAGACCTGGCTTTTGCAAAGCTGTTACAGCTGTTATCATGAAGTTCAAATCATTGGACAGCAGTTATCTGCTACACTTATTATTCAGTCATTTAGATAAGAAAATTACTGTAGTACTGGAAATGCTTACCAAATGGTGTCTCAAGTTATTTTTAGAATAGAGTAGGACTAAAAGTCATGAAGAGCCTTGAAAATTACTGCTGTTACCAATTTTTGAGGTTAGTGCCTTAGTGGTACAGATACTAAACATCCTGCATAAATTAGAAGTATATGATGTAAAAGACAGCTGAACCAGGCCCTTACAGGTAAGTGATGGTGAAAGCAAATTGTAGTAAAAGCACAATTCTTCAGTACCTCTTCAGAAGTCTCTAAAAATACCTTCAGGGTTTTTTTCTTTTGTGGAGGCAACTTTCTGAGAGCTCTCCAGGAGCTGTGGACCTTCTTAAACAAGTAAGAACGAGTGATGGTTTTTTACAAGCAGAGGGGAAAACTAATAATTCTTCACAAGAGGAAATAAGAAAGAGCATATTTTTTTGCATAGCCACTCTACTACTTAAAAAAAAAAAAAAAGAAAAAAAGAACTTTAAGGAAAACATATGGATGGCAAACAAGAGGGTTAAACAAACATAAAAAGAGAAAAACACAGAAGTTGAAAAGAAGGAATAGAAAGAAAATAAAGAAAAATGTTAAAAGTATTTGTGATCCCTTCTGAGAACTAGATCAGAAAATTACATGTCAAACTACTGTAATTCTGTCTGTTGCTATGTCTTAGGGGACACTGATTGTATTGCAATGGGAGTAATTATTATACATACACAGAAGATGCATTTAAGGGCATGGAAAAATATCACCATTTTAGGAAGTTTTACTAATTATATTCCACAACAAAATAGAGTTTTTACCATGTTTATCTTACTCAAAAATGCATTATGCTTTTTACCTGGTTATATTCAAATGCACTCTTACCGTGTACTTTTTCACCAAACTGACCATGCACTGACTACTAAAATTATTCTATCATACTATGGTAGAAATATTAATACTTTCAGGAAAGTACAAGGCTCTGAAATGTTGTCAAAACAAAGAATATTGATCTTCTTAAAACACTGCAGTTAGTATATAAATCACACAAAAATGATTGACATTAATATGTGCCTTTTGTGCAAATGCACTTTATCATGTACCTTTTTGACAGTAATAGCAATTTATTATACTGCATGGCACCTTAACATACTGCACAGACAATTTTTTCAATTTGAGAGTTTCCATTAAAAGACAAAAAAAAAAGTTGTTGAGCAAAAAGAAAATTAACTGTCTTCATTCAGTTTGATTTAATACCTTGCCAGTTTGGTGCATTTTTTACGATTCTTTGTATAAATAAGAAGTTGAAAAGAGCTATTCTAATGGTAATTTGGATCAACCTTACAAACATATGATTCCAGGTTTCTAAAAGAGGCCCACTTGAGGGGGCTTTAAAACTGAACAAAAAGAGCCCTAGGGCTCTACAACTCACATTTAACCTACTTACATGAAAAAGGAACTGCTTTGGTTAAGAATAAACTTCCACAAGCTCAGGTTCAAACCAAACATGCCAGCATATTAGTGAGGAAATGAAACAGCAAATAGTAACTCCTTTCATACTTGTAAAAGAATACTGTATTTATTTAAATACTTTGGCAGAAATTCTTATTTTAATTAAATTGCATTTAGTGCAATAATATTTTCATAATTAAGAAAAAATAACCAATTCATTTTAAAGATCTATGAAAAGCACAGCAAGCTAAAATATATGAAGAAAACATGTAATTGTGTGAATAAATCTGTCTGACTAACATGGGACATGAGTCAGGAAAAAACGATAGTCTGTTTTTTATGCTGGGCAAGTCTATGTAATGCAGCCACAGTAACTCAAAGAAATTAACTTCTTTCTGTTTGGAAATCATTGTAACCTGTACAGTTTACAACTGTGGTTGTATTGGATGCCTTTTTTTTTTCCTTCTAAATAGAATTTCTTGCTCCCATTACACATGCTTTTTCTTTATGTCCACCTATCAACAAAAGTCCTGCACTGTACTTTTGAAAAGAAGATTTAATTTATTTCATTCTGCTCTTCAAAGTGTAAAGAGAAAGAAGGGAAAGACACTTTCTCGGAAGACCCGTGTCACTGGCCACAACATCACAGAAATCAAAAAAAAGGTTTTCTCTTAGCACTTTGTGTAGCAATGAGGTCAGAGACAGGGAAGTGGTTTCACTGTGAACACGAGGGTGACAATATACATTTAAAGTAACAGAAGCAGCTAAAAACAGAACAGAGCAAAAAACTAATTATCCTTCCATGAAATGGTCATGATCATTCAATCCATGTGCTGGCAAGCTACCTTAGTTTAAAACCTATGCCTACATTCCTGAGGTCCTCATCATGGGGATAAAATATATCAGATCAGTTTTAGGCATGTGTCATTGATTTCTTTTAATACTTATTAAGAACACTTCGGAATGGAAAAAATTACACAGTCTACAGTAACACTTTCTATTTTACATGCTCACCATCCAACTGCTTTATCATCTCAATCTCATCCTTCACCAGGTCATTCAAATATACATTTATTTGGAAACAATAGTGCAGCTGCTGCTTGTTTGCACTGTTTCTAGAGTTACTCAGCAATTTAACTAGTTCACTGCTTGCAGAAAGGAAGAGAAGGCACAGCAAAACTTCAGGAAACAGAGGCACAGAAGCCAGTGTCTTCAGTTTCATCTGTAAAGGCCTAGTTAATTTGCTCACCATTACTCCAGCTGGTCAGGAAAGCTGGTCAGGCATGCTTGTTCTGATGACTGGAAATTCATTCATCAGCAGTTGATAACCATTTGCCCTTACACCAATATTGTTCTTTCACTTAAATTGCTCTTTTCCCTCTCTAGAGTTTTTCTCCCTCAGATAGTTATGAGTGAAATAATCTCCTTCCTTATCCTTCTTTTTTAGCAGACTAAACAAACTGAGATGTTTCCTGCATGCCCCATGAGCTCAAGTGTCAGGTTCAGTCTAGATGTGGTAGCACTTCAGCCACCTTCTGTGAAGGGTACACTGCCTTGCTCAGGAACCATGCCCCCTATTCTTGAGGATTGGATCAAAGCACCCTTGTTAGACACAGCTGTCAACATAAAAATAGACATTGTTTACTCCCTGTTCCTTCCCATGATCATCCTAACAGACCTTCCCTATACTTGTTTCATTCAAACCTTGTCTCACTTGAATACACGTGATCAGACACAGGAGATCACACCAGTGTCTAACATAGGACCTTACTCATCTCCACCAGAAATCTTCCCCCAGACAAATCTGTGTGTGTTTGCTGTAATTATTGTCATGGCTCATGTTGGCAGTTTTTATCCTTCAGCAGATGGCCTGCCCCTGCAGCCAGCTCTGCTGTTCAGCTGGGAGCAAGCGACTCCGTGGACCCACCCTTTCACAGCACCCCAGCACTCCAACCTTCAGAGCTGCAAACCTCTTCTTCATGTGCTGTGACTTTTTGTAGCAATGCTGCCTCTCCATTTCTGGTTATCAGCAAAATTAAGGCACTCTTATTTGTATGACTCATCACAGCATTCAATAGAAAATATTAAATAAGAACTCAAAATCAATCCAACAGGTTCTTTCACCAGTCCTTTCAGAATCCTATTGACTTGATTGAGATACCTTTACCTCTCTTAAGATTTTTTTGCACAGCAGTGTCCTCTCCCCAAGTACTCAACATTATTTTTCTTGACTGAATATAACATGTTCTGTTAAAGTGTTGAGATGTTTATAAACAATTTCTACTCTCTACCTATCTGTACTGCACAGCTGCTGTACTTCTTTCCTTTTTGATTTATAAAGTTGAAAAACCTTGACTCTTGGTCTTCATATCATTTGTAAAGTCTAACGTTTTATTTTTTAACTATTTTCTCCTCCCTAACAAGACTTCAATCCTTATTACTTCTCCTAGTGGCATTAATCCTCTTGGGATGATTTGGGAAGGGCCTAGTGTGGAAGCCATAAAAGGAGTGGCTGAGGTCACTTCTTCTGTTCAGCCTGGAGAAGACTGAGGCGAGACCTCGTAGCAGTCTACAGCTTCCTCGTGAGGGTAAGAGGAGGGGCAGACACTCATCAGCGACAGGGCCTGAGGGAATGGCCTGAAATTGTGTCAGGGGAGGTTTAGGCTGAACGTCAGGAAAAGGTTCTTTATCCAGAGGGTGGTTGGGCACTGGAACAGGCTCCCCAGGGAAGTGGTCACAACCCCAACAGAGCTCAAGAAGCATTTAGACAGTGCTCTCAAGGTACATGGTGTGACCCTTGGGGATGGCCTTGTGCAGGGCCAGGAGTTGGACTTGACAATCCTTGTGGGTCCCTTCCAACTCATGATATTCTGACTCTATAATTCCTCAGTCAGGCCCAGAGTTCTCAGAACTTAATTTTTTTTTTTTTTTTTTTTTAGCTTCTGCTTAAAAATAAAGCTCAATGTATGCATTTTTGACTGCAAAAATGTCCCAGTTTCTGTTTCATTTAATTTTTCAATTCACAGGTCTTTATTTTGAGATGTGTTTTAAAGACACTACAAAAGACTATCTTTTTCCTATCAAATGTGAAATGAGAACTCCTGTCTCCACATACTTCTCTTATTTATATTATTATAAATCCTTGTAACAACACAATATTTCTTTCTTTAGAAAAAAAAAAAAGCCAAGCAATCCAATTTACCAGCTTGTAACTGCTCAACATACTGCTTTGCTTTCTGCTTCTCTGGATTTTCCTTATTGCTCCTGGCTGCAACTGTTCTCTAACCATGGTTTGATTTCTTTTCTTATCAATCTTCCCATTTCCAAATTGGAAAAATTAAATTCAGGAATAAGACTTGAAAAATAAGTGTACAGAGGTACATTAGATGCATGTATTTGTGTGCACTTAAGACTAGGTGTACACAAATATAGGCCATTTCTTTGTAGTTTAATCTCATTCTGCAGCAAAATTTCATTGGTTCCCTGAGTTTGCCAAAGTTTCCGTGAGAAAAAAGTGTTTTTCTGATCTCTTAATTAAATTTGACTCAATCTATGATCATCCAGTCAATACTGCTGTTCTATTGAAATGTTTTCTTCTCTGAGTTTTTTCCCAGACCGTGGCAGGGATCTATGGCAGATGACAGCATTACCTGTCTCAAAATGAACCCTAGTCTGTAGATTGTTTTTAGCTCCTCTGGTGCCAAATACATTGATTCTTTTCAAGAAGGAACATCCAACTGCATGTCATGCCTTTCTCAGATGCTGGTGGAGATCACCTAGCAGTCTGTAGCTTACAGTTTCCTATCTTGTGCAATTTCTAGCTGTTTCTGGCTCCCAGCCCCTCTATTATCTCAGTCTTGCTTTCTAGAGATAGTATATCAAAAAATTGCTGCAGAGCAGCTATCTTTTGACTGTTCATTTCTCTTCTTTATTTTCAGTACACCAAGTCCCTATCTTAGTTTTATTTCTTCCCCATTATTAGATTTCTTCCTCTGCTTTGCTAGGGGGTCATTCTTTGCAGCCAGAAAATCTGGTCCCTCCAGATACTTCTAACCATTAGACGCGTGCAGATCTGGAGATGCTCATGCAACTTAACTCTCCCTTTTTTTTTCATCACACCTTCTCATCCTCATCTGAACTGCCATGCACTCAGGCACACACTTCCATTCCTCATCTCTTTTCTTTTACAGGTTTTACAGTTAGGAGTTTTCATTCCTTTGGACCTTATTTTTCAGAATGTTATGTTTAATTAATTCACTGTTAAACTAAAACATACCGGAATAATCAAATGTTCAGACAGAGGGATGTTTTAATTAACCAATACATCCATCTGATATTTGTCTGATGTGTTTCAGATATTGAAATGTATAGTATAAACTACAAAGAAAATCAAATTACACAAATTCACATAGAAATGAAATATGATTGCATAAGGTCTCTTAATGCCTGAATGAGCATACTTCAGATTCTGTGTACAGCAAGTTGCCTTCCATTTCTATCCAGAGAAATAATGTGCTCAGACGCTTCATTTATTTATTTGAATTACCACTATATTAAAGAATGCAATGTCCAATGTTTATTTAATATAGAAATCAGAAATAATTTTTAAATGGGTTTTTCCCCAACAGGTATGCACTTAGCAAACTAAAATTAAGACTTTGGTTAATTAAATTACCATGTATTAAAAAAAAAAAAAAAAAGTGGCTCATATACTGTATGTGAAAAAAAAAAAAACAGCACAGGGGAAAATCATTAAGGCAACTTCCACATAAAACCTTTTCCTTTCATTTTTAAAATATTTTCTTTAATGAAATTTTCTTCTGAACATTGGCCTGCATGTGGTATCAGATCCTGACTGATTCACTCCAGCAGTATTTTGTTTCCAGCTCTGGCAGTCTGCAATTCAATCCCTACTGCTTGGCAAGATGGAGGCTCTCACGTTTGCACAATTTAGAAGCCTGCACTTTGCAGCCAATTACTCAGATGTAACATAGGCTCAAGTGTGCTTTTTTACAGAAAGCACAATAAAAGATAAATGGCCTTATGCCCTGAGAATGGATAGTCTCAACTGCTCTTGGGCACTCAGAGACTGAGTCATGGGGCATAAGGCACTTCCTGCTCCATGGCAATGTGCCTGGCAGGAGGCCACAGTAGTGTCTCCAGAGCCCCTGGATGTGAAGTGTCCCAGGCATCTTGCAAGATGAAGAGCTGGAGTCATAGCTGATCCTGGCTTGGACCATCTAAGGCCTCTATACCATTGCTACCCCTATAACATAAATGAGATCAGAACAGATACCAGCTACAAGAACTACTACATACCATATTCCTTTATTCAAGTCATAAAAAGTGCTGCGAAAAATTCATGTTATATTTAGGACAGTATTAATTTTTCATTTTCTATCAAGGAATGAGTGAAGAAAATCATTAATTTACAGACAGCAACTGATGTGCTTCTCTTACATATTGCATTTTGAGCCTAGATATCACGCTGACAATACAACTGCAACATGAAAAAAATGAGAGGGAAGTATTCAAGGAAAAATTGTTTCTATCAACATTCTGACATTTTATTATATCCCCCATTTCTGTTAATTGTACCTAGGAAGCAGACACAAAATTGCATGCACTGTGGTATGTGTGACCCTGAGAACTCAACTATGTCTCTACAGCAGCAAGAAATACTTAACTATGGACATAAATAAGAAAGTATGGTTCAGGAGAAGTGATGATGAATGAGTCCATCATGGAGAACAAGGAGTCCAGAAGAAACTCCCAGACCTGATCAGTTTAATCTGGGGTACAACTGCAAATAGTAGAAGACCAATTTTTGCTGTGTACAACAAAATACAAAAGAAAGTGTGTTCCAGGGCGCATCTCAGTGCAGGTCCTCAAACGTGTCCTGACTTCAAGATGGAAAGACAGATGAGTGTGACCAACTCCCAGCTCATGGAACAAACCTGTAGGGAAACCTACAGAAAAGAGAGGAATGGATCTTCTACCAAGTCCCTAAAGTATGAACCAGGTCTTTGGGCCATCCTTATATGTGCTCTCTCTTCTTTAGCACATGGAGGCACAAAACAGTTGTAGTGATTTTGCCACTGGCTCTCCAGCTTATATGTTCAGAATGACCCCTCTCCCAAACTCCAGGCAAACTAAAAACACGAACAAAAATGGAAAGACTCAGTGTAAGTTTTCACCCTCAAACACTGGTGGCCAGTAAAAGGCATGTCTACGAATATAGTTTCAGTCAAGATGCAACATTCTTACGAAAATAACAGTCATGTCAAAATGTACAGGAAAAAATAATGAAATAACACATACAAAACTTAATTTAAATTCATTCTGTAGTACAAGGACAAAATTATTCCTAAACCACCTGAAAACTGGAATACACTTGGAAAATCACTTCTGCACTAAAGAGCTTGTAGGATGTTTTGAAAAAGGATGGAATATCTCTCTACAAGCCTCTATGTCACTTCCTTAGTCACTTCTAGCCATAACAGGATGATGTGAAACTAAAACAGTAGCTTATATTGCTGACAAAAGAGTCATTTAAACACAGGTTATTTCAGAAAAAAGGCATGATCAAGAACTGGATATGTACTGATCTACTTGGTGCTGAAAGAATAAAAGTTAAAAAATATAGACTTTATCTTCAATGTGATGCTTTCTCCTACACTATTCAAAGTGACTACGTCTACAATATAGAGCTCATACTTAATCCATGAGGCTATGCAGCATAATCTATCCAATACCTTGGGCTATCAACTCTGTCCAGCTGGTCATTAATCCCCAGGAAATAATCTGCACCTCAATTGTTACTGCTTAATTAAATGTAGCGATCCATCTGACATACAGAATAAGGATAGAAAGAAACCCTAATAGAAGGTGACTCCTTGAGAATTGGAACTCACTACCTTTCCCTTGTAGACATAATGTAACACAATGTTTGGTTACAGTTTATATGGGTTTATGTATATTAAATTACTTCGGAGATGCTTCCTATTGAATGCAGTGTAAGTATATGTCAGTACACAAATTTAACCAAGAAAACATTAAAAAGGTCAGATAACTCTTCACTTCTCTTCTGTATCTATTCTGATCTTTTAAATTCTTGAGAACAAGATCTGGTTATTCAGTTGGATCTGCCCTGTGCATACTATGCCTACTCTTGGAAAAACTCTGTGATGATAGTCTTTTAGAACTACCAGGAAAGTTGATACAGCTTGGCAAGACTGCTTAGAGCTGGTTTTCACTTAACAGTGAAAGAAAACAATGCCTTTTTACTTCAGAAAAATATGAGAACATGTACACGCTTCATGGAGATGAAGAATTACTTGACCTCTGAACTGCCTCTTTAATATAAAGAAGATACACATTAGATTTTTCTCCAAAATTAAAAGAAATTACAATTCATGTGTTTCCAGACTTGTCAGAACTATGTAAATGACAAAGCTTAGTACATCAAAGCTGATTCTGCAATGACTGTAGATCTTCTGCTAACTTTGCTTGTACCATCACCATAACTCTTAACTCAGTATTTCATTATTCACTCAGTTTAGGAAATAATCTTTGATTGTCAAGCAGCAGCAGAGAAAAGCAAACATTTTGAATTGCAAAACGTAACAGATGAATGAAAAGAAGTGGGCTCAGCCACATAGTGAACACAAGCTAAAAGGTACAAAAGGAGACAGGGATCCATTGCTGCCTTGGTACGTGGAGATAGAGCTGACATGGCACCAAGTTCAGAACTGAATGCACAAGTCCCTTCTCGAGCCATGGGTCGGATAGAAACAGAGAGAAACAGACCCACATTTACCACTCACCATTTACTACTACAACCTGATGGGGGCCCTGTTAAGGTATGAAAAGACAAATCCATCTGCCAGCCCACACACTCGCCAGCCTTGTTTTTAGTAAGACTATTCACAAGGAGAAGGTCTACAGCAGTGTCAGTGACAGGTTTTAGGATGTGTTCAACTATCTACCCTGGGGAATTCAAGACCTCCAGCTACTGTCATCTGTATTATAGGCAAGATCTACTCTTACTGCTTCCTTACAAACCAGAGTACAATTCAGTCTTTGAAGTGCCAATGTCTCAATTCTTGCTCTTCTTCAATTTCTAGAACTACTCACAGTTTTTTCAAATGCATGAAGTATAAGAAATATTTCATGATTGTTCAAAATTCTTTTAGAGAGCTCTTACATAACAGACCTACTTCTTTTTTGCATGCAGCCCCTTTCTAGTATTCATTCTAATGTTGTTTTCAATTATAATCTTGTTTACACTGTCATTAATAAAAGATGAAGCACTATAATTATTTCATTTTCTTTTCTTATGTTTTCTCTGTTAAATAGTCACTAGAAAATTCAAAACTCATTCATTTTGTCAGAAATTATGTATTACTATAGTTTGAAAAATACTCAAAGTGAAGTACCTGTATTAATGAGAACTGATTCATAGAATTCACCTCAACCAACAGTCTCACGTTGGAAAGCACCATTAGGATATAAGTGATTTTCCTAGAGAAAGTGAAAAAGTGGTCTGAAGTAGGTCTCAAACTCCTGTTTAAAAGACTGAAAAGTTATAGTTTAAATAGCTGGCCTCCTGGCTGCCAGGGCACTGCTGACTCACATTCAACTTGCCACCAACCAGGGCCCCCAGGTCCCATTCCTCAGTGCTGCTCTCCAGCCTCTCATTCCCAGTCTGTCCATACATCCAGGGTTGCCCTATTTCCAGTGCAGGATCTGACACTTGCCCTTGTTAAATTTCATACAAGTGGTGATTGCCCAGCCCTCTTATTTGTTGAGGTCTCTCTGTAGGGTTACCTTGGATTTGTGGGAGTCAGTAGCTCCTCCCAGTTTTGCATCATCTGTCAATTTGCTTAGCATCCTTTCCAGTCCTGCATCCAAGTTGATTATGAAGAGGGCCAGACATGTCTTGGGGTGCTTGAAGCATCGCACCGCCCGCTGGTTGAGGGAGGTGATTGTCCTGCTTTACTCCACACTGGTGCAGCCTCTCCTCGAGTTCTGTGTACAGTTTTGGGTGCCACAATAAAAGAAGGATGTAAAGTTATGAGAACACATCCAAAGGAGGGATATGAAGATAGTGAAGGGCATAGACAGGAAGCCATATCAAAAGTGGCTGAGATCCCTCGGCTTGTTCAGTCTGGAGAAAAAGACACTGAGGGGAGACCTCACTGCAGTCTGCAACTTCCTCACAAGAGGAAAAGGAGGGGCAGGCACTGATCTCATCTCTCTGGTGACCACTGACAGGACCTGAGTGAATGGCATGAAGCTGTGTCAGGGAGATCTAGATTCAGTACTTGTTAAAGATTTTTCATCCAGAAGGCCCCCCAGGGAAGTGGTCACAGAACCATCCTGCCAGAGTTCAGGAAGTGTTTGAACAATGCTCTCATGCATATGGTGTGGTTCTTGGAGTGTCCCATGCAGGGCCAGGAGTTTGACTTCCATCATCCCTGTGGGTCTCTTCAAACTTTGACACACTGAGTAACAGCTTACCATCAGGCAAATGGCTCCTAAGGAAGCTTTTTTCCCCTTCATGGGTCCAAAACTCTATGTCTGCAGATTAAAACAATACCAGACCTGATGTAACTTAATATTGCTACTTACTATAACAAAACTCTGTGATAGGGTGACTAGTTGAAGGCTGTGTTTAAAGTGGGCAATTTATAAATCCCTTCAAGGTTGAGATACAATGGCCCAAACTTCTGCAAAAAGTCAGACATCCCAGTTTCATCTGTCTTTCATGCTTCATTAAGTTCATCTGTAAATAATTTAAGTAGAACATAATTTTTCAGGTGATAAATAAATTACACCATGTTTTCATATTCTCAAACTTTCTATCTAGACATCATTTGCTACCAAATGAACTTTTGGACTTATTGCCCATCTCCTCAATGCATTTTTAAACTGTATGCCAACCTGCAGGCCAAGTTCAGTCACCAACTCAAGCTCCTAATATTTAAATGGCCACTTTGGACATGCAACCTCTCTCCCTTGACTTCCAAGTATTCTTGAAGACACAGTTAAATGACAAAAGACAGGTGGCATGAAACGTAGGCCAATGGGCATGTAATGATGCCCACATACTGTCAGCTCATGAGTCTCCCCACCAGTCTGGGGGATGCCATGTTTGTTTTTCACATAGCAAAATAAGAGAGAAACTAACTATTTTTTTTTTATTTAAGGGGCAATGTAATAACAATCAAAAAAAATTGTAACTTGTGCTATAAAACAAGTGCACAACCCAAAACTATACTTCCTTTTATTTTCGAAATTAATAGGTGTCAAGCTGGGAGTGTCCTTTTATCAGTTCATGATCATGATTTAATGCTTGACCAGTTTAACATAAATAAATAAATAAATAATATGTTGTTAACATACTTGTTTGCAAACCCAAAGCAATAACAGCTTTTGCTGGGGTGAAATAAATCCGTGTTTCTGAAGTAGTGTAAAGCACAACGTATTAAAGATCCAATCAATCCACCTCTCACAGCAGCCTGTAGCAGTATTTCAGCTGATTTCAATGAGAGCTGTGTCAGTCTCTAAGAAACCTTTGCGCACGCTCTCTGCTAACCCTCCTCCCCACCCAAACAAAAAACACTGAACTCTGCTCTTGTCTTCTGGTTCAACATCATGTCTTTCCCCTCCCTCCTTCTGCTGTAATAAATATTCCCTCTCTATCCCTGTTACTGACAATAATGTATGTGAACTCTGCACCACATACATCTGTCATTATTAATGACCACAGTGGAGAGAAACGATAGCTCACTCTTAGGAACCAAAAGGGCAAAATGCTTCAGAATTTTCCATTCACATTTTCTTTCTTAAGCATACTTGCTTGGTGACTTTCCAAAGTCATGAGCATGACTCGAACAAGAAAAATATCTCAGTGTTTAACCTTTGCATAGAAAACTGTTTGTTTAAACAGAGGGCACTTGTTACTTGGAAAGTCTCATTTACTTCTAATAATGCTATACACAGTATTTTACATAATACATTAATACAGCAAGATGACTTAGTCCACATGGTAAATAATTTTGTTCCTAGCAGCATTACATCTTTCAAACAGAAGGCCTTAACTGGGATTGTTTTCTTTGCCATTCATTTCCCTACCAACATTGCTAAACTAGAAAGTACAAGACAGCATGTGAACTAATTCTGAAAAGCACTGCCAAAATGGCTGTGACCATAGACTCATACTGTACCCTGAACTCTTTCAGAAAGGCTGCCCTGATAATAGCACTTTAGTGGGACTGAATGTAAAGACTAGTTCTTTACAGGCAGCTGATGAAATCTTGAATATTTTTTTCTCTTGAGACAAGAAACAAAATTTGAGAAGCTACAGCTTAAACTGCATTGCTGCATAAGCCTTTGTCCCTAATATAATGACCTGCTCAGCACACCAGGTGCTTTCCAGGTAGAGAACACATTGCATAAAGGTGCTGCATGGGAGGGACAAAATATTTGTCTCTAGAAAATTTGGTGTTTGGAAACACTACATCTCACACAATGCAGGGGCTGTTTTATAATACAAACTACCTACATTACTAGGTTTTTTGCTCAACACATACAGGCTCAGAAGTCTCCTCTCTCCTCTAACATTTACACTGTAAATAGTTCCAGATATTTTCCTATCAGATATTCTAACCTCAAGTGAGACTTTGTAATAACCATTTGTTAGTTATGCTAGGTGTGCCTGAATGGACAAACATACTTAAGAGCAAATGTGGTGTTTGTAATGGCAAACATGCACCAAAAACCCCATGTAAATGCTAGTCATTATGAGGTGACAAAAATGTTACCTTCTTCTTTTCTAGGTCTATATTACTTCTAACGTACTTTTTTTTTCTTTTTCTTTTTTTTTTTTTTTTTTGCAGTGGGTTAAAGCTTTTATTTACATTCCTATAGCTATATCCTATACATATCTGTCACTCATCTTTAGCATTTATGTTGATGAAACTTGTCATGAAGGTTATTTTGACTTACTAGAAATGGACCTTTTCAGAACATAAATTTTAAGGCTTAAGCAGACACGTGTTAAAACCACTAATATGTTCTGCTAAGTCTCTCTTGTCTTCACTCAGCCTCTTTACAAGGTTTTAAGCAGTTTTATTGACATTTGAAATTCTGAAAATGTCAGCTCTTGGCAAGTGTCACAGTCTAAAAGTGTTATTAGTAGTTCTCTTAGGAAGTGTAAAAGACTATTTTATAAGAACAATTTTGTCTTTCAACAAACCTTTTGGAAATGATGTGATAACCACAAATTCTGCACAGGAAAGAAAATAAACTCTAGATTCCTCAAATCATATTTAAGAAACAATTTTTTTAGCAAAGTTATATTATTTAGTGACTCAATAGTCTGCATTCAAGTTGATACGATAACCACTTCCCAAAGTATTGCTAGGGGGAGTAACACTCTGAGAAGGAAACCATTCTCACAATACTCCACCTCCTTTCTCCCACCATCTCCCATCTGCTAGGTAAGTATTTGAGGGCTCTGACCCCAGACCTTCTGTAATAACAGTCCCTCCAGTCATTTTATGTTCGTTTGCAGCCAAAGAGGTCTCCTGAGTGTTTTAGTCCTGTAATCCGTCTCTAAGGACTCTGATCTTTCTAGTATGAATGAGCACAGAAATGCCCTGGACTGCACCTTTTCCCTTCACTTCTGCACGCCATCACTACTGCTGAAAGCCATGTTGTGGTGGAGATTAATGTACACCAAAGGTGACTGGTTTCTTTACTGTACGAGCAATTATTAAAGTCATCCCAGGCAGAGGGGGAAGAGATTTGTATCACACATCTCAGAGAGTTAAGCTGCATGTGTGGGTCCCCAGGTGGCGAAATATATTGGCACATTGCAGTTCCAGTGCTCCATCTTTGAACAAGCAAAGACTCTCTAGGGTCAGGGGAAGCCCTGTGACTCTTGCTGGTCACCCCATCTTACTTCATGGTAAGTTATTTACAGCTCAAATGTCTCAACATATCATGGCACTAGGGGGAAGACGTGAGAGAAGAAGCATCTCCCTTACTTTGTATAGCAGTACACTTGAATTCCAGTGCATTCATTCAAAATCTGAAAGAGTCTTACCTAATCTCCAAACCACAAAAAATGCAAAGATCCATCAGTAAGTATCATAGGAGCACAAAAATCATTAATTCCACAAAATTGTTCTGAAAGATTAGTGTGAATCACTTTATCCTTAAAACTGAGAAAACATTGTGGTTTTAAATACTCAGTATTATCATCCAAGCAAATTGGCCCAGGTCAAATGAGCAAATCTAAAAAATGAGATCACTAAATTTTCTCAGCTTGATAGCTTAGTAATAAATAATGTGCTTCTATTCAATCTGTACATTAAGTCTTTTATGTGGCCTTAAGGCACAGTCTTATGGCCATGGCCATTACAGGGTAGCCATAGAAACTGACACATTTATTTCTTGGATTAGTGTGCCATTGAAAATATTAATATAATGCAGTAAATGGGGATTTGATCTAATCTACTGATGCTAGGCTGAAGTTACTAAAAGGTTGCATGCTCTTCCAGTAGGAGGAGGATTATATTTGTGGAGTACAGCTGATGTTTTGGTTTACAAACACCATTTAACCTATCACATTTCACATACTCCACTGATTCAAAAAGGTTATATCAAACATGTAGGTATATCCAACAAGAAGGTACTGGTTTGATACCATAAACCTTCTTTCCAAAGCTAAAGTGTCAAAAGTGGAAGTCATAAAAGAAAACAGAGATGCTCTGCATATTGTGTAAGCAGGGCGAGTGAAACAGCATCTCACCCTGCAAATATGCAGGGCTGTACTACATGGATATGCCGTTATCAGCAGAGCCTATCAAAATTTATTACTATCAAAAATTTATTAGCATTACATTATTATTTTCACATTTCAAAAAATGTAGTGAAAATATTTTCAAAAATCTTAATTCCTGGTTTTCTGAATTTGTAGGTCCCTATCAGGTCTCCATAAATATTAGGGTTCCCATTTCAGTTGATCACATTTGACTCCAGTTCCTTGTAATATTTCATAGTACTCAAATTCTGACTACCCATTACACTGCAGTATACTACATAAATTCAGAAGATATATTCTGACAGATGAAGCATTGTTGAAAAGCTAAGTACAGCACTTTGTCCTTGAAATGTTAACATGTAGTGCCATAAAGTATTCAAATAATAATTTACTCAATCTTTCAGGGTAATTAATTAAAACGGTTTAGGTGTTAGAGAAAATCACCTTGAGCTTATAAAATTGGAATGCCTCCTCTTTTCTTCTCTGCATGCAAGCTGTTCCAATGGACTTACCACATGCTTTCCCAGTTATGGTTTTTGATTTCAGCAGATAATAAATAGCCAGGATCTAATTTTGCCATGTCAAAACCGATTATGTTTCACAAGAAAAGGTGGAGTGCTCACCTACCAGATGAAGGTGAAACATAAAACCACTTTTATTTATGTGAAGTGTCCAAATTCAACTCAACCTGGCACTAGGTACTGGGAGTATGTAGACTTTAACTGTCATATAAATTTATGCATCCCTGGAAAATGTCAAATATAAGCATAAATTTAATCAAGGAAGGAAACCTTTATTATCAAAGAAATAAACACAGTTTTTGACAACTAATGTAAATTATCTTAATCCGTTTTTCACTTATTTTTCAGAAGGTCAAAGAAAAGAAGAAGAAACACTGAACAGAGACATGGCTGATGAAAATATTTCAGGCAAGTCCCAGTCCAATTATTAATGCTGATGTTCCAAAAGGAATTTGTGTTCTTTAGCAACAGCATCGCATTCACATGTGAGAGTTCCTTTTCCCATTCATTACAATGGGATAAAACAGAAGGCTTACAACAACAGATAAACAAGCACTCTGTATTATTCTGTAGTTTTCCTCAGTTGAGTAGTCTTTGGACAGCATTTTAATGGCTGAAAAAAACCCTGCACATGATGAATAAGGATGCCATTCTCAATTAACATGGACAAAGGATCATAGCCATATTTGGCAAATGAGGTAGCTGTGGTGTAAGAAAAGCAGGAGTATTCACAGACATTGCCACATACATCACTGTCCGCAAATCAAAACAAGTTAATGACATTTTTGTACATCTGCCCAACTACATGACTACACATTAGTCTGGCAAGTACTTATTAGACCCAAATTAAATAGCACAATGATTATAGTTCATATTTACTAAATATAGTGTTATTAATTTATACAGCACTAAATATGGATGCTACCAGCATATAAATAAATTATGAGTACCGAACCAAAATGGCCAAAGTTACAAAATATATTATCTTCAATAAATATGTCTCAGTGCTACAAATGCCACTATACACAGAGTTTCCATTAAAATATATACCATGGGGGAGGAAGCATCAAACTGTTATCCATTCTCCACAACAAGTGCACTGACAACACACTCAATCCCAACAGCTCCCCTCTCAGTCAGCCTCCACATCGTGCACTGGTAAAAATACAGTCACTAACACAGAAATACCAGCACCCATGGAACAGATGGTGAACTCATTGGTGAACAGTGGGGGAAAAGCCCCACAGTTCAATCCATATCCAGTAAAGAATGGGATGTAATAACAAGGTACCTCAGCCAAGGAAGACCAGTAGCACATACCAGAAATTCCAGGTGTTCAACATTAGAAAAATCTTTGCTACACAGAGATGCCTTCAACATGGAATTTATGTACCAGTTGTTATGCACAAGCTTAGCATACCATGCATAAACTTCACCATCTTTTTAATAAGATGTTACATTAATTTTAGATGTTTGGCAGTCACAAACTAAGGCACACTGGCAAGCCAGAAGAACAAAAGAAAGGATACTTTGAGGAAATATTTGTTACCTATCTCTACTGCTAAACCATCCATGCCAGTTTTATGGAGGATTCCTATCACAAAGCTTTGCCTGTATTTAAGCTTTAGAAAACAGACCTTTGGCACAATCACATCTAAATCTCTAATTTAAATATTAACACCAAGGCAGTTTATTGAAGATGTTCTGAAGATGGAGAAAACTGATATCTCATTTCTTTAACCCAGAATTCTTGTTTATCCATTGTTAACAACCTGGATCCTGAATAATACCACTGCTAAACTTGCATATTTCTTTCTATCATATCATTACTTATTTGCCCAAATTTGTGCAAGGTAGAACTTGGCCACACTTTATTCCTGTTTCATAAAAGATTTGGCTTTCATCTGATTTTTTTCTTTTAAAGATCTCACTTTTCACTTTTATGGGATCAGTTTTCCAACTATTGAGCTTATCAGCCACATCTACACTGCTAGTAATTCAAAACCTTGGCATATTTATTGATTCCAAAAACCTATTACATGATATCGCTTACATCCCTGTATTAGATTAGACTGAGTTATTGGGGGAACTAACAAAAGATTACTCAGAACTCAGCAGAGAGCTTATACAGATGTCATCTTACCTGACATCTAAACTATTTGCTCTAGCACCTTTATTTGTAAGTGTTGCACACATAGAATAAGTTTTGCGCAAAACAAGTATCTGAGGCAGCTTTACCTCCATTTTTTTATTCCACCATTAAATATCCCAACTATAAGAGATAGGTTGGACATATAAAACATTTATCCTCTTCTTTCAGAGAATATTGATGAGCAACTACAGAAAGTTGTATCGATGAGTAAGATGTATTATGACTGAACATCATCCAAGTTCCATTTAAACCTGAGCTATATACCACCTCTGAATATAGTGTGTATAAGATATTTATATATGAGTATAAATTATGCACTTCTTTGGACAAAAAACTGCCAATAAGTTTAAAACATGAATATGTTAATTAGATTTAAATTCATCCATTATAGAAAATATTTTGACAAGTATTCTAAGAATAGTGTTTTTAAAACAGTTCAATGCATTAAATATATGCAAATTTTGACAGTCAAAAATGCATACTGCATATCTGAGATACTATCATTCTTCACAATCATTGCAGCCTCTAGCTAGATACAGATTTTTCATGACAGACAGAAACATTTCCTTCTGTGTATCTCATATTCTCAGATTTCTACTTCAAAATGATTCCTGAAACACTTTTAAAGCCAGACGTAGAACTACTGCAAACTAGAATGGTTGCTATACACTCCAGTTAGCCAAGCCTGCCAACGCTGAACCACATTCATTCTCACTTTTTAACTAGAACTGCTTGTCACTGGAATCACATCCACTAGTGAATTTTAGGATGTTTCATTCTTGAATTATCTGCATTAATAGTGCATATATAGGTTATTTCCAAAACATGCCTAAGGTACACATACACATGGAATTTGGGCACACAAACATCCCCTGTTTTGAAAAATCCCCATGTAACTTTAGGGTGTAGTTTCAGAACCGGCTAGAATCCATTTAAAATTGTAACTAAATGCGAATTCTGCGCCCTCTTTGCTTGGTACTTGTCATGCAGACACATGACAAACCAGAGCAGATCACCAGTTAAGACAAGACAAGAACTTAGTATGAAAGACTAGAAAGCTGTAATGTCCATTTGCTTTCAAAGCAGAGTATCTTTCCACAAAGGCATCCTGTGCGGGCATGGAAGTTATCTGCATGGAATGCTACTCTACAACAGGCAGAGTAGCATAAATTCACATTACTCTGCACTCAACCACACCCACAGTCTGCTGTAGATCACAGCAACAAAACTGTAACATAGAACAAGGTCAAGAAAGAAATCAAAGGAACAGTGAACAGACTCTCTGTATCAGGAAAATACACTGATTCTTCAATTACATGTAGATACTTATGCAAGGATTTTGAATTTGAAATGGCGATTTAAAGGAAACATTAAAAGGAAATTTTTACAAGTAGTAACAGTTGGTCTTCGAGATGTCCCAGGCAGGCAGCAGCCTGAATCACACTGTGAGAGCATCAGAGCTTTGTGTGAGTCACATGTTTCCAAAAGATCCGGTGAGAACATGTGGATGGAAAGATATGTAATTATTTTACAACAAAAACAAGTTTTCTGGCATGAGTTTCTCTCAGCTACTGAAGTTAAGTGCAAGTTCCCTTACAACTACCAACACTCTTTATCCGACTGACCAGGAAAAGGACCTGGAGGGAATCCTACAGGGACCATTGCAGAGAGGCAGCGGGTTTGTGGGTTTGTGCATTTGTTTCTTACTCCAGACACAAAACTTGTGTGGGCCTCTGTCTTATTAATGAAATTCCTTTTGGATTGACCCACTACACAGGGAAAATAAAACTAACTGATTGTTTTTTGAGGAAAGAGTAACTCAAATGAATTTCAGTCACAGTTTTGCAACTGCAGGAGGGCCAGATAAAATGTAATGTTCTAAGTGTGATAGCTAATACTGGGTTAACATAGGAAAAACAACACTCAGTAGAAAATGAATTTAATGATCTCAGTAAGATTTCTTTAGGGTCAGTAAGTATAAAATGCAATAATCTTGAAAATTAACCCCAAGTGTATCATTTCATTAATAGAAGAAATGTGCAGGATAGATAAACCACTAAATTTTATGTAATGTTTTATGCAGGGAAAAAGGGTTCCTAAAACAAGGCTATATAGCCCACCAGAAGCCAAATCACAGTCCTTGAAGAATGCAAAACTCCTCTGGACATCAGTGGCATTTTTCCTAGGGTTAAAGCTGCAAGGCCAAGCCAGTCATTGAAATACTCTGGTACCACAAGGCTCTAAAAGCCAAAGCAGTGATAATGGCAGAAGAGCTGTTATTTCTGTACCATAAAAAGAAATTTTCCAGAGATGTTATTACATTTAAATGTATTCTGATATTGCATTCTGCTTTTCTATCTCAGCAGACACTGTTCTATCTGAACAAGATGGACATAACATAGAGCACAGTATTTTCTATTAAATATAGTTATAAGGGAAGAATAACAGCCTTGGAATGACTCACTTGCAGGACCAATTCATAGGTTACACTGAGTATGAAAGGCAATTTCAGAGTCGTGGTGGAAGAAAAGGAGTTTTATAACAGGGGTGATGCAAACTAATTTGGAGACTCAGATACACAGAGAACTAATTTGGAGACTTGGATACATAGAGAAGTACACAATGTACTATAAACACTTCAAGGGAGGAAAGAATAGGGACTTTTTCAAATACAGTGGTAGCTGCAAAAATAAATTCCAATTCTGTTCAGTAACAAAATCATTAAAAAGGCTGAAACATTAAAAATTCAACACTAAAAAGACAGCAGCTTTGTACTTGTGCTGCGCTGAGTCTAAACACAAGATACTAAGAATGGGAAACTGCATTAAGGCAGGACTGGTGACAAACGCTGGCAGTCTTATACAAGTGGTGCACACAGAATGTAATGAGATATTCACAAGTGTATTTCAGCCCATATAATAAAGCACCAAGAGGGTAAAGTTTTGCATGTGGTGGCATTACTTCCTAGGATAATGGGAAAAAAATATTAAGAAAATACAAGATTTGTTTAATTTTTTCACAAACATCTTGTCACAGTTCTGTATCCTAGATGATACAAATCTTTGCCAGGACAAATATAATGAAGTTCACCTTTTAAAATCGAATGCAATAGACTTAGCACTACTTTCTGTGTAAAAACAGTATCTTCTCCAAAGGAACTTTACCATAAAAATTGATGCTCGTGAAATGTTACTATAATCTAAAGTCTAAAACCACAAAGCAAGGAGATTCTTTAAGTTAAGAGTTAAAATGAAACTTCATTCTTAGCCCACCCAGAAGTGTTTAGATATAGCAGGGCTTGCCAAAAAGTAATAATCCTATATACAAAATATTTTGCCATCACTAGAAATTTCAAACTAAATATGGAATTCCAGCTCTAATTCTTACCTTTCTCTTCCCTACTTCTATGGATATAAACAAGTCCTTTCATTACTTCAGCACTTGTGTGGTTATTAAGCTAATTCTTTTTTAACTATTTCTGTGTAGCAGAATTTTTTTTGCCAGCTTCCCAGCTAAATAGTCAACCCCAAGAAGAGGGAAAACCAAAACCCAAATAGTAAACTTATCTTTATGGAGTACTGTGGAGTGGCCCTGAAGGAAAAAGAATTCACATATCTGAGCGGTCTGCTCCTTGTACTTCAAACTCATCAGATTTTTTTTTTTTTAAGGGCTAGAGGCATAAGTTATTGAACCACCAGATAAGGACTGAAATATGATCTGCTGTTGAGGAAGAACAAGGTTCTCATCCAAGTTACGAGATAACAAACTGTGATGTGGAGAAGAGTGATTTTTTCAGAAATGGAGGAGGAAGGAGGGCGGGGAATGGGACAGGAGATGACATAGTATCTCACAGTGTTTCTCTAGTTCTACTCTGCAATTAAATTTGTGTTGAAGAATCTCTACATCCATTTTTGGAGACTGCTCTTTCTTCTCTTTCTCTCACCACGATCTATTTTTAGTTATACTACTTCTCCCCATTTCTCTTATGAGATCTCATCTATATAATGGTCAAAAACAAGGATTTCCTGATATTTTTGGATTCTACCTTCTTAAAAGAAATTTCCTGGTAGGAAATGGTAAATCAGTCTCTGTTGCAGGAGGTCAGGACTTTCTATAGAACACAAGGGAGTAAAGTAGCAGATGAGTGCAGCAATGGAATAGGTAATATAACATTTTGTGGACTAAGACAGAAAGCACTTCACAAAGAAACCCCTGCAGCATGGGGAGTTTATTCCATGAGCCAGCAAACATTACCTAGAGTCATGCAAGTTCACGTAAAAAGCAGTATCTGTACCACAAAGACTTCTGCAAACCCACATTCACATAACTTTTAACATCATCCAACACTACTTCAGTTGATCTGTCCTGATCCTAATAGCTCTGCTGTCATTTAAATCTGAATTTGGCTGTTTTCCTTAAAGCAGACATGTTCTCACACTAGGTCTGTGAACCAGAGATTTTCAATTCACCCCAAAGAACTCAGGGTGAAAATTAGTCTGTCTGGGGCACACCCCACACTCCATACACCCCTTCTCTGCTGTCAGTACAGGTGCTTCAGGACCCTCTGGTGATGTCCCTACTCTTCTAAGAGTCAGCTGGTCAGCTTTTCCCTGGAGATAGTTTAGGTGTCCATACTGGTGGAAATGGTATCCAGCTTTAGCCAAGACCAGTCAGAAAATCTTTCTGCAGAATATCTTCATATTTTCTTCTGGTCTAGTATAAATTCCTAAATCTGAGCGACAGATATGCTAAGGTTGCAATTCACCTGGCCTTTTCAAAGTTCAGCATCTGTGTAGGGCGAATACTTGAAACATAAAGGGAGAAAGGAGTGTCCTGACAGAACAGAAACTGGTGTTCAATGATGGTAAAATACAAACACATCCTTGAACCAGCATGAAGGACCACAGACCTAGCTCTTTTGCTTAGATGAGTTCCTTAAACAGTGCTCCCCTTCCCTGCTCTCCTCTCCCACACTTGACTAACACTCAGCTACTAGTGTGTGTGAAAAGCTTATGTTTCCTCAAAACACTTCATCCTTACCCAGGATAGTAGGACCTGAAGATTATGACAGTCTCCAATACAGAATATTCTGTGATTCTGCGATTTTTTTTAACTACTAAGCTTTGTACAGGTCCATTACAAGCTTAGTAGTAATAATAAGGACAGATTCTGATGAGTGGAAAATGGTAGAAAATTAACTTCCAGGCCTGATGCATCAGTGTGCCACATTGCTTCAGAATATGCTTACACCTCTACCAAAGAGCTTCCAGCATTGTTAGAATCCCAGGCAACTGTGTAGGAAGCAGCACGTTAAGGGCTGTCTCTGCTGTAATAAACTTGTTCCTAGAAAGTCTGCAATCCACTACATCAAACCTTCTAAATTCCTTCTAAATTCAGAACTATTTCACTTTGTAGTAAATATCAAAGTTTAAATTTTGAATTTCTGAAAAGAGTTAATAAAACCGCGGCCAAGTTTAAAACTGCTACTTTAGTATTTCCACTGTAGTGTTCTGTTTGACAAAGTCCTCTGTCTCAGAAAGCATTCTTAAAAGGGTAATGGATTCTGCTGAGTAACATATTTTTCCTTTTCAAAAATATTTTTTCTCTGAGCTTTCATTTTTATATAGATGGACTCCTCTCCAGCTCCAAAGAAAAATACTATAGGATGAGACCTAAGGATTTGTAAACTAAATCCCCTGGTTTTATACAAATTTAGAAAATTAAGTATAAGCATATATTTAACAGATACCTCTTTAATTATTTCTATAAGCATAGAACTATATATATGATAATAAATACATGCACAGTAGGCTTTGTTTTACTTAAAATTGTAGGTTTAACTATGGTACATGTGACTGTTACTTTGGTCACAATATCTGTATTTAGAGTTTGAGAATTTTTAGCCTTTAGGAACTCAACCAGCTCCATTATCTGCAGGACACCTTTCAAATTCAGGAGAGAAAAGATACTGAGATAGAGAAGTGCCTTTTGCTCAGAGATAAAGTTTAGAAAATACTAAGGCCTATGCTTGGGTTCTTCAGCCCAAAATAGGGGCATCGTGACAAAACAACACAGGTATTCTCATGTTCAATCCCAAATCCATGGAATGTAATGCATGCATCATGACAGCCTGCACCAAAGCATCAAAAGGAAAAGATTGGTAAGAGAGAGACCCAAGATCTTCCTAGCCACACGGAGACTTGGTCCTCACTTCACTCACCGTGACAAAATTCTCCCTGCTACTAAAAAGAAGTTAACTCCGCAGCAGAAAAATCTGTGCGGCAATACTGAAAAGACTCAGACACTCCTAAGATACAAGAGCAATGAATGACACGGATATGATCAAATGAATCAGCAAAACACACAGAAAAAAATATTTTTGAAACAATATTATTTGGGTTAGAAAGTCATGTGATCAAAATGTAAAAAATGCAAATTTGAGGCTGCCTGAAAGTTTTACTCCAGTGCAATTTGCAACTGCATTAATGATAAAGTTGCAATGGCATGATCATTCATACCACACCCTCTGTTTCACTCAAATTCCTGCCCATGATAACATACTAAAGAGCGAAATCAAGACCTCCTTAAATCTGCCATTCCCAGCATTAAAGTGTCTGACTTTGCAACCTAACAAAGTCCTGAAAAAATGAAGTCCTCATGACATCAATGTTGTAATTTTTCAACTTTATTTCAAGAGCTACTATGGTGATTTACAAAAATGGCTCTGGTATTCAATGTTGCACAATCTAAGTAGATTCTTTCCTCAACATTGATAAAAAAAAAAAAAATTAAATTCTTCATTTCATACAGGTTTAAAGTTTCAAAATCTGGAATTTTCCCTCAAGTCTTGTGGACCTGGTGTTCTATTTTTTACTCACAAATCTTGACAACCCATAGCAATGCCAGATTCTAGTAGATCCAACCGTACATCAATGTCATATATTAAGTCAGAAGTGATCTGCTTCATTAGAAATAAAGTAAATCTTGTTTGTTTTCTTCTTCAGGTATTCACTTATTTTAAGCACTCTTGAGGGTTTACTGATGTTCAAGATGCGGTTGGGTGAGATATACTTTAATCCAGCACAGGAGCAAACAGGCTCCATAAAGGTGCCAGCGTGTTCTCAGACCATCTGATGTGCCTTCAACAAGTGGTGAGTATCCTTTCTTCCTACACTTTTAACACAAATATAACCTGAAAGTCAGAGCTGGCCTTACACAAAGGGTGAAAGAGCAAAAGGCAGTCAATTTGCTTTTCATTCGAAACAAACCAGGAGAAAACAAGAAAGAAACTTTGTCACTAAGTAACAATTCCTTCCCAGGGGTCCTCAAAGAAAAATGCAAGTGTCATCCTCCTTTAGATTTTAATGTCCCTGTACTGGAACAAAACACTAACTCAGCGAAAAGTTCCTCACAAGTGTCTTGTCACTGTGCTTTTATGAGCTTTGAAAAGAATACAGTCAATGCTGTAGTTTCTGATGCAAAATGAAATCTGGAATCTAATTTAAGATATCAACATATAATTATTATTCATAATAACAAATATTTGGCTTTTTTACTTTCATGTTCTTGGCTATGGAAAATAATGAGGTGTGTTTAGCAGAGTTATTTTGTAGTGATGTATCATTTACTGTTCTTAAGGGAAAAAATATTTAAGATGCATTACACTTGATATCAGAACTTGGTTTTAGTATCAGACTTAAAACTGAGGTCCTTATCAAGAAAAATCTCCCCCTAAATTAACAGTTTTGCCCAAAAAGTGTGCATCAAATCAAGTGTGAACAAGAAACCCCCTAGCTCTCAATATAAAGGAAAAAACTCCCATCATTTACCCTTGTCTCTGTAAGGGGACAAGACTCAAGGGCAGCCTGCCTCAGTAAATTTTTCCACTCACTTTACTTTTTTTTTTTTAAACTGATTTTGTTCAAAGTATGCTTGAAAAAAAAAAAAAAAATTATAAACACACTTCTAGCCGTCTTTGGTCAGTGTAGACTTGATATGAATTTACATCATCAAAACACCTCTTAATTTTGTTAAAATTTAGTGCACATATTTTTCTTCCAAAATTCACAGGAATCTTTTGCTTTACAGTCCCTTCTTCACTTGCATGCCTTTTTTCTCTCTCACTGGAAAATATATCAATTGCTTATTAAAAAAAGAAGTGTTTTGGCATAGCTGACCTGTAGAGATACAGAGCTAAGCAGAGTCAGTGAATCCACTCACTCTGATATACACACATGATATGCAATTAAAATCTCCATTCACATTCCTACAGGGTTGTCAATCAAGAGAAAAGCCTTTTTGACAACATCCAGTGAAGCGTACCAACTAACTGCTGAACAGGAACTTAAACAGTAACAGCTTTTGTTACTAGCAAGAACGGATTTTACCAAGATTGGGCTCGGTTTCTAAAGAAATAATTATGTTAAAATTTTGGGGGCTTTTCATTAAAAATTAAAATGTGTCACAAAGCTATTGTGTGTGAAGCTATCATATTATGTAATACATGAGGGTTATCAGATATATGTGAAAAAAAACCCTCTCTAACCTTTCTTGGCTGGAGGAAACAATTTATCCTTTCATATTTAGAACAATGAACAATGATTACAAGCTGTTTTTTAGTGAGAAGAGAACATTATTCTAATTGCATGTTGTCTATTTGGTAGGCATTGAATATCTTTTATAACATGACATTATAAGCTGCCCAGACACAAAACTAACACTGAAAAAGGTCTGCTATTGCCAAAAATGATACTGGGAACAATTTATTACTGATACACTGGAAAATAATTATAGGTATTTGCAACTCTGTGAAAATACTCTACCTTTCAATTTACAGAGGAAAAGTCTTTGATAAACACTGAAGATGCTAACATTTACTTTCCAATACCCAGTCAAGTAACGCACAACTCGTAAGAGCATTAGGGTACTTTCAAATCCAATCTCTAAAGGTAAAACCAGTAAAAATACATAGATTTTTAATAATCTGATGTTTGCGTTTTGAGCACTAACCTTGAATTACAGTTTTCAAACATGCTAATATTATTAAATATTGAAATATTTGCCCTCTTGCTTATCACACTCCATAACTGAAGAGAGAGCAGATGCATCCTGACTATTAACAGTCATGACAAATTGCCTTACTAATGAATGTTACACACTGAAAGTGCCATAACTGATTAAACTACAATTTCCCACTACCAGATAGAGAGAGACTTGGGAACTCCAGCAGTGGACAACTCTGATGTTCTGCCAACAGGCCTTCGGGGCACAGTGTGGTATTTAGAAAAACACACTGTAAATTCCATATGAATATATTCTAAAAGACTATGTGTATACAACAGGTTTTAAAGAACATTAGATGAAACAGCTTAGGTTCGTAGCTGATGAGCCATGCAAAATGGATGTTTTTTAACAATTTTAGAATCATTACAAGGCTGAGTTGGAGAATATTTTTGTTGGGTTCCTCTGCCCCTCTCCCCACCTCCCCAAACATTGCTTGTGCTTTGCTTTCACATAAAATCTTTCTTTTGTCAGTCTCTTTGTCGGTGCAAAATTGGCAGTGGTTCAAATTCAAAGTACTCCTATTCATTTACTGACCATTAAACCAATGTCATTCTAGTTCACATCAGCCAGAGAGCTAAGCTCTAAAAAACATAAAAGGCTTGCTTCACCACTGACGAATAATGTGTACATTTTTACAGAGCTTAAACCTTAATGCTTTGCCTGAAACTAACAATACAGTATACCTTATCATTCCTTTTTCACAAGCAGGCAGCTGCTGAAACGCTTGCCACTTCAAAATATCAATTGCTTGCCAGAGTTGTCCTCAACACACCCTGTCAAACTCATGTATATTGTGCAATGAAAATGGTGCAGGACTGAAAGCTAGAAATTGTGTCAAATTCTGCTGTAAGGGTATGATGTGCAAAGAACAATGTATGACAACCGTAGAGACTACAAACAATAGCAATAGAGCCAGACACTACATATATCACAACTGTGCCTGTACATATTTTATTGTATGTATTATATATTTAAAGCATGACAAATGTGTCATTGAAGCTATGTGCTACACCAAAAAGAAACCCTTCAGCTAGTTAAGCTTTTTCATTGCTCTTGATGGAAATGTAGTAGTATTTTTCTGCCCTCTAAGCATTTGTTTGTAAACCACACAGCACAAGAAAAAAAAAATCAGGTTTTCAAAATGAGTAACAGAAAACAAAAGACAATACTACAAGATGAGAAAACGAGATTTTGTTCAATTAACACTTTTGCTTTTCTCTACAGACACAGAATCAGGCTATGTTAAAGAATATCTGAGGCTATGCAAGACAAATACAATATCACTACACCCATAAATTACAGTGTACCTAATTTTAATGTAGATAAGTGCTGGTCTATTGATTTGCATGTTTCCCTGGCAAAATGGAAATCCCATGTGAATATGTTCTTTGTCTGTAGAAAATGCATTTTAAAAAACCTTTACGAATACAGCAATCTATGCTAAAAAGGAAAACATAAGTAACTAGTATAAAATTATGTGTGGAACGTAGGGGAAATAGTGCTCATGTACACACATGTATACATGCATGTCTCTGTGCATGGGTGTGTCAATGTCTGTTACACAGTCACATGGTTTCTTAGCACACAGAATTTCTACAAAGTGTCTTAAGTCATGAAAATTCAGCCTCTAGACAGAATCTTAAATTAGCTGAGAAGAAAAATGAAAACTGCCAAACTAAGTAACAAAGCAAGTTAATCATAAGGTGACCATGAAGTGTTAGTCTTCGTGCTAGTCTTCAAAAAACAACACATAGTTGAGATGAAAAGTGTTTAGGAGGAAAGATGAGTGCACACAGCTCACAACAGCATGTAGGTTGCAAAACCTGAACACACAGTATTCCATGAGGGTCATTAACTGATATAATCCTAACCAAAATAAATAGATACACCATTAAGGTGTTAATAAATATTTTGGAAAGAGAATGGGTGTTTTAGGTGCTCAGGGTTGCTGACCTTTGCTGTGTTTATTAGTGGGACAATGATGCATTATTAACACACAGCAGCTGTACCTGAACTGCTGCCATGAGCATAATAGCCTTTTATAGCCATCAGGGGAGTGAGATAGGAGGCCTTTATTAACCACTACACATGATTAGCACATTATGTGAACTTTAGTAGGCAAATTATCTCTTATTGAAATATAATGTTGGTTATAACTAATTGTAAACATGATTTAAAAAACTTCTCAATGCAAAACTAAGAGTTTCACTGCCATTTAGCTAATAAGTGGCTAAGCCACTAAAAAGATAATTCTTCTTTTCCTTTGTTCAACCTGTAAAAACAACTGTGCCTCACAAAAACCTATTGCCCTATGATAAAAACACTGAAGTGACTGAATGGCTTCCATATCTTGAATATTATTTTTCAGAACCATAAAAAAACCACAGACATTTCCAATACAATTAGGAAAACTGCTGGTGAAGAAAAAAGAACTTGCCTTATATTTTCCTATAGAGACTACAAGCTTAAAGAACCAGTTGACAATACATTTTCAAGAGTTAACTTGAAAAAATAACACCATGATTTACTTCAAAAAGCTTAGTTTTGGGCAAGATTATCCCATTAGCCTTTGCAACTGAACACAGCACTGAGTCCATTATGCGCAGTCTTTTATGCCCTAGCAGAAAGTCATTAACATAAAATAAATCATTAGCTTTGATATTAAGCCTCTACTATCTGCACGTTTCTATTACTAATGTTCTCAACTTTGTCTGCCAAATGATCAATTATATGTTTTTGAAAGGTTATCATCCCTTTTCACCATTATTTTTCCTTTTACTATTTATTATTATTTCAGGTCGATGCAAACATGATGATCACATGAGAAACAAATGCTTTCTCTTATTCATGAACACAAAACTACCCACTTTTGGCAACTGTGACCAGAATATGACTTCAAAGCCAATTACTTATAGTACAGGATGGAAATGATGCATTCTCAGAGTAAGTTCACTTCTTTCAAAGTCAGGAATATATGTAATGAAGTAGAAATCTACACGTGTATATACATACAGAGTAGCATAGATACAACAGAAACTTACATATTTACATAATCTTCTCTTCTTGCAGGAACTGTCTAGATAAATCTTTTACTTCACATTGCAGATTTCATACTTCCTTTATTGACCCATTTCCCTAAGTACAGGTTATCACTGTCTGATTTCAGAGTTCTGAATTCTTGCATATAGAACAAGAACTGGAGTTCACTGCAGATTTTCTTAATATAACAAAAATACATACCAGCTACAGTAACTTCTATTTAACCTTTAAGACCATATAATCGTCAACAACAATAGCAGGAGACAAAAGTACTACCACAGCAGCTCAATTTCCATGCTTAGCCAGCAGTACCTTTGAAAAAAGCCATTCGTGCCACTTTTGATTGGTAGAGAGTGGTTTAACAGTCAAGAATGTGAATGCTAAAACATTCTGACATTTCCACTAACCTGGATTTGTCAGATGCTCATGTAATTCAAGTATGTTTTGCAACTTAGAAAGCAGTGTGTTCCTTGGGAGGAAACCATTCAACAAGGGTCTATAGCAAATCAAATAGCAGCCCAGTGAGAAATACTAAAATGAACAGTTCAGGAACAGTCTTAGCATATGTGCAATTGAAAGATAAGATATAAATATTATTAGAGCCATATGAAATTCAAATGCTAAAAATAAATTACTTGCTGCAAACACAAGAAGCAAAACAAAACCACAGACATTACAAATGTTGGTTGCACCAAGATGCCTGCTGAAAATCAATTTTAAGTTTGAAGGTTTAAATCAAGAGCTAGACATTTTATTTGATGACTTACTACCTGAAAACTGATTGCTACCAATGAACATAAATGGCAGATGCTCCATTAGAATGGGGGACAAGAGTTCCTTATGTGCACTCACCACTTTGGAGGAGCAGAGTTTGCTGCTGCTGCTAAGGCTACATAATCTGTGCCTAACCATAGAATAACGCAACACTGCCATTTTCCAACTGAACGCTGTAGGGAAAAGCATTATGATCAAGAAAATCTCATTTGGGCTGATGTGAATTCCATGCCTGAAAGTATTTTGGAATCATTGCTATAATTAAGAGTCATTTGGCAAATCTGCTATAAACCATGTTTTGAAGCAGTTTATAACTCAACGTTTTTAATGAGAAATCATTCTTTGGGCAGAAAATTGGTACGTTGTTGCGTAGCTAAAACAGCAGAATAGACTATTTCAGTTGGAAGGGATCTACAACAATCACATAGTCCAACTGCAACAACAAAACATTTAAATTTAGGTTATATTTAAAAAAGTATTTTATTGTATGCAGTCCATGCTAGACATTCAAAGAGCATGTGTCCTCTTCAAAAAGATAAACAAAGCTGCCACTAATTGCCTCTGCTGTCAGTTTCAGAAGCCGAGATCTGCACTGATCCAGGGACTACCCTCTCACCACGCAAAGTTGTGCTTTCAGGTCACTCTTGAGCAGTGCTGAGAGTGCAGTCAAAGGAAGCTTTTTACTTCCAACATCTAAGCTTTGTTATATCTACTATCAATACAGGATTTAAATATCCAAGAATTTTAATCTAAATCCTACCACGATTAGGAAAATTCTCTACTTAAATATAAATTGTGTTTTATACATTGTCCATTTTTCAAATGCTTCTGTAAATTTTAGCAAGACAAGTAAGTCCAGCTAATGTGGGAATCTGAGGGCTAGAGGGTGCTCAGTTCTTCACAGTAAAGTGTGATCATCCCCAACACATCCCAAACTCAACAGAAGCTGGAACTGCCCAGTCTTTCACAGTATCAGCTTCTCAAAATCAGCTCCAGCTGCTCTTTGGTTTAATGTAAACACCAAAGGTACTGCATGTTCTGTAGTGTTTAGTTAATTCAGCATTCTTAATAATTTACTGGTTTCACTTCTCTTTCATAAGACCTCATGATAGGCTGATTAAGAGTAATGCTCTAGACATGAAACACATCATTCTGGTATGAGAATAAAACATAATTCCTCTCAAGGTACTGATGTTTGGCAGAAAGAAAAAAAATAAATTACTGCAAATGCTTTGGTTTATAGACATCTTTGAGAAAGGTTTCTCAAAACACATACATAAATCATTTTCTGTGTTCCACTAAAATTGGGACCACTTCTTCTCTGAAACACTGAAATTTAAGGAGGCACACTTGAGACTTGCCCCCAACTCTGAGACTACATACTAATGTATGAAAGAAAAGACCATTTCCCTTCTTCATATGCGGTATTATTGAAACTAAGAGACTTAACACTTGAAATCAACAATCAACCCTAATGCAACTGTTTAATCTTTCCTCTACAAAACAGTAACAAATTTCAAGTATGATTCTAATGCAGTAGAGGACAAGGTATTTTTTTAAGGGGGGAAAAATATGTTCAGAATAAACAGCAAGAGCATAATCTAAAATGCTGTCAAAACAGTAACAGTATTTCAGCTTTAGAGCTGTCCTTCAGAGAGCCTGCTTGCCACAATTCTGAGTTTGAGATAGGGACTGGAAGGAAGCAAGCCCCTGGAAATAATGTACACTTTGTAAACAGCTATGGAACATTTTATTTAGAGTAGTCTCTATGGTAGGGCTAAGTTTACACAATAAATTACTCTAAACACTGAGTATAAATATATGCACTTTTGCTCCATGGAATTCTGATTACAAGCAGGATTGTTACCTGCTTACAAAGCATTGTATTATATCTCCTTATCCACTTCTACCCAATGTCACTCTGCTTTCTTCATTTTGAAAGGTTTTGCTTTCCTCTCCCTCCTTTCTTCTCTTTATTCCTCTTTTTAAAAACAAATACAGTCTATCATTTTACCTCTGCTGTCTGGCTGTATTTTTCCACTGCACAGACAACTACCAGTGAATACAAGAAAGATGGGTTGTAGGCTCCTGTATTTTTGAACAAGGTAGCAAATCGCAGAAGAATCCAGTGCATAATTCTGCAAGGCTAACCATTGGGAGCAGTAAAGACCATTATTTTCTGCCTACTGATGGCAGAGGTCAGCATCCCTGTCATTAGCTGTGTCAAACTACAATTATATAACTGCACTTTATGTGAGCAGATATCTGAAAACACTGTAAAGTTGCAAGTACGAAAATTAAAATATACCTATCCTTCATACAGTAGTGATTGAAGTGGTCTTTGGAGGTAACACTTCAATAGGGAAAGCCACGAGGCTGTTATTTATTTCTCTCTATGTAAACATTTAAACTTATCATCTTGGACTTCTTCAGGCATCTTGAACTCACTGGCCGTATTCTATCAAATTAAGACACTTAGATTATCAAAGTTATTTCTTTTATATCATTCAACTCAATTACAGAACGCGACATTTCCTAAAATAAACTTCAACTGAACAGACTACTCACATCAGCCTGAACATATCTGAGCTGCAATTATGCTTCAAGTTTCAAGGGGTGAACAGTACAACCCCAGTCCTAAATCTGTCCAGCGTAAGAGCTCCACTATGTTATTTCAAAGGCTGACCTATATACCAAAGCATACCGTCCATTCTGTCTGTTTGTATAAGAGATACCTCTCACAGTTGTCATAACCAACATTGTTTGCATTGTTCCTTCACTTTTCTCTCTCCATGGGTAATGCAAGAGAAACAAGGAAAAGCCTGCATAACAATATATGCAGAGTGTAATGAGCTTTCACAGCAGATAGAGAAATATTAGGCTAAGATGCTTAGAATGCTATTTTAGGTTTATAAAATAAAGATCTAAGCAGTCTTCTGAAACAAAGCCTGCCAACTGAAAATTGTAAGATAAGAGGTGATTGTTTGAATCTACATTATTTTCCTCTGGCTACAGGAAAATGCACAGTCAATACCTCCCATGCATGTGCCTGGGGACTTGTATGCTACAAACCACCATCTGATCAGGGAAAAAAACTAATGCTAACAGAACAATTAGAAAACTTAAAAGCCTAAGTATTTGTGGAATACATTCTAAATTACCAGCAGCTCAAGCAGACTTCAAATGTAAAGAATCAAAGTCTGGCAAATTTGTAAAAGGAAAAACACCACCAAAACCTAGGTATGACAAATAGGGCCAAATCCACTAGAAAGTGCCAAAAGCAAGTTTTAACTAACTTTACAAGAAACAAGATCCCAGAGGATCTTGACTGAGTTCTGAATTAGTTTTGCAGGTAAACACCTAATGAAGACCACCATTCTGGCCCAGAACAAGGATCCATCACACTCCAGCCATCATCTCCTTTCCTGGGAGAGTTTAAAAGTAAACACTCAACCAAACATACTGAACAAAAAATTCTGCAGGCCTCCCGCCCTTCAAACTCCCTAAATACACACAGCCTGAAAATGAGTGACAGAGCAATACTGTAACATGATGACATGTTTAGAGCAAGTCAGATAAGTTTTCACAGCAATGTTAATCCCTGGGCAAAGGGAGAGAGTGAAAGGGGTGAAAAATGAAATGTTCACTAAATGTACGCCTCCAAGGGGCTTGGCAAATCTACTCTGTCCATTTAATGTTATCAATGGTCAGTGGTAAAGACATCTGAGAAAGACATTTGTTCTGTACTCAATATCTTATACTGAAAGATTCCTGGTAAGTCTTTTCCAAGCATAAAACATATGTCTTATGACTGTGCACTTTTAAGCACATTATCAGTTCAGGCAAAGTGAAATAGAAGAGTTGCAACTTGTCTACGGAATGAGTGTCTCATTTGCATTTGAAAAGAACAGTTTGCTCCCTCATACATGGCATGACTTGAAAGAAGCTTTAACCAGCTAGTAAAGAAATTCTGAAAATGACTTTCTAAATTAATTTATTCGATTTGGAGTGCAACACACCAAAAATTATTTAAAGAACTTAATTGGAAAATGATTTAATATATTAAAGTAATTCCTGATTTTCCAAAGCATTTAACTTTTAAATTAAATCTGGCCCACTATCTCAAGAATGATGAGTGAAATGTGTATTCAAGTCATTACCTTCTTTCTGAAGCCTTAAATCATTGATAGGTTTAATAACGTTTGTCCAGTTTCACTGCCAAACAGGTCTTCAAACACTTTGGTTCTTATGGCATTAATATCAGCCCAAGGTTTTCACATGGCAACATTTCACTGTTACAATTTACAAAACTGACAATAGAGAAAACAACAGCAAACCACAGATGAAAAGTAGCAGTAGCCTCGTGATTACTCAGAGCACTAACAGAAAATTAATGAACACATAAATGCTCCTTTGCATTTGAACTCTTCCTGCTGAACCAAGTTCACTCCTGGCACAAACTTCCAAAATATAGCGCACGTTTGCCAGATGCTGCAAAACAGTTACTTAAAACAACGCTAACAGTCATACCTCTGGGATCTCTCTTGAAATATCCTGAGGCATCCACCACAAAGGGCCAGATTTATCCCTGGATTCTATAACTCCATTGAGTATATGTGAAATGCAGCCAGGATGAATTTGGTCCTTTCTGTTGTGATTGGTAGATGCGACCATGTGGGAAACCTTTCCTGAAAACTGAGAGGGCTTCACCCGGGCGCCGCAGCCTCCGTGCCTCAGCGCAAGCACACTCTATTTTGCTGTTTATCTCTGAATCGAGGCAGCTGCCCGGGATGAAAGGGACGGCTCGGAACGTCTCTCTGACACGTGAGACCGTCACGACAATAGCCGGGCGCGGGACCAGGCTGTCACCCTCCGCGGCAGAGCCCCGCCGCCCTCCGCACCCGCGGCCGGCCCTGCGGAGCCTGCGCACGGGGGAGTTTGCGCTGCGAAAAGCCATCTGCTGCTGCAGCCCGCCACGGGCTGCCACGGCGGGCTTCCCCACAAGCGCCCGAGCGCGCAGGTTTGAACACATCGCTCTCTCCCGGCCTGCTCCCCTTGGCCGGGCTGTGCTCGAAGGAGTGCCCTGGGTAACTCGCACTTTCCGATTATTTCCTACGGGCAGCATTTTATTCACGTGCAAAGCCCATTCCGTAACAGCAGAGAAAGTGCAGCTCATGCATAAAGCACCAGCTGGCTCAGGCTACAGCGGCAGTAACAATGCAGGAACCCCAGCCCCCTTCCTCGGAGCAAAAGTCATGCAAAGTGTTCCGGGATCGCAGCACCAAACTCTCGGAACCGGACTTCGCATTTGGGCTAGCGCGTGAATCCTCTGTGGTTCCTCCTTCCCCAGGGCTCGGGGACCTAAAACTTAGCTTTCCTCTGGTACTGACCCTATTTGCAGAGGTTTAATCAAGTTACAGAGAAATTGGTAAGGCAGTTGCACAGCCGGGACAAAGTGGAGCCGATGTTCTGAACCGACTTGTCAACACTATGCAGACTTATTATGCACATAGAGAGGTGTCTATGCGTGCGTGCGCGCGTGTGTGTGTGTGTGTGTACACACACATATGTCACACACAGACACAAACGTGCTTTTCGGCTCTTTGACACATGAACTGCGGGGCAGAGTTTCTACCGGTTTGTGGCGGGCGCGATCTTTCTCATTAACAAGAGCCCTGCAAATTCAAGTCCCCCGCACTAACATCCCCGTCCACGTCGTTTCTCCGAAAAGATGTTATGGAAAATGCCTCCCCCACCCACCCCCCCGCTCCAGCCGCCCGCCCCCAGACTACTCCGGGGGTTTAATTTGGGGTGCCTGAGGGGGAGCCGGTGTGTGTCCCGGCGGCACCGCTCCGCGGCGGACGGCACTGCGCTCCCCAAACCCCAAACCCCGGCAAGTGCCGCTGCCCTCCCTCCGCCTCGCCGGGAAACTTGGTGCGCGGCTCGCCAGAGCGCAGCGCCCGCTCATGCAACGCGCCGCGACAACAGCACACACCGACAGCACAGATAAAACACCTCGGACGACACAAAACACGAGTCACCTTGTTGCAATAGTAGGGGTCCAGGCAGGGGGAAGGTCCCAAACAAGGCGTATCAGGAGCGGCTGCAGGCTGAGGAGGTGGTGAATAAAATCTTACGTCCATTTCACTAAAACATCAAGCAAACTCCGTTCCTTTTCTTTTGGTCGTTAATATTGGTGCAAAAAAGGTGTGTGTGTGTGTGTGTGTGTGTGTGTGTGTGTGTGTGTGTGTGTGTGTGGGAAGGGGGGGGAGCACACAAGACTGAGAAGAATAAAAAAAAGAGGTGCCTGACTTCAGTAGTCAAACACCTTCCCTGCCTCACATCCGTTTGTGGTTTGTAAAGAGAGAGAGAGGAGAGGAAAAAAAAAAATCTCTTCCAAAAAAGCACCGGTCTGCAGATGTCTGCGAGAGAACCCACGAACCCTCCTTCTTCTACGGCAGGGCAGGTAACTTCGAGTACTTATTGTTTCCCCCACGCATCGGCACCGGGGCGCTCGCTCCGTGCGTGCCGCTCTTTATGGGAGTCTCGGAGTTGGTTCGCTTCTCCCTCCCTCCCTCGCGCTCGCTCCCTCTGTTCTTTTCCCGTTCTTTCTTTCTTTCCTTCCTTTTTTTTCTTTTTTTTTTTT
>VZSE01006029.1:1782920-1816484 GCA_013398275.1 Promerops cafer | reverse complement strand
GCTCGGCTCGGCTCGGCTCGGCCCGGCCCGGCCGGGCTGGGTTGGGCTGGCGGCGGCAGGGGACGCACCGCGCTCCGCCGCCGCTCCGAGTGTGCCTCACACAAAGGGGCCGGCGAGGGAAGAGCCATTGACGGCCGCCGGGGCCAGGNCCGTCCCCGCCCTCTCGCAGCGCCCTCCGCCCGGCCCCCGGAGCCGCCCGGCCCCCGCCCGTTACTATGGCACCCCCTCCGCGCCGCGGGGCCGGGGCGGGCCGCAGGGGGAGGTGGCAGTGGTGGCAGGGAGGGGGAGCTCGGCCCGCTGCGTGGGGTGGGTCGGGCTCAGGCTGCCGGTGTGGCCGCGGGCTGGTCTCGTGAGGTGTCTCTGTGAGACCCTCGGACCCATTTCCGCGGACGTTTGGCAAAGTTGGGGTCGGGCGACCCCTCTGCCCTGGCCGCCCTCTGAGGTTGATGTGGGTCGAGCTGCCAGCAGAGCCAGTCGTCTCCAGTCCCGGCAGAGTGGAAGCTATCGCCCAGAGTTTGTGGTGTGGTGGCACAAATACGCTGTGATCCATGAGCATGTCCCGCAAAACAGGAAACAAGTTGGAAGTAAAGCGAGTGAAATACCTCGTCATCTGGGGTCTACCCCATTAATCGCGGTGCTCGGGCCTGGCCCCCCAGGGTGACACCAGGCACAGGATGAAGGAGGGACATTCGAGGAGATGGCCTAACTGTGAGGGGAGGAAGGACGGTCAAGCGAATAGGGTTGGGAAAATGAAGAGGAGCTCAATTAGCAGCAAACAAGGGTGCTGACAAAGGAAAGTTCAGAATCCAGTGGGATGTGGGAGATGGATTGATGAGCATAACAAGGTCTAACAGGCAAAAACAATGAAAGAAAAGGTGACTTCAAGACACCATGAGCAATCCCACTGGGCTTCCTGCTGAGTCTCCAGTAGTCTTAATCAGGGCAGAAAGGATGGAAGAGAAAGAATACAGGAAGGACACTATGCTGAGCTCAGATAATGCCCAGCAGAGGAATTGTGTTATGAAAAGAAAGGAATGCTTTTCCCTCTTTAAATAAAAACAAATTACTGACTGCCACACAAACAAGCTGATCTGATGATGGTTTACAGGAATGGTTACATTTATCCATACTCATGAACATTTCCATCACAAACCAGTTAGCATCTAAGAAGATTTGTAATGCATGTTGTCACACAAAACTGTCTTTTCATCACGGAAAAAAAATCCATGGTAAAGATTTCAAGGGGACTCAGTATTGAGGGGGAGCAAATCACAAATTTCAGGTGAAGAAATCACTGTTTGTGTGAGGATATACATATGTATACACAGAGATATATAATCTGCGCCTCAGATATTTTGATATTGTAGAGTCCTTCAAGATAGTGTTAAGTCATGACTTTCTTCCATGTCTAACAACCTGCTTTCATTAAAGCTTAATTATCTGGAAAAAAATACGTAAGTAATGCAAATGAAACTCTAGAGAAAACAGGTTTGAAGCAATATTCCTATTTCAGGATTATTTGATCAAAAACATCTCTGAAGATGCTTGGTTGTCAGTTCAACAGAATTTAAGTTTGATGGCAATAAATGTTTTTCTTAAACATGCAATTACAAAAGGATCTCAGTTGCTTTCTTTTTAAAAATGTTTGAAACCCTTCTGGCCTTGGAGAAAAGCTTGAAAACATGACCTAGAAAAAGCTCCAGAAAGCAAAGGAAAAGACATTAACATATTAAAAAAAAAAAAAGTCACACACACACACACACACACACACACACACACACAAAAACCCAAACCCTCATGATTTTTTGGCATCTGACTCATTATTTTGCATGTTTGGGATTAGACATTTTGAAAGTTAAAAAATCCTAAAAAAGACTTTCCTTTGCAAGAGATGTACTTGACGCCTGACAGATATATCACTGCTGCAAATGGCTGATATGTGGACCGTAATTTGACAAAGTGAATGGGAGACAGATTGCAAGCTCTGTATTGAAAAGCTGCTGTTGAGAAACTTGTTATTCATGGACAGTGGATTAGTTTTCAGCCTGTTGTGGAGAGAGCTGGTAGAGATACAGCAATTCGAGATGAGTTGTTCTAGGCAACCAGTGTGTGCAGGTGCATACAAGTGTATGCAGGTACAGAAATGCTAATGCAGAGCTGGAGATGTCAATACCAGAATGACTAGAATGTCTGATAATAAAAAGTAGAGAATTAGCTTTTCATTTATGTGAAATATTACTGACTACTTCCTTAAGAAGAGCTTCAGGTTCCTTGGAGTCTGTAGGAGTTTACAACTGTACTGTTTGCTTTGCGCAGCACTTCAGGTTATTTTCAGTACTTAATGATGCAGGCCTTGAGAGTTATAAAATTTTTGCTGCTACTTACAGAGATGATTTAATTATCAAGATGGTAAAACACCTGAGATTTGTGACAGTTACCTATACAGTTTGTAAAAATTAAAGAGCTATATATACTAATCTGTTAAGCTTTCTTTTGTTTTGTAGGGAACATTTTCTCCAGGGTTTTCAGAATAATGCATTTGTGGAGACCCGAACTGAAAATGTTAATAATATTGTAGGTTTTGCCTCTATGGACTGAGAAAGCAAGGCCCTTTGCAGGATAATTCAATGGTATATCAAACTTGGCCACTTTAGTGCATGGAAGTGCATTTTCCAGAAAGAAAAATAGTTGAAACAGATTTAAAAGAATGAATCAGTTTTTAGAAACTTAAAAGGAAGGAACATTTGTTCAGAAGGGCACTGAGTTTTTAAACCCATTCAACATTCAAGTGAATGTCTCCAAAATAGTCTTGAAAGAGGTTGCTATACCAGCATATGAGAAGAGTGTTATTGCCTTTCTTGTATAAATAGGAACAAATGCCTTGAGGAACATGATCTTTATCTGCCAATACTAAAAAAGTTATTCTTTTAAATACTGTCTGCTGGAGTTAGACTGTGCAGTGTAAATACTCTCCATGCAATGGAGAACTCATATGGCATTCCCTGCCAAACAGCATTGTGGAAGCAAAAGGTTTACACAGCAGACTGGAGACCTAAGAAGGTCACTAGATAGACAGACCATAAATGGATCAGTAACTCCTCTGGGCTGAAAATAGCTGGAAGTAGAAACATGGGGGTAGCGTACAGTAGTATGGAAGTATTGTACACGTTTGCCCTCAGTTCCGGCTGTCACGTCCAGAGCCATCATTGGAGGCAGACCCTCAGTCTGAGCCAGTCCAGCCACTGGCACCCTCTCGTTTGAGAATGCACAGTCTTTGCAGAGGTCAGATGAACAGAATTAAATGGAACAATAACTGTGTCTGATATGACAAGTTATTTTCTTGTGTACCCTACTGTCTGACTGAGCTGGTCTGTCTAGTGTGTTGGGGGGCTGTCAGCAGACATAACTCATGTTCTCAGCCAAAGAGAAATAAAGTATTTTACTTTAAAAAAGAATAGTCCAACATCTTTTTTGTTTAAATCTCACACATATATACCCAGTTTTATTTGAGAGCACTAGATATCTGATCATCTATTATAAAGAGCAGACTTCCTGATTTTCCTAGAAAGAAGAAAATGTGAGACTGTGATGATGGCTTAGTATTTATTATACATGGGTTAGGCACCACAAGAATCTCTTCATGAGGCTGGCTCTTTAAAGAAAAGTTTTCTCCTGCATATTTTTAAAAATAGTTGGATTGGAAAATCATTTTGCTTCTTGCTTTGTGGGCTGTACTTTGGTAGCCAGGAGGTACAGATAAGCTAAAAGGGGACCAATGAGATTTTGCTGAGAAAATCTCTCCTGCTGAAATTTTTTATTTACTAACTCACAGGACTGTACCTTTCATAACAAAGGTCAATGCTCATCCATTTCTAGATAGTAGTCAATTAAATAATAATAGGATGAAGGGTCTGTCGCTTTTGTGTGGATGTCCTGTTTCATGTTCTTAAACTGGATATGACACTTGGATCTGGGAAGATGCAAACGATAATGATATTAAGATTGCAGAATATTTTAAACAATGTAATTAATCCAGTCGTTTCATCAGAATGAACTCAAATCCTTTAAGAAATTGATTCATTTTAAGTGTGGACATTCTGTGTGTGCATTTATAAGTGAGCATAAATAAATGTGAAAAAAAAGATCTTCAATATGGTATAAAAACTTAATAGGTGTAAAATATATTTCAGAGTATTTAAGCAGTTTGTAAGGCTACCTGATAGTGTGTCAAACAAACTGTTATCAAAAGTGTAATAAAAGAGCTAGCTATTTTATTATTTTAGCTATTGCTCCTGTCCTGTTTAATTTGTTTGTGATGAAAATGATGGGTCCCAAATTATCACATTTGTATGACAATAAATTGTTCTCTATAAGGAAGTACAAATCACTTCTAAAAGTTAAAGAAAGCCCGTTCCCTTTGCTACAAAGAAGAGACAAAACCTGAGTATTGCCATATCTTCTCATTCCAAACAAATGATGAAACAATTTAACACTAGAGGAGGAATTGACACATGGGTTGAAGCTGAACTGTGTTTTGCACCTCAGAAGAGGTTCTTACCAGTCATCTGCTATTGTTCACAGTAGGAATTAAGCACAAAATATCACAGAGAATCAAGAACTTAAATTACCATGAAAGAAATATAAAAATGTGAAATTCACCTTGCATATTTGCAGCTTTGATCCATTCCCGTATGTTTCAAAGACACTGCCAGCTGGTTCAATTCAACTTACCAAATTAAATGTGGCCTTGCAGACATAGAGAAGGTAGGCCGGTCTCAAAAGAAAACATTTTACTGGGCTTTAGGTTATTTCTCATGGTCAGAGAAACAAAGGGAAACATGATGTTCCTTTTATTATCTTCCTGTATTTTCTGTCCTATCAAGGATTTTATATGAGCTACACTGTCCACATGGTATGCAGGAAGGCTCAAAAATACATCACAGTGTGATGTATGCTAGTTCTCAATTGCAAGATACACTCAACTGCTAAGGTTGCCAATTTTCCACTCTTCCACTTATCTTGTTAAATCAATCATGAAACATCTAGAAGTATAAGGGATCAGGAATTTTTGGTTTCGTGCTGTTTTTTTCTGAAGCGTACTGGAGGCCTGTACTGGAACTTCAGAAACTTAGAATTTTTTAAAGGAAAGTTATGTTTTCAACAATTTATTTTGAAGTTTAAAAAGCTATCCAAAGGCATTTTGGTTTCTCCTTCAAAAAATGAGGATTCATATAAGTTGCATAAATGTTATCTGGAGACTGCATCATTTACAGATGTCTTGAGAACAAATCTGTATTAATGGTTGATACTATTAAAAATACCCATCTGTATTTTCAGGTATTTTACAAATGTACATATGAATATGTCATCTGAATAGTAAGGAGAAAGAAAAGGCAGCACAGAGGACTGGTCACAAGCAGAGGAAGGAATAGTCTATATCACCAGTTTATCCATAGCATTCAACAGGGAATTCTCATCTGCAAGACAGATACCAAGCAGGTGATTAATCAGTTTTCAATTCAGAACAATGATGTAATCATTGTCCTATTTGATAAACCCCCACACAGAACTGAGTTGCCCCTGCATGAGCTCTCCTGACATGAGGGGATCATTACAGGCTTACTTAAAACCTCTTCTTTTCTGTTTCAGATGTCTTTTGCTAGAGAAAATTTTCATTTTCGTTTTTATTGACAAGGTCTCTGTGAAGAGAGGGACGTTTCTTAAATCTCCAGGCAAGGTAGGTGTTTCAACAGGAGGCTCCCACCCCAAAGTAGTGGGGTAAAAAAGTAGTTTATGTACATTCTTTTACATAAGTTTAATTAGTACTTCAAGCTCAGAATTATAGATGTTAATAGATAGAGAGGTCCAAACTCTATTCTCTCTGAGTACATGTAAGTATAGTAAAGTTCACAGGGTAAAAAAATATTTTTAGGGCTAGAGAGTATTACAGTTTATCTATTATCTCATTTTAATTTTTTAACTAGATAAAGCAAAATGACTTGCTTGAATTTATTTTTCTCCCTTTGGGATTTATGATTGCCATCAAAAAAGTACTACACGAGGGGCACAGTTGGCATTTCAAGTGCAAAAGGTTGTGACTGAGGTATAGTAAAGTATGTTGGGAGTTTCCATTAGAGCTTCCTGTTGTAGCAAATAAATCCCACCCCATTCACACTTGATAGGCTGATACAGATGCACCATCCACGTGTCATCTGCAGTCAGTTTTTAAAAGGCATGATAAACTGTTGGGACTGCTGACTGGAGAGCAAAATTTCCTTCCTTGCTGAGATTTTAGCATTTTTCTGGTGGATCTCTAGGAACTTCAGATCCCTTCCTTATAACTATTATGGGTTTTTTTTCTCAATGGAGCTGTCACTCTCAAGTCTAATAAAAACTCTCTGTCTTCCTTTTCTGGGCTTTCTAGTTTGACAGTTTTGTGTCATAGCTTTGTTCCACAATATAAATAAAAAAGCTCTGGGTGTTAAGGAAGTCCTTGGAAAACTGTAAGTGATAGCATTTACAGAACATATCACAACAGGTCTGACTGACCTTGGCAGCAATAGGAGATCACCATTTCTCATGGATGAGCTCTTCTTGAATGTCTGTCTTTTATGCTGTATAAGGCAGAAATACCTTTTCTGGGTCAAGGCTACTGCTTTCTGTTTCTCTTACTCTTTAACAGAGATTGTCTACAACTGTCAAGTATTATCTGTTTAAGGAATTTCTCTCAATCCCCTGTGTCTTGTTCTATAGTATCTTAAGATAAATCTACATCACTGGTATTATTTTATAGTCTTTCACTATTTTGTTGAGGATTATTTGTTTGAGGATTTTGAATGGTTTACTTTTATCACAGTCAGACTGCAAAGATTAATGTTTGTGGACATCCTCCAAATCATCTCTCCTTACTCTGGCTACCAGAGTGTAATCAACACTGTTTTCTTATTGGAATGGCCATTGTCCTATTTTTTGTAGCAGTTGGCAGGAGTACCAGTTGAAGTGAATGAATAGCCTGTGTTAGCTGTTCGTCTGTAAAAATGGACTCCTCAGTAGCATGTGTAAGTATAACAGAGTTAAATATACATATTTATCAGATGCTGTGAAACATGCGAAGGGGGACTTCCAGGCCACATTTGAAATAATCAAGTTTCTAACAATTTGTTGAATGCATGTAATAGCTGTGTGGAGACAGTTGCCTGACTGCATAGTACACTGACAATAATTAAGTAAAAAACAAAGAATAGTTTGAAATAAAAGAGAATGAAAAGAAACTCAGACTTGTTCACAGTTGTAGAATATAGGGTAAAAAACCTCCACCATCCTCCTAAGATACCCCTCCCCCTCCTCGCAGTGGAATTTCCCTGCTTTTAAGTTATCTTGAGAAGACACAATTTGCTGTTTCCCCAAGAGGTCAGCAGGCCCAAACTACTGTACCACAGTGTGGGAGGTGGTTTCAAGGCTGACAGCCCCCTGGAAGGAGGATCTGCAAACATCTTGCTTTCTCCTGAATAAAGTGTGACCTCCACTGGTCATTGCTGTATTCAGGAAAAAGGGGAAAAAGTCCATCATGGAAGAAGGCCCCAAGGCATTTTGTGGCACAAAGTCTTGCAGTGTCAACTGCAAGATTCCTATTTAGTTCACTGGAGAAATATGTAATAGGCATTTACATATGTATAAGTGGAACTGCATGGGGGGCAGGGAGAGAGCAGAAGCATGTGCTTGCACTTGCTGAGAGTCATGCATGTCCTACATCTGCCTGCCTGTCTCTCATGAGCGTGATTTGTAAGGTATGTGTTAAAAAATAAAAGTAAGAATATATGGTTGCCAAGACTAATACATACATAATTTTGCTTCATTTTTTTCACTTCTCTGTTTCTATAATCATTGAAAAAAATAAAATTAAAAAAACAAAACAAACAAAAAAACCCCAGACTGTCCAGGGCAGAATTCAAGCCACAAAGAGAATGCAAACTGAAATAACCTTAAAATAGAAAGTACCTTTTAGGAGAAATGTACCATAAAGAAGAGGTTTGAGGAATCTGAGCACAAGTCATTTTTACTACAATGCATAGCCACACTGAAAGGAGTAAAGGGTAGTAAGACACAATATTTCTGAATTTCCATGTCTTTGTGGGTTTAAGCCAGACCCTTAACCTTATTTGAATATAGTATTTTTGTAGTTTAATACATTTCATACAGAATGTATAAAGAAGATTTAATAACTATTTCTTAGCTGTGGTTTATCTCTAACTTTGAGAATGCTAAAATGAGTTTCTAGTGAAATGGCTGAAAGAGCATGCACAGTAAGTCTTCTATCAAATTGTTTCCAGTCTTGCTGATTTGTAAAAGATCTTTCAGAAAGATTCTGGCTTTCTATGTAGAATGTTAAAGTTTGATTCTGTGCCCAAAATTTATAAAGCAAACCACAAATAACCAGTGGAAGTCTAGCTTGCCATGTTCTGTTTTTTAAAACTCCTGAGATTACTTTGCTATCACGTGGAATTTGTGCTAGTATTTAACCCAAGTTTTACTCTCAAAAAGAAAATTACATCCTAGTGTATTACATATTTCTGGCTGTAATAGCAATTAAATGTCTTGGAAGAAACTAATCAAATCCCCAGGATTCTCTGCGTTTTTGTTTTTCAGAAGTGTGTCACAGATAAAGGACTAACTTTGTGAACATACGCCTGCAGTAGTAAGGACAAAAATGAACAATTCTTATGTAATTAGTCACCAGACACAAGTGTTCCAGGATAAGATCTTCTGAAGTATCATAGCAGAAATATAAATGGAATACTTAGAGTTGCTGTTGTCAGCTATTAAAAATGGAAGTATTTCTGCAGCATTTCAGGTTCTCTGGATAGTTCTGCATCAAACTAAGGTATTCTTGTGGCGTTGAATTGCACTAGGGCAGTCAACTGCTTTCCTCCTGTCCCAGAAGCAAACCAACCCACTTGCACAATTTAAGGCAACAAAATCAGGCTGGACTAGGCTTGTGTTTGCCCTGCTTCCATAGCCTTTTGCCTGTCTTAGGTGGTATGAAGTCATTTCTTACATTTGAATGTGCTGCGGTGGTTATTCAAATTTTTAATAGAAGCAATTTCCTAACATTCCAGCTCAAATACTGGAGTGCAGTAAACTTGAACTGACTGGACATCAAAAGATATAAACCAGCAGTGTTAAAACAATCAGTCTCATGGGATCACTACTGCTTAAAGCTTGGGACTACAGCCCATGTGTATTATTGTGCATCTTACAGCAGCTTCTCAAAGTGCTCTCCATGCACACCCAAAAAGGCCAGACAATTTCTCCCTTAACCTATGGGAAATAAATTTTTTGAGGTACACATTTTCACACACAGCTTAAGGGATGTGCTCCCATAAGTACTGGCACTGCTTGTAAGTCAGGAGTTAGTGCAGGCACAGCATCCAGGTGTAGGGTGTTATTACTAGCTCTGCTTTGGAAACATACTCAAGTGTGCCTCTGTGCCATCTGGCATTTCTGATTCAGGAGAATCTCTGTGTTTTCTTGTCTTCCTTGAACAGTAAAATCAAGGGTCAAGGTCTGCTTTTTTCTTTTGTACAGTTTGGTTCATTTGGGAGTTGTTCCTAGCATAACAAAGCTGTGGTTTTGCAGTAAGCTTCAGCAAATTTAAATCTGTGCTGCTGCTGAATATGGTGGTACATCTCTCTTTTCCTTCCTGCTCCAGCTGCATATTCTGCTGTCTCCCTAGGGAGAATGAGCATACTTCTGGCTTCAAGGTCAGCTGTGTCAGAACCATCTAAAAATTAGTGTGTGGCTCAGATCTCAGATGGATGTTTTTGGTATTTTTGATCTGGCTGGCTCTGAGGCAGCATGAGACCTGATGATGAAACAAGAGGAGTATTTACCTAGGTCTGGGGTGAGGAGGGGGAGGAAGGTGGTGAGTGGGCCTGCCTCTTGGCACACTCCATACTTAGGGTAGCTTAAGCCAATAATGAAACAGCACCTAAGAGTCTGCTTGCTAAACTCAGAGGTGAAATGTGCTTCTGGTCTTAGGGAAGACCAAACACTGGAAAATTCCAATGCTTTTTTTTCTTTTTTCTTAAAGACTTTCTGCGTAGTGTAATTTTTAGAGAGCTTGAAGCAGAGCCATCATGCAAGAAAAATAAATAGTAGATATTGTGTGGAAACAATAGTAAGAGCTAGACACCACACAGATCCAGTTTTCCAATTTTTTTCCCTATAACTCCACTAGTTTTCCCTAGAATGTTCTTTGGTGGGGAGAATGTTGAAAATACTCTGAAACACACCAAAAATTATCAAAAAGGTATGCAGAATTTATAAGCTTCAACTGAAAAGTTATTGAAATAAATTTGTTGCTAACCTGTTTTTTTTTAATCAATCCAATCCTTCTTCCTGCAATTCCTACCTAGACAGGCCCGTGAAACCTGTGGTACTGGAGAGGAAGTTACTCGGCATGTGAGTTGGGAAGGGAGCAGGAGGACTGTGGGGAAAGGAGGGAGAATGAGGGAAACATGGATGGATAGATCTGAGATTATGCTGCAGCTGAGATTGAAATAAAATTTACCTTAAAATGGAGTGGCTGCTGCTTCTATGAAAGTCTTGGAGATAATTCATCTGCCACTTGATAAATTGGCAGGGTTTCTTTCCGGGTTCTCTTTTCTATTCTCCATTATGCTTTGTATGTGTATACATGTGTGTGAGGTATGTGTATGTAATTTTCAATATGTCTGGCCCCTTTTTTCTCCTTGGCTAACTTCTGAAATAGAGCTGTCAGGATGATTCCAGCATTTGGAACCATATTCTTCCTGACAGAATATAACTCTTTTTCACAGTTTTCCTTTTTTATGGCCTGAAGTCAATGGGAATATTCAATGCAACCTAAGGTCAGGTTCCTGAATTTTAACACAATCTCCCATGAGAACTAGAAGAATGAAAATTCCTTTAAGACAGGGAAGAAAAAGTGGAACGGTAATGTAAGGACAAAACACTTGTTATGTGGCTTTAAAAAAGCAGCTTGGAGAGATTTCAGATCTAGGGGGAGGTGAGCTTCATTTAATCTGTCCGGGAATTTAACAGCAGTCACAGCGTTATCAGTCATTTGTACAAAGGGGTTGAACTCTCATAGCAACTGGCTGTGCTGGCAATCTTGAAATTCAGTAGGCCAGCTGCAAGAAGATACATCAAATTAAGTAATTTCAAAAATGTATTGAAATATAGCATATGCAGTCATATAAACCTATATGATGTTGCAGGATTTTAAGCTATACCTTAGCAATATGGCTATATGTATAGCCATGGGCTATACAGAAATACAACCACTCTTTTCTAGAACATGCAAAAAGGGTCAGCTATGAGCTGAACAGGTTTGAATGATTCATTTATGTCTGATCAGTGATATTATTTGATGCCTTGGGAGGCAGAGATTGTGAACATTGTCAACAAAAAATGTAATTCTGAAAAGAAATGGTGATGTTCATTTATTTTCTGCAAAGGAAGAGGTTTCATGCCTGTGCCCACCTCCACAGAGTGGAAATTCACAGAGACCTAGTTTTTATCTAGGCAAAGTTTCTCATATATCGGTGGAAATTTTAGATCTCTCTAATATCAGTCATACTTTGAAAAATCTAGATTTTCTTGTTTTACATATTTCTGACGTCAAGTCTTACGTTTTGCATTAGTGAAATAGGATGAGAATGAAAGTGTTGCTATTTACAAACTCTTTGAAGATGTAAGGTGCTGTATATATATATATATAAATAAAAATCACTTTCATATGAGTTTGGATGTGCTAAAAATGCAGTACATTTCATTGGTGATAAAGCATCATGATCAACGAAGGACCTGAATATTAAATTTAGAGGAGAGTATTTTATTTTTGCAATGTCCCTGTATATGTTCCATTAAGAAAGACAAAATATGCTTTATTAATGTGGTATTTCAAGCTCTTTTCGCTTCCCCAAATGTCAGTTGTCAAACTTTGTTGCCATCTTTGAGAACAACTAAAAGTGAGACACTCTTCTGTTTGGAGGCGCTTGCCTTCCAATAATAACCCTATCTGATCAATGGTTTAAAAAAAAAGACTTTAAATTAAAACTTTGGCTAAGAATTATATCTTATGATATCTTATGATGTAGGATTGCAGAGAGTAAGATAAACTCCACAGAGTAAAACATGCTGTAGGTAAGAGAAGTGGAAGCAATCTGGCCTGTGGCAAGATGAACTACAAAAAATCCAGTTTTATAAATGATGAGCAGTCCAATTACATTTATGTTTTTTATGGAAAACCTACTCTACATAATATTTAAAGTCTTGAATGTGCTTCTGTTGATGTTGTGCTCTCTCTTAATTTCTTTAGTCTTTCCATAACAATTAATTCTATTCTGTTTTCAGTCTGTTTCATGTTCCTTTGTCTTACCTCTCCCTCCCTCCCTCTCCTCCTCCTCCTCCACATCCTTTCTGTCTTTCTCATATAATCTCAGAGCTGTTAGAAAAAAATGCTGCTTTTTTTTCTCTGTAATGTTCTTCAGCTTTAGCAATTTTCCATTTCACTTCTTTCTTGTTATACTTTTTCCATTTAATATTCTGGGAGAAAAATCATTCTATTTTAAGTTGAGCCAAATACTCCATCACAATGTTTTGGCCCATGTTAGTTTTTTTTTTTTTTTTTTCAAATATAAAGTTTATTTGCAGTTTCCTGTGCTTTCCATTTGATTGCTATTAAAGGAGGAGGAGGAGGGGAAAAAAAATCTTAACTTTTACCATCAGCAGAAGGTGTATCTTTACACATGGCCCTGTTTCTCATCCCTCATCTGTTTTGTAGTAGCATGGAAGCTCTGCAAGATTGTTTACACAGCCTGGGTCTCACAGTAACACAACTTCTTTGTAGGAAGACATTGGTCTGGAGCTGAAATGATTACAGTATGTTTTAGGGGATGATGCGCTCTGAATGAGTTCTAAGGAGGGAAAGAAGTTGAATTATGTACTACAAAAAATTGTTAGGACAGCGCAGTGTTGTGTGGGCGGCTGTGGGTTATAAGAGCTGGCTTGAAGGTGGAATGCAAGTGATTTTAAGTAGAGTCCAGAATTTTTGAAAGCAGAGAAGCCTTCATAAAAAGAGCACTTTCTACTAGTAGTGACAGTATTTTCAAAATAAATGAAGACTGAAGGAAACAGGATGATTAACTTTACTACTGATTTCTGTTTATTACTACAGAAAGCATCTCTTTGCATTTAATCCATGACTATGTTTTGTCCTAGCTGATACTTCCTTAGAGTTTATATAAAAAGGCTATATAAAAGTGGACAAAAATGATGATACCGCTTATGATACAAGAAAGTCAGGAAATACTACAGTACCACAGCATTTAGGCACCATGGTGATGGATGCCTTAGAGATACATGTAAGAGAGACAAACAGAATGAGTCAACTTATTGCCCAATTTGCATAAAATTTTTCATAAAATAACTTGCAGTGTTTGAGACAGAAAATAAATATTTGGTGTTTGGGTTGCTATGGTGTTGTGGTAGTGAAAAAAGCAGAACTATGAACAAACAGTCTATGCTACATTATGAGTTTACTAAGCAGACAGTCTTCTAAGTAACAAAGTGAATATGTAAAAAGGCTTTAATTATGTAGAGGTTAGTTGTGATACCAGCTAGTGTAATGACAGCCTTTTCTATCCTCTTCACTTAGGAAGATCTTAATCACTGATTTCAAGAAACTCTGAAGAGGGTTGTGCAGCAATGAGTTTCTGTATTTACTGCTTACTTTGATTTACTTCTTTGGACTTGGTGATAGAAACAGCAGGTTTTGTCAGCCTCTGAGAGCATTTCCTGCCTTTCTTTTCAGTTGGGATGAACATTTACTCTGTTTTACTGTGCTTCTTTTTGATTCAAAAGCATTTGTAATAGATTCTTCAATCCAAGGGGGATGAGTGCTCTCCTTTGCATGCTCTTCTAGACTAACATCTGGTTTCAGCAGACCTCTTAAACACATGCCTAAGTGCATCCTTAAATATTTGGTTGGTCATATGCCTACAGGAGTACAGTAGGCACATTAAAGAGCAGGATATTCTTAAGTGCTTTTTTGAATAGGGATGCAAATGGGAATGAAAAGACAATTATGTAGTTTTAATTGCATGCATTAATTAGCCAAGTATATGTTTCATTTACTAGCATTATCTTTTGTAGTTATGTAACTTCAAAGATTACAGAAAAATACTTCATCCAAATTTTGTTCTATATATGTATTTTAATAAGTATACTTACCCTCAGTATAATTTAGCTGCAAAGGTGTTGATAAAGAATAAGTGGTTGCTTCCACTCAGCAGACGTATTTTGCTAGTAAATGAACTTTCAATACTGAAAAAAGGGTTTAGGGGGGATCAAGAAAAAAAACTGAGAAATCATGGTAACTTTTTGCAAGGTGCATCAAGATTTAAGAATTTTGTGCCTTTGCTACAGTGTAATTATTTTTCAATTGTTGCTTCTGACTGAGTAGGCAATAACCTAGTTTTTCTGTTAGGCATGAATGAATGAGCAAATTTAAGAATTAAGTACCCCAAACAGAATAAACATGTCATTTTGTAGCTTATGAAATGTTTGGCTCTGATAATGCAGCTCAGGAAAGTCATACTCTTTTCTAATGAGTGAATGGCTTGAAATGTGTTCTGTATCACAGTCTGGAAAAAGTAGTTACTTTATCTAATTTGCAATCCATTTGCTAGGGGCAAGGGTAAGAAATTTAAGGATGAGTTAACATATCCAGTCCTCTTATGAAACTGCATGGTACCCTTGTAAGCTTCCATAAGAGGGGAGGGGGAAATCCTGAGCAGAAATTATAGCAAAATTAGACATCAGCATTACACTAGAGTTACTCAAATTTGAGCTCAATAGAATAGTCACCTAGAATATATTTTTTTAACTCTGCTTAACTTTTTCTGAAAACTCGCTCAAGGACATTATATTTTACCAATATTTTTCCTTGCAGATAACTTCAAATAAAAGGAACCTATTCCCCAAATGCATACTTGTGCAAACATTTGGAATGCAGTAAGTGTGTTTTCATTATGACTGAGCAATTTCAGCTGTGAGTGACTATACAACAAAAAGAAAAAAAAATTGCATCTTCAGAGGTAAATTAAATTGCAGTACCCAAAGAATTGGGATCTGCCTTTTATAATTTAGACATGAGAAAACAAAAATAAAAATAAAGGTTCAAACTAGATTCTCCACTGCTTTCAAATGCCTTCATAAAAAATGAAATTGAAATGGAGTATAGGGAATGACAGAACTTAAAAATATTTTTTCTTTATTTTCAACATGTACTCATCAATATGTACTCTGTAAAGATTCTGTCTACAACTCAAAAAGCCTTTCTAAATGAAATTCAGCAAAAAACAATGGTTTGTCTAAGCAGAAATTATCTGATCCAGGACAGTCATTTGGGTAGTGTTTGGCAGTGTATTTGTGCACATCTATGTCTATAGAGACGATTTAGGGAAGAGGTAGGGAAAAGAAAATAATGATAATATTATTTGGAAAGTATCTCTCCCCTGAATGATGTTTCACTGTCTAAAAGACTAATTAGATTGCATGATTGCATGACTCTCCAGAGTTTTGCATCTCAGCAATAAAATCCCCACAGAGTCATTTATCATGTCAAAGGGTAAGTGGTATTTTTTGGGGTATTCATCTGGATAGACAAAAAACAAACAATGCAGTTTGGAAATTTGTAGGTACATAGACATGACCTGTGAATGCAAGATTCTTGCAAGTGATCTGCAAGATTACAAACTGAATGTTCTTTAAATGGCAACATGAAAGGCATTTCTGTGCATAAATACTAGATGTCTCTTTTAAAGTTTGAGATACATTTAGTTACAGCCAGCCCTCAAACACTTCTGGATGCTTCCAAATGCAGTATCACAGTGGCAGACAAAAAAAGTGCAGTGAGTCCACAAAGGTATAAGGAAGTGGATTATGTACTTTTGACTTTTTTTTGGGGAAGTTTGGTTCTATTAGCCCAAAGCAATCTGTGTTGCAGGCAGGCCAACATGTCACTGCTAGTGTTGTAGTTATTTTCCGCAGTCTTCTTGGCTGAAGTCCGATAAATATATCTTTGGAGGATCATCATTTTGCTAAATGGTATGATTTTTTCAGTGAGTACTTTGGCCTTGAGTCTGCAAAAATCAACACTTTTGATTGACTTTAAAAATACAAACAGTGCAGTCCTTTGGGAAAGACCCTTCATTTCCAAAAACATGTCAGGCTGAACTCTAAAGACAGACTTTTGCACTTAGTACCGTGAATACTTGCCTAATTTCAAAATACCCCAGATCAGCTGCAGGATGAGGCTAGGAGCATTTTCATCCTGAGTTATCAATGTCTGCAGTACAGAGACATGTCTTTTGTGGATAGTGCCAGGAGAAATGCAAATGCAGTAACCATGCATTAACCATGCAGAGCAGCATAGTCTTTGACATTCAAGCCCTACTGGAATTCTCAAAGTAAGCATTCTTTTCCCCAACTAACCTATATAACTTAACTGGTAGCTGTTAGTGGTCTATCAATTATATGTGTGGAAATTTTGCCCTCCATCATTTCGACTTCAGGAAGTATCTCAACTAAGGGTTTCCTGAGTATGCAGGGATAAGGGACTGCTAAGGGCTTAGTAACTAGGGCCTTCTCTTACAGAAAGGGAGACTTAGATGTCTTTCGGGTATAAGGCATTCAATTTTGAAAAGTTTACTGGTTTATTTTTTTAATCAAATGGTGGGTCCTGGGTCTCTCCTGCAACAGTCTGTAATCCACATCACTCACCTTGCTAACATCTTACTTTCTCTGTCTCTCCTAATGAAATTTTTTGGCAGGACAGGAGCTGGAAAATACTTCTGCATCTGGCTGTGTTTGAGAGGAAGGACTGTGTGAGGTGTGAGGTGTGAGGAAAGACTCGTTCCCCTTTGGATTATGAAAACACTGCTCATAATAAGACTGTGTGTTGTGATTCTTCGGTGGATGGAGGTCTGTTCCCCTATGCATGCTAAATATAACGTAACTGTGTAGATTAAAGACTTTTAATAGTCCCTTCCCTTTGATATTTCCAGTTCCTCCTGAGTGCACAGACTTTCCTAGGTCATTTCTGTCATGTGCCATTCCTAGGTCTCTCCAGGACTTGTTAAGAAATTTTGCTAGCTAAGCTGGATGCCAGGAATTCTATTAAGTGGTAAATTGTCCTGTCCCTTCTCCTCTCCTCTCCCTCCCCACCCCCCAAAAAAAGCAATGTGTTTATATTCAAAAAGTTATTATATATTGTATTACTGGAGAAGGGAAAGACTGAAATTGCTCTTTATGCTCATTTTTCATTTTGTGGGTGGACTTTGGTAATGCAAAATGATTCAAAAGTCCTATTACCAAGAAATTGGCAATAGAGAATCCTGAGGGCAGAGAAACATCTTAAACCCTTTCTTCTTCAGAATTTAAAAGCTTTCCTTGTATTTAGTTGGGATTCCCCGTTTTTTTTTTTTTTCTGAGTTTGTCTTTAATTTGTCTTAAAGTACAGATCACAAGAGAGGGACTGGGAGGTGGAGCAAAAAACATTGCTTCGAGTGATGGGGAAAAGGTCTTCCATTTTTTGAAGATACATCCAAAAGAACTTACTTTTAGTCTGTAAGGTCTGATGCATCTCACCTAATTTCAGGTGCCTAGGTAAGAGACAAAAAGGGGGTCACTCTGAATGTTTCCAATTGGATATGGAAAGCGGTGGTCAACTCCAAATTGGTCACCTCACCTCAAGTTTTCTTGGTCCTTCACCACTGATTGTAAGGCAGAAAAAATTAGCTTGCCACTTGGGAAATAGGTATTTTAATGAGGTTAAAACTTTGGCCTTAAAGATCATATTTCCTATGAAGTTTTAATGCTAAAGGATGGAAAGAAAAAAGACTGACTGGGATTTTCAGAAGATGTTTAACTTCCACTGATTTTAATGGGACTATATGAATGCTTTGAAATCTAATGAGGTTCCTGAGTACCATTAGAAACTATGTCTGGAAACCTGAGTTTCACTGAAAATAAATAAAATTAAATATATTAAAAGGTAGGTCATACAAGAAAATAAAAATTTGATGTTTTAGACAGTTCAGTAGCTTTCAAAATATTAAACTTTTGCCCACCCATTTCTAGTAATTAGATCTTCAGTTTGTTTAGGGTGGTCTAGATGGCCCATAGGATTTTATGAAGAAAAAGATTTTTTATAAAAATAAATTCAGTCAAGATTTGCTGGTAGTGGGAAAAGTTAAAAATGTAACTTAATTTTTATACCTGCTTATATATTTTTTTCAGACACAAGAGATTAGGACTGGATTCTGGTTTAATAAAGTATGCCTGCTGTGATGTTGCTGCTATTTCTAAATGGGATGTCTCATTCCTTGTGATATGAAGCTCCACAATTCCATTTTATTGGGCAAGCAAGACAATCCTTCGTTAGCTCAGAGCTCCACTGACTTCAAGAGGGTGTAGTGCAAAGGTGTAAATTCTTCCATGTAGAATTTTGCATGAAAAATTTAGCAGGACTGAGCCTCAACTTGCCTGTATTTTTATTTCTTGCAGCTGATATATGCTATCCTGTGATAACAGCATCAGTAATCTTTTAGTAGAGTGTTACAGAAGGTGAACAGCACTATGTTTATGATAAACAGGAAATTGTACACTATTAGAGTTATTAATTAGCATAGAAGGACATGTACATAGAAAACTTACGAACTAAAATGGAGAGCATGTTCTGATATAGTGCTTTTTTGCCGGTTATGTTACTAACAATTGTATTATTATGCAAATAAGCAAATATTTGTAGAAATCCTGTATTTATGACTTAGCATTATTAGATAATTTCAGAAGGAATAGATGGTGCCTTCTTTCTTATAACAACAGTTGTGTAGAAATCACTGGAGTGAGAAATTTTTAAAAGGATTATGAATATAATAAATCTAATAAATAATATAATCAATAGATAAAATAAATATAAATAAAAATAATTAAAAATAATAACATAATATTTTTTTTAAAGATCATGAATATATTTACTGTTACTCTAGTTTTTACCCTTTGTCATTTTTAACAGCAATATAGAGTGATTTCAGTATCTGTTCAGCAGAATATTTCAACAATAACACAAATCTGTGGCAAAAGCTACTACTTGAAAAAGTTCTTGTGACTTATAAAGTGCTACTTATGAATGCAATAAGTGACATACATATGCCAATAAATCTGACTTGTCTGTATAGGTGACATACCCATCTGTAAAATACATCAGAAATAAAGTCCAGGTGCATCATGAAGGTGAAGCTAAGTAAGTTCTTTAGTGAGGTCTTTGATAAAACTTTATTTTGTTAATTATAAGAGGTAAAAATTATATAAATGCTGGCTTCTGCAATGAATGAAATAATTTAATTCCAAATACAATAACCATAAATTTTGCATACCTAATAAACATCTTATTTCTGTATTCAGGCGCGATCATTAAATTTTTAACTAGCTTACTACTGAATTCATTAATTCCAGAAGTATCATTACTGATGTGTTACTTGGCTAAAGCAGGCATCCATCTACACCTTAAAAATATTTTTTGTACATTTACAAAAAACAGTAACTTTGTATATTTGTTCCTACTACTGTGACAAAGTGTTGATAAATTTAAGTAGTGTGTGTTTGCTAAGCATCTTTTGGTATTTTTTTTTTTCAGAATAAAAGAAAAAATCTCTATTGAATGTGCAATGGAAGCAAGTGTTTTTCCAGTTCAGCAGTTTCTGCTGAATTGTAAACAATCGGGTTGTTTCAAAAGGAGAGTAGCATGGTCCGTAACTCCGACAGCTAGTAGTAGTTTAGTTTACTGCTTCTAACACCTGCCTTCTGACTTAATATTGGAAGCAAGAAGCATGCAATTAAGTATGAGGAAATGAAAATAAATGACACTGTTCATTGCACATTACAAAGTGCCTGGCTGAAAGAATGCAGCTTGCATGGACCTGATGACCCCAGGGGAAAACGTGTCTTGTGCTTGGGAAAGTGCCAGCGAATCAGACACTGACCCTGGCTTTATCCGCTATCAAATGCATTGGTTTCCTTCTTAAGAATTTGAAACTTTTTTTTTTTTAAATTATAATTGAGTTCTGAAAAGCAGGGAGATATAAAATGAAACATGTATTGAGTGTGTGGTAGAAGCTACAGAACACCAAACATGCAGGAGTATTTTCTTTATCATTTCTTGAGGAAAGTTATTTGGATTACATCCTGAATTGAACTAATTTGAACTGGTTATTAAATTCTAAGGCTTCTAGAGGTGAAGAGGTTTTTGGAAGATTAATTCCATCTACGCAGCAATATTGCATTCCGTGCAATATTACTGGGTATATAACTCAAACCCTCCCCTCATTCCAGAATCTGAATGCTTAAAACCTGTTTCACTTTAAAATGCCTGTTCTGTGAAGGCTATACCCTTTTTCCTATATATGGCTCATACAGTGGTTAGAACATAAAAGTAGTAATTGTATTTAAGTCATTTGTCCTAAAGTGTCTAAGCATCTTTATGGAGGTAAGTAAATTCTATCCTGATATTACAGAATAGGAAGATACTGCACCATAGAGAAATCTGATGGCTTGCTCAGAACGCATAACACATCAAAGAGTAGTTGAAAGTGAGGTAACCAGTTGTGCAAGAAAATAGAGGTTTTAACAGAAATCACATTATTTTGCTACAAAAGTAATTTTTTGTGGTTTTTAACATGAAAGTACGTGCATTACAGATGAATTAACACATTACAGATTACTGTAATGCATTAATTCAGCACTACTGTCTGATTTAGATGGCTATGTATAAATAGTGGGGAAACTTTCATAATGAAAGCAGAAGCAAGTAGAGATTTTCATGTGTTCATGATCTGGTACAAAACTAGAACTCAGATGAGATATGCCAAAATCTATAAACTTTTCAGTGAAGCTAAATAGCCAGAGAATATTATAGAACAGAAAATTTCAGGTAGAAATTCTGCCAAGACTTGGTGGTTTTTAATGATTTCATCTTGAAGAAAGGAGCATCTTGGTAGCTTGACAGGTATTGTTTTGAGTATAATTTTTTTCAGCCCATAACCAAAAGTAAAACTCAAGGGTGCAAACTCAGAAGGAATTGAAACCTTTTAGAGAGTCACAGACCCTCCATTCCAAAACCACCAACTTTCACATTTCTGGCTGTATGCAAGTACATTGATCTTCTTTTTCTTTAATATTGTACGCACACTCTATAGAAGGATTTTTCATATTTCAACCGCATTTTGGGTAAGTTCCACGCATTCTATGAAAGGTAGTCTTCTTTCCTGAACTTCTTCACAGGGTTTTTTGACCCCAATAGAAAAAAAAAAGTATTTGGATGTCAGTCATTGAGTCTCTGCTAGTTAAAAATCACGTCTTTCAGAGATACTTTCTATCCATAGTCCTGCACAACATGAAATATGGTTGACAGCTATATTACCACACTGCAGATTGCAAAGCAATTCACATTCACACTTCTAAGTGCCTCTCCTTTCAAGACATATGGATGTGTGCCAAATTACTTGCATTGTGGTATATGGCCTTCTATATGTACTTATAGAATAGGTCTCTGGTTTCCATTAAAATCAATGAAGTAGAGACCAAAAGAGCCTTTCTGAAGTGTTTACTAGATGTCAGACAAGGTTAATAATAAAATACTTTGTGTATAATATGCATCTTCAATATATTTCAGTGTTTATCTTTAGGAAGATATTTTCTGAATTTAGGATGGAAATTCCTCAGCTAAATTTAAGTGTTGAGTAGCGTTAAGTTCAGCTGTCATTATTTGCTTTTCTTTAGTGTCTCTGTAAAAAATGAATACATGATTTCATATCCTATTTAGGAGGTGCTTCCAAATGTAATGGACCAGTAGCCATTTAAGGAGCCTAAGGTCTTTGTGTTAACAAAACCATCATAGTTACCTCAAATGAAATGGGAAAGACACAAGATGCCCTCCAATGCCATTTCTTCTTGACAAATTAGTGACTATGCCATGTCATAAAGCCTCATTCTGTTTCATTACAGCAGTTCTTTGTCAGACAAGTTAAAGTGGATGATCAGCAGTGATAGCATAATAATATAATTAATTTATTAATAATTATTAAAATACTAGTGTGATTCTTTTCAGGCATATTACTATTGTAAATGAGGCAAAATGGTAGGTTTTAAAAATAAAGACCTGCGACAAACATTATAGTGACAAACCAAATTTTGGGGGAGAGGAGAAAAGGGAGAGATGCTCTAAAGATATCTGAATGAAATATGGACTGAAGTAAATTTAGTCAGTAAGATGAAAATTGACTTAAAGTGGGAGGAAAGGCATAAAAATGAGTGTATGACGGTGAAGGATATGTTTCGCCTTTCTATTTATTTATTTACTTTTTCAATTATATTATTAAAGTTTCTCTTAGGACTACAGTACCAAGAAGAAAGCAGCAATACAGTTTTAAAATTGTCTTGCGTTTTAGAGGAGAAAAAAGAAATACATGAAAGTCATTATCTCTAGCTTTTGTCAGTAATCCTAAATCCATGAAGTTTTTGTTCTTGTTAGAAGGATGTATTTTACTACAGTGGGGTAGGTGTAAGTTGGGCTAGTGACTTGTTTTTCCATATAAAATTGTATTTTTGTAGCCCAGAGTTCAACTAAATTGTGTTCTCCAAAGGATAACTGAATTATATGCAGTGTTTTTCACTTGAACCATATGTGAAAATTGTTGGTCTGTACCTCAAAGATGTTCTGTAAAATCATCTACTGTGGTTAGGAAACATCAGCATGTCCATTTATCAAAATAACTTGAAAGAAAATATAGTGAACAGGGACCTAAATGTACTGGAGCAGTAGCACTAGGTAATTCTCCATAAGTAAATTTGAAAGTGAAGCAAACTGATGCCGTTTAGAAAAATACTGGCCTAGTTAGTAAGACAGAAAGTTTGCTGGCTAATTTCAAAATACAGAAAAGAAATTTCTGGATACTAAATTTAGTTTTCAAGAATTCCTGTACTGGAACACACTTCTCCTTGTCTCTGAAAATAACCCATAGAGGGTAGAAGTAGATTCCAGCAAACAGTGTGAGTACAGCATGGTCTTTCATTTGATATGCCCACATACGCTCGGCAGTTGCTCCTCGTAGCCCTAACCCCCATGAGCCTCATCTAATCTCTTGCAACATCTAGCAAGTGTGTCACAGCAAGAAAGTTTGTCCACTGAAGTGGTGGAATGGAAAAACAGAATCTCACAAGTGAGAAATATTTATGCTTCCTTCACCAAGAGTGAAGGAAATCAACCACGTAAAGAGTCAACCATGGTTACATAAGCCTTTCCTGCAGAGTTTCAGCAGCTCTAAACATCCTCAACTAAAGTGACAAAAATCAACAAAAGAGCCCCAAAAGAGGCTGTAAGCAGCATGAAAACAAATGAAGGCAGAAAAATTAAACTTATGAAAAAAGTTGCAGCTACCCTTTGTGTTAAAATAACTAAAATTTAGAAAAAAAAATTTAGAGGTGTTAGTTCTTTGCCCAGGCTTTCTCTTGCATTTCAACCAGATGCTGGAGATGAGGAAAATGTGGACAAATGAGATGCCTGAAGTGGTTTAGAATGAACATTAATGCAAGAAGCATATTTGAGTCTATAGGAAATTTCTTGGTAATAGCAGTGAATGGAGAAAAATGAATTTCAGCTCAGAACTACTGATGGTAAAGTTGAATTCTGCACAGATTGCTGGAGAAACAACCTTTCTAGAAAACAGAGGAAAATTATGGCACAACAGTGACTGCCACCTGCTGCAGTCCTGAGGTAAAATGTGGGTGCTAGGATATCATTTCCCAGCTGTTATTAGCTCATTGGTGGTTTCTGTAAATGTGCTCCAAGAGAACTGCTTTGGAGACAGCTAACCAGATTTTCAGCTGCTGACAAAAAAAGACATTATGAATGTGAGGAAAACATCAAATTCTCATGTTAAGTCCCTGGTCTCCTGTGCAAGGACCTCCTGCCAAAATATTTTCGACTAGCTCTTTGTCTATTTTTGTCCTTTACTGTTAGCCCGAAAGACCACAGCAAGTCCAGAACTATGGTATAATAAAATCCAGCGTTTCTTAAAAAATATTGAAAGCAAGCTTATATACTTATCCAACAGAAACATTGGAGACAGCTTTCTACATTTTCGGTATAGCTTGAAAGCATAGACCAAAGTCATGGCTGCTGGTCCGGAGCTGCAAAATATAGCAAAGCCACCATTCAACCGTGGCTGGTAGAAGCTGGGGATGCTCATATTTCTTCACAGTGCACATGTAAGTGTGGTCTAGTATGATGTCAAGTCTACCACAGAACATATCTTTCCTTTTTGGCCCCAGAATTTTATGGAAAATGAAGAATTTGCTATTGGCAAATGCGTATAGAACAGTGTTGAAAAAATAATGAGAAGTGGTGATTTTTTACAGTGGAAAGGAAAAATCTCTTCAGAAGACAAAAAATGTGATCTATTAGCATAATAATGTCATCAAAGATCAAGTGTTACAATAATTTATATTTTCACACTGCTGTTCCATAAACATAGAACAATAGCAGGCTAATATATCAAATGTATACATAAAGTCTTCCCACTGTGCATAACTGTTCCATATATTACTGTTATATCTTCTGAGATTAAGTAAACACAGAATGTAATGTACTGTACATAAATATAGCACTACTGAATCATAATAAAAATTTAAAAATACCTTTTTACCATGAGAACTGTGTCAGAATCTCTCAGTGAAAATGTTGGTTAGCTGAAATGACAAGGCTTTTTTCTTTTACCAGAAATATACCAATTTCAGCAAAACTTCAGGTTCAAGAAGGATTTTCTGGTTAAGCCTGAATAAAACCTAGCATAGACAACCAGCCAATATATGTCTGTGAACCAAGAGGGAACAAAGGTCAGTTTGTTCTTCTGTCTTTTTTACATAAGAGGTTTGAACCTGGATTTTCCACTTAGGTGAATGCCCTCCCTCTTGCTGGTAGTTTCAGTTTCCCCCACCAAATGTGCTCCCATCGTTTTAAATATGTAAGTGACCATTTGAAAGGTGGAGTCTCAGACCTGTTCTAGCATAGCAACAGGGGAACTCAAGGGGAGGAAATGATGTTCATGTTCTCAGAAAACTTTTGCATATTTCCAAAATCAGAGTTCTGACAAATTTGAAAGTAGCAAGGATTAGAAAAAAAAAAAAAAAAAAGGAAATTTGAACGATATTAATGAATTCTTGAAATAGCAGTATTTCAATAGGTAAATACTGCACCAGTGAGCAACCTTGTTATTTATTGTAAAGGAAATAGCAGTGCATAACAGAATTCACATGGCAGCGGGAGAAATGTTGCCCGTGTTTTTAATCTGTGGAGACAGTGACAACTTCTTGTTATGGCTAAGAAGAGTATGAATTCAATTCTTTCTACAGACTTCTGGAAAAGCACACCCCACTATGCCAGCTCTGGCAGGTCTGCCCATGCAGCAGGCAGCCGAATGTTGAAGCCAATTGCTAATCCACCAAAGTGACAATGAAGAGTTCAGGGTTGCATGGGCTGAAGACAACATGAAAGAGAAAAAAATGAAGCCACTATATTCACTTCTGTGGCCTTGTATGAGTTCACCATATTACCTTCTTACCCTGCATTCATTTCACTATCAGGCAATCTCCTGAAACATAATTTCTTTGCTTGTCCCCTTGATAGAACATTTTACTTTATTTAGAATGTTTGACTCTATTTGAAAAGGCAGGATAAAAAAGCATTTTATTTGTGCTATGAAATGAGAGAGTGAAGCAAGCTCCTGCTTTGTTGAGTCAAATTTATACTCTCATTTTGAGTGTGGAACTTATACCATTCTTCACTTCACAGGAAAAGATACGCTTTACGCTAATGCATAGTAATCTCTGTACAATCCCAACTCACTTTCTCTGCTTTCAGCCACGCCCTAGTGGGAAATTTCTCTGAGAAATTAACATGGGAATCGGCTCTTAACTGCATTTTCAAATATATTTATCAGTTAAATTTTTTTTGTAGTGTTATGACAAAGAGATTTTACTAATTAATACTAATAGGTCTGTGATAACAGATAAAAGCCAGACACTGGAAACTGCTACATGTGAACCGTTTACTTTCCTGGCACATTTTGAACATGAAATAAGTTAAATTACTGTTATTTTCAAAAGACATTATAAATCGGAAAAGTAGTGAGTGAGAAAAATAAGGCATTCACAAAGTATTAACTATTAAGAGTGAAGTTGATTATAGATGGTCTCACACTGTTTTTATTTTCTGTGATCAGTATAATAAAGTGGTTGTATATAATAGATAATGCCACCTATTTCAGTATGGGTGTCTTGCAAAAGCTAAATAAATAAAAAGTGACTTAGCCTTTATTTACCTTGCAGTCGGTGAACAAATAAGGTGACAGTGAAATAAATTATTTTTTCCTGCTAGCTAAGCATGTCGTCAATCCTTCTTACTAAACTAATGAAGCAGGGAAACAATATTTTGTTTTCTTTTCAGTGTGGTGGAGGAGTTTTACATCAAAAAGGAAGAAAACTCTTCAAATTTGAGGATAGCTGTGGTGTGGTATTACCATCTGCCTCCTAAGTGATGTCCTGCTTTCTGTTTTAAAAAATCTGAAATGGCTCTAGACTATCCTGTCATGAGTATTGCCTCCTAGAAATTCCTTGCATAGCATGTAAAGAACACATATGGGCAATTTATTTGGGTCTCAGTATCATGCTGTTGTGGAAATTTTATTTATGTACTGCACAGGATTTCTTAAAGGAAATGCTTGTGTCTTCTGTCCATAATCAGATGCTAAGAATTTCTTGTAAAAGTGGGACTGTCAAGTGCTAGTGCAAAAGAAAAAAAAAATCCTCATTTATTTCCTTCTAATTCATTCTTTCACTTGGGAGTCCAGGCTTCAGTTTAAATTTCAGGCATGCCATTCAGAGCAAAGTATTTGTAGAATTTTAAAAATAGCCTTTTATAAAGGCAGCAGTGAAAATGGTGATCTGTTGTTTACGTTCCCTGGCAAAATTGCAGGGTGGCTTTTCTCCATGGGCCCTTTGATATTAGACTATTAAATCCACTTTCACTACCAGTCCTGGACTTCTGAAAACTTCTAGACTACATACATATGACAGCTTTGAGAAGCAGTGGGAGGAAAGTGAAAGACGGTGCAAAACTGGATTCTGTGGCAACTGGGCAAATTGCCAGTAAATTCAATGAAGCTTTTCATTAAATTCAGTGTGTTTTACATTAAAGCTGAATTTGGCTGGATAGTCTACAGCTATTAAAGTTATACAGCTTTAAAAAGTTACATGAAATTTTACATACTTTAAAAAATTCAGTATAATGTTGAATCTATTTTAGACCGACTTGAAAAATACTTTTAAATTATCCTGTTAAGGATTCATATGGTGTGTGTCTTCTCTCTTTATTTTCTGTCTGGATGGATCAGATGAAGCACATGGTGATTGGTTCCCAGAGTTTTCTGTATACACTTGGCAGCATCAAGGGAAAATATGTATACATTTGTGTATAAGAAAATTCTTCTGTTGTTGTGAGATTTTTTTAACGACCATCATAGAGTGATAGATAATTAAGATTGTTCTCTTTTCTCCTTTAAATTTGTCTTAGATTGATATTATAATAATGGCCAGCTTCTTTCATCAGTAAATGTCCAGGAGTTAAGGACTTTAAGAGCTCTACAAAGAAAGACATACTTTTTTGTCCTAAAGGGTGTGGAAAAATGGCATTATTTTCCTGCCCATCCTAAGGAGGTATGAATAGAGAAGTTCGAATAAGACAGATCAAATAAGTCAGTGAGACCTGCTTGCAGGATTGCAGCCCTATTTTGGATCCATGCTTCTAGTTTTGCAACTTCTGTCTAAGCAATAGGAGATGTTTGCAGACAGGGAGTGTTATTTGTGATTTTTTTGATGGAAGGTCTTTGGGAATAGTCTGGACAGCAAATCACATGGTGATATATAAGGAGATACTGGGAAGAGATCAAAGCTAAAATTTCCTGTTTGCATGCAAATAGCAGTGAGTTTTGCAGTATACATTTTGCTTGGCTGAGAAAGTTATGTTCATTAGCTCTAATTCTCCAGCCAAACCCAGAGGGGAATGCAGTTGAATGCACCAGGTAAGTTCAAGGAAATTATGTGAATAGAAATGTGTTTTCATAGTGAACACTTCACAGCTACAAAGCCTTAGGTCACACGTTTGAATTCCACGCTGTGCAGTTCCCAGGTCTGAAGGCAAAATTCCTGACCAAAGATTGTGTGCTGACCCTTTTGAAATAAGCAAATCTCATCCATTTATTCCATTGTGTCTGGGTGCCATTTGCACTATCTGGGAATGTTGGGACCAAGAGGGTACTACAGGTCCCTTGGTACAGAAGACAAAGTTATATTCACTGATATTAGATCACTGCTGTATCCTGTAAATTCATTCAGGGACACCAGTTTTGAGCATTGCCAAGTTGATTTCTATTAACAACATATCTCTAAGACAAAGAACATTAGCAGGATTTGGCTCAACCAGACAGGTACCGAGTTATCCCAAAACACAAGAAGAGTTGGAAGTTACTTAGGGTGGAAGTCAGCACACAGTGCTTAAAGCACTGCTCAGGGGAGTTCAGCTGGTTTACTTTGAACAGACCTCCCCAGCTCCTACCTCACTGTTTTTTTTGGTGTGTAACAGGGTGGTTATTCCTGCATGAAGCACGAGATGGCTGTTTTTCCAGCAGCATTCACAACCTTCAACCCAAATAACAGCAAAAGCGACAATGTTTTCTGTAAGTCTACTCCCTTTCCCTGTCATAAGTTTTTCTCTCCATGTTTTAGTCAAACACCAATTATTTTCATTTTAAAATATAATTTTAAAATATATTCAGTTACTTAATTTTCCATGCATGAATTTCCATTCTGTTCATTTCAAGCGCACCTTTTCATTACTGGCCTTGCTGACAATAAAGTGACTTTTGCCCTATATTGGTTATGCTGCATCAAAGTCCTATTCAGGCTTAAAACTGCCCTCTAGCAGTTACTCACTATTTGAATTTATCACTGATTATTTAACTAATAATACAATAACCTCAACAAGTCAAGAAGAGACAGGCAAGAATGTGCACTTCTTGATGGTTTTTATGTTCGCCTGTCACCACAAAGAGTTAATTATGTATTTGAATTATTGATGTTTCTCGGTTGTAGAGAAGCCTATCATGAGTGCCTTTTGTTTGCATTTCTATCATTTTACTCTGCCAAATCTTTATAGAAGAATGTGGCATTTACTGTAGTTTACTGTATGTTGTCAGTAAACTCGCCCAAACAAATGAAGTAGGACTGCATCTTTCAGCGACAGGAAACACAGCTGAGAGAAGAAAAAGAATGACACACACAATGACAAGAAGAACTGTGAGCCAATAGGAATATAAAACGTATTCACCTTCTTGTTATCTCACAGCATTCAGATGATCATAACAGTTTAGAAAGCATACCGCCCACACCACAGGATCTTGCTCCTCTTTAATTTTCTCTAATTTGTGTAGTGAATAACCAAATACTCATAATGCAATTAGAAGATAATCAGGCTTGTAATTATGTTAATTGCTGGAGACTTACATCAATCCTCCAGCAAAGTGATAGGATTTCAGGGGAACTATTAACATGGGAAGAGAGAGGAAGCACACATGAGAGAGAAAGAGATTGGGGGAGTGGGTAAATTGATGAACAGCTTAGGCTTGTATCATTGAGCAACAATGAGAATACAATGGTACAACAAATGAAAAGGGCCTCAAGGGGAGAAGCTCAGAAAATGAGGTTTTAGGTACCAGCAACTCAACCTCTTTTGTCTGTTTTCTTCCCATAAATAATCATGTTGTGCATCTATATTTATTGTAATAAGCCCAATTCAGAGAAATCGGATCCATAGCTGAACAGAGAACAAAGGGGAACTGTTCAGCTATGCAGCAGTTTGCCGTGTCTCCCACACCACTGAAAGAGGCACTGTATTACCTTCTGTCCTCGACTCCTGGGGGTATTCTTTTCTCATGGTGATGTCCGATATTACATTTAAAGCCATAATACTGCAACTGCAATGGGCTGTCTCAGAAATGTCATGGATCGGTCATAATCTCTGAAGAACATACAATACACAGTGGACTGACAGAATTTATAAAGTAATCTGCAGTGGAAATGTTTTTTGGTTTTATTTATCTTCTTGTCAGTACCTCATCGAGGTTGTAGTGATTGTTTAAGTCTTTTGAAAGTGAGTTTTGTCAGATGTAGTCTGATATAAGTTGTGGGTGATGACTGTACTCTATTAGGGTGGCTATTTCGGAGTTTGCGGAACAGTTTTCTGTGCGTACACTACCTGTCAGAAATTGACTAGCTGGCTTAAAATAAAAATAGATTTTAAAAAGAGTATAGTTATTGTTACTAAGTTACTTCTTTGTAGTTTAAATGTTAGTTTCAACATTGGAACTGAAACTAGTAAGGATCAAGAAAGTAAGACCACCTTTAGATTAGTATAATCTTTTTGCCCACAGCTGTCATGATAAAGATAATGAGTAAACTCAGTTTGATCTGCATGTTTATATATGCAATTAAATTACAGGGCATTTTGCAACATTTGATTTACTCTAGGAATATACCTAGATGTAAAAATACATTTAAGGTTTTCAACTCCATGGAAAAGTACATTTTTTGATATGTATTTTAGTGGGCATTACACCATTATGTATGAACTATGAATAAGGATCTAAAGAGCTGAGGGGTTAAGAGAAAATATTTAAACATATTGAAGTGCCCTGTTTTGAAATATTTCCTATAAATTACTTGTTTTGTAAATTTGATTCGGGTTCAACCATCAAGTGTCATCGGTCATTCCTACCATATCATGTCTTTAAATTCCAATTAAGGTTGATTTCTCAGTTCTAAAAAGCCTAGGAAGTGTCAAAAGAAACTCTCTCAAGGGCTTCATCTACTAGAGATTTCTCCCTCATTGTTTCTTCAAACAGATGAGTGCTGCATACCTTGACTCCAGCCATGACAACACAATTCCCATGAAGCAGGGAGAAAAAATCACTCTGGAGCTCACACAGCAGGAGACTGAAGAGCATAAACTCAATGTAAGCCCAAGCTTCCTTACACATAATTCCTCAGCTCAGTGGGGCTGCCTGCCCCTCTTTGGCCCACCCTGCTGTACCCTTGTTGCAGGAGTGTGGCAAATATGAGGGCTCTGAATTGATCCAGGTCTATTCTCGGCCTCTGCAAGTGTCTGAAGGAACTGTGTCTGTCTGACAAAAAGATTGAGCATGTAATATGCACAGAGGACATCTTCAAATCTAAACAACCTGGGTGAAAAACCAAAAAAGGGAACAGCACCTTCTTCTTTCCATGCCCTGCCCACATAGCTGTACACAACACCCAGTGCAGTGGGGAGTGGATGTGCTATTCAGCAGTCCTCCCCATCAAGGACATAGCAATACTCAGTTTATTTTATACAGACTGACATATTTAGGCCTTCATGGAGCTGTAAAATTTCATTTTACCTCAATGACACTTCCAATGTTCTGAAAGTGAAGTTTTGAATGCCAGTTTTCACCCAGAAACTGACTTCCCAGAAAATTTAAGTAAAAGAGAACAAAACATAACCCTATATCTTTGCATTTGCTTCTTTTTACTTCTTATATGAAAGGTATTTAGTGATGCCTCTCTCCCTTGTTGATAAGCTTCACTGTATGTAGTGTACCTAATAATAATCTTCACATAAATGCAGTTATGAAGATATCACAACTGTATTGTTACGAAATTTTCTATAGACATTGTAATGGGTAATAAAGTATAATTTATTTTAATTAAGTACTCTCATAGATGTGCATTGAGTTGTAAAACACTTTCACACCAAGCTTAAGTATGATCTAATTTTACTATCTTTTGTTGAGCTATGCTCTGTATTCCCAGCTAGTCTTAGGAAAAGAAGGACTAGAAAGGATAATTCAAGCAGAGAAACTGTTAAACAAGGAAAATACAAGTTTAAAAAGTTGAAATTCCAAGTTTGAAAGAAAGGAAGTTTTGTTCAGTTATGACTTACTTTCATGCTTCTTTTGGAATCTTCCTTGGATTGTACCCGTCAGCCACAAGCTCTTTAAAATTGGGCTTATCTGTGCTTGGAATTTAGGTTTGCTTGTGCAGGTGGGATAAGGGTTTGATTTATAAATCCCAGTGGTAGTATCAAGTGAAAAGGTCCCTTCAGGGCCTCTTGGCACTTTCTTTTGGGAACACAATAACTGTATTTCATGACATTGTCCAGGATATGGAGCCCAAGCAACAGAGAAGCCATTATTATCCACAACCTCCCTGTGCTGGTTCAATACCCTATTTCTTTTCACCACAAAATGTCTGTTCTCCTGGCTGTCAAATCTCAGGATTTTTCTACAGGTTAGATTCTAGATTTCAGAGATTTTTGCTGACTCCCTACCACTGTTCCTATAGCTGTCTTTTCTCAGTTGTTCATTCACAGAGTGTTTGTATAATTGAAGGCCTTGGAAACTGCTCCCTGATCTGCTCAAGGTTCTCTAGCTTATGTAACATTTCAAGGAGCATCTCAAGCCTGAAATAACTAAAACATAACCAGTGGAACACAGTGAGGCTCATTGTCCTGATACTCAGTGCCACCAAATGCAGCAGGTCTCAGTCTCTTTTAAATTAATTGCATCTACCATACTTGATAGGGTGGTATCTGAGAAATTGTTGTACAGGGATGAAATAGAGGCACACAAAAATGAAAAAAAAATATCAATGTCTGCCTTTGTCAAGATGTCAGAGAGGAAATTTTCTTTCTTCTGTGGAAGAAATGACTGTACCTTTGGTAGGACCTTCTGTCCCAGCCTATAATGTAAAGCAATAGCAATCCACACAGAAAGAAATGAAAGAGCCACAAAAATATTCTGTAACTTGAATGAAGTTCCCACCACAGATTTATGTACCAGAATCAGCAGCAGAAAAAGCAGAAGAAAAGGATTGTCCCCACTCTATTCCTCTTGGGACTCCAGCTGGAGTACTGCAATCACCTCTGGACAGGTTTAGATTAGATATTAAGAAGAAAACTTTGAAGTTTTCAAGGCTAGATTGGAAAGGGCTCTGAGCAACCTGGTCTAGTGAAAAGTCTCCCTTGTCCATGGCAAGGGGGTTGGAACTAGATAATCTTTATGAGGATCATCATCACCCTTCCAATCCAAACCAGTCTAGGATTCCATGATGTCATTGAAAACCTGTCAATTTAGAAGAGCTTCTTCTCCAAAGAATTTCAGACACATAGTCTAATGGTGAAACAGCAAAGCATAATTTTGCCCCATAACATCACACATCTCCATGCCCATGACTGTATTGTTCATTAAAGGAAATGTACGTAATTCTTATTTTCTGCCTTGAACCTACCCTGAGCAATGGGGATGGCGGGGG
>VZSE01006029.1:1443734-1782592 GCA_013398275.1 Promerops cafer | reverse complement strand
GGAGGCTGAACCAGAAATGGGATGGTTGCTTTCTTTTTAATTTTTTTTTCAATTTGGAGAAAGTGAGCTAAATTCAGCGTTCAAAATTAAATCACATCAACAATTGTCTTCAGGCTTCTGTTATCTCTATATTGACTGTTTCCTTGTCAGTATAGAATTTGTCAGCTGCTGCCTTGTAGTGGTTTGGAAGAGCTTGCTTTCAGATATCAGCAGTCCCTAGCTTGTGAGTAGGTGCACATATCCTTGAGTATTCATGTGCCAGTATGGCAGAGGGTCAGAGGCAGCTGTTCACACAACTTCATTAAAATTGTCTCACAGCAGTTTTGGAAGCATTTCTTATTACTGTTTATTAGTCAAAATGATGTTATGATATCATCACGCTTTTAATTGTCCTGCCACAACCTTCTACTAGCATATGAATAGATAAAATGCAGAGATTGCAATATACTCAGATTTCTCAGCATTTTCCACCTATTTATCTGCTCCTGTGCACTTTTGGCCCATGATGGATCCACACTGTGGCGTCCTTATACAAGTGTCCAATGACAGTGGCATGCATGTACCCCCAGGGACAAGCCCCTTACTCTGTATCCTCAATACACATGTAAAGTAAATACAGCAGCACACTTCCTCTGTAACAAAGATGATGAGCTGCACACGTGGATGCACATCTACCATGTGTGGGACCAGCTGTGCCAGCTGCTGTAATTACTGCCAGTGTAGGATCAATACAGTACAACACAATTCTCTTTTGGTGATATTTCTCTTTTTCAATTTCTCATTTTCAAAATTTCTCTTTTTCTCAGTACCCGAGAAAATTAAGTTTGGAGTTTATATTATTGCTTTTGTAGAAAGGACATCAGCTTCTTCTAGAGCAGAGTGTGATAAACGATGCTCTAAGCATCCTGCTAAAGATGTTAATTACCAGTGCAGGTTACCACAATTGTTTTAGGAGGAAAATATGTGGATACAAATCAAGCTGGTCTACAGTGTGGATGTTCATTTGTGTGTTTAACTAAACTACTTATCACTGAGAACCTTGGTTGCAATGAAGAAAGCATATTTTTGCATATTTTTTCTAAGTATGTCTTCTTATTCTAGGATTTATATAAAAATCACAGTAAGGCCAAGCCATGGTAGAGCCACTAGTCAGTCAGGAAAAATGCAATTAACTTTTTTGGGGGTGGGAAGTAGACAACAAAGCCTTTCCCAAAACTCTGGCCTTACTCAGGAAGGTAAAATGTATGAGGAGAGTTTGGGATGAGAGATATGGGTGTAATTTCTTTTCTTTTTTCTGACAGAGTATTGTGCATAGAGGGAAAAAAAAAACCCAACAAACAAAAACCCCAGATATTTCAAGGAAGAAGGTGGAAGAAATCCAAGGACAGACAGAAAGGAGTGATCTTCAAAACAAGCTAAAGAGAGTGTCTTTGGGTAAAACACTAGATAAACCTGAAAGCTACTAGGGGNAACAAACAAAAACCCCAGATATTTCAAGGAAGAAGGTGGAAGAAATCCAAGGACAGACAGAAAGGAGTGATCTTCAAAACAAGCTAAAGAGAGTGTCTTTGGGTAAAACACTAGATAAACCTGAAAGCTACTAGGGGTACCCCCTAGTACGGGGTTACTTGGTTTTGGTTTTGATTGAAACAAAATATTGCACACATTCTTTGGGTAGACAAATAATTATATGAAAGAGCTGCCTGACTTTCTCAGCAATTCTCCAATATGCAAGACACTGATTTTAGCTAAGTGCTTATTAAAAATTAACACTATTTTCCATTGGCTTTTGAGAACATTTACTGAATTTAGTAAGACTTTACTTTGCTATTACTTTGTTATTAATATATCCTTAGATATTCTAACTCATATTATTTGCATTCCATAAAAAGATGCTTGTAAAATTAGTTTTAGAGCCATGTTTTGAAACAAAGAGTTTAGATATAAATAAATGGAAAGTTCTTTTTGTGCTTTTCTGCAGAATAGTATCTTTGCACACAGCAGAATAACTTGCTTACTTATTTGAATTTACAGCCTAGAATGAAAATGAAAGAAAGGCTATGTAGAATAGAAAGCAGAAAAGAATTAACTTCAACAAAACTGGAATGAAACTCCTGTAGATTTTGCCAGGTCTATTGTCTCAGCTGCCAGGTTTCTTCATCTTGTGCCAGGTTCTCTCTCTAGATGCTGGTTAATTTTTCCATACATCAAATGCTTCACACCTGATTAGATTGGCTTTTACACTGCTAGAAGGACAGGACTTTGCTAACCTGCTATGACGAGAAGCCAGACTGTCTTTTGAAACATTGGCTCTGTTTGGGGGCTCTCTTAGGGACACCTTGTGGAGGGTAATCAATTTCCATCAGGACACGAGTTCAGCCTCTCTCTTGTGACCGTCATAATATAATTAAAAATTATCCTCAAGAAATTTTACTGTGTATTTCCACCAGCTGTGCCTGACTCCTTTTGTTCTGCTCTTTTGATAGCAGTAGTTTTGTCCATCTTGGATGATCTCCAGTGAGCTCCTGCATTCAGAACTGGATTGTCTTTCGTTTTAAGTGGCCTACCAAAGCCTTTCTGTCAGTGTCCTAGTTTATTTTCCATGTACTCACACATTTATTAGATTGGCTTCACCATGAATCATTAATTACCAAACATTTTTTGTAGCTTTTTTCCTAGGAGTTGTTTGTAACATGAAGAGGTTTCTTTTTCACTCTTCTCACAATGAAATAAAGTCTAAAAGTTGTGTGACAGACTTGTGCTTGAAGGAAAGCCACTGGGTCAGTGGTGACTACCTTTTACACAGCTGCTTTGTGTTTCCACTCCTTGCTTTAGAAAGGGAGATGACAGAGCTTATTTATCCTTGCCCCTCCCTTGGAAAGCTGTCTTGTGGAAATTCAAACCTTATGCTATTTCCTGGGCCATCAGGAAGGCAGTAGAGGTGAAAAAATGGTCTACTATCCCTCTTCAGTCCAAATGGAAGACTTTTCAACCAAAATTGAGGAGTTTCTTGAAGAATTTCAAGATCTGAGAATCCAGTTAGACTGTAAAAGGAATGTGCTGCTAAACCACCACTAAAGGCACCATTGGGATATAGTGTACATTTTAAGCAGATGAAGTAAGAAATATCAGCATGTGCTGCAGAGTTTGATACGAAAGAGATTGCACTACTGCCACCATGCTATGAAGTTACATAAGTGAGTCCTTCAAGGAAAATAAGGTGTGGGGCTCGCTATGAGTCTCAATTTTATACACCAGGCTTAGTTCAGAGTTTCTGAGAGATGCCTACTCTGCAAGATTTCAGACTCACTCATCCAGTCGCTGTCATTTCCTTTTGATTAGATGAGGCATATGGGGTAATTAGGTGAATCCCATCCCTTGGCACCAAACCATCTTTATCTATCCAAGAAGAAATTTGAGTACCCCACAAGTTCAGCAGCCTCTTTTGCAGGCAGGAGTTCTGGCTTGCCATTGTGAGGACCAGCTCCCACTCCTGGACTTGTGACTGGCATCAGCCTGCTGTGAAACAGCCTCCAAAAACCTCCTCAGGCCCTCCCCTGCTTTGCTCAGCAGATGTGTTTTAACTGCATTTTCAGGCCCCAGACCATTGTACTCACCTGAGCTATGTGTGGCCATGTGTCTGTTTGGCCACAGACCTCTGAACCCAGGAGCTGCTGCCAGTATGACTTCCTGGCTCCACTTTGGACCTGCCTCATCACTGTGGATCTGTCTGGTGATCTCCTTATCATCCCTGGCCCTGCTCCACTCTTCACACTGGGAACACCTATATGTTTCCCACTATATTCACTTTCTTTTCCTTTCAGTTTACCATAAAACTTTTGTTTTATTGTAGAAAATACATGAGGTTCAGTGTGGAATTTAGAATATTTCTTCTTCCTTTCAGTGCATTACTTTCTTTTTTAAATTCATAAAGGCATGGAAATTTTATAAGGTGATGGGCATTAAGAAAAAATGCAATTATATGCTTAGAAATGAAACTCATGGACTGAAAGTCTGAAACATGGTGTGATGTTCAATGCTTCTAAAGCACTGATATGGTTATTATATTATTATAAATAATGTAGAAATTTATCTGTCTCTCTTTGCATATCTCTACCCTTTTACTATGATTCCATGACTGCATGGTGTGATGCAGTGGTGTTTCTTTTTTCAAGAAAGACCTCAAGCATGTCTTCAGGTTCATTCTAATCAGGAAATCACTCCAACATAAGTTTCAAGGATATCCTTTAATACCTCTTCTGCTTTGTTTGCTTTACTGGGTCTGTTTTGAAAAGTTTGAGTAGCCTGACTCTGAAAAAGAGGGTCACTCCTAAGAACTTACATCACCGGTAGATTATTAAGGTCATCCAAAATGGGTGCATAGTATTGAAATAAACACAACACTCATTCTGTAATATATATGGGTTTTTTCCTACAGATTGACACTTTGAAAGCATTCAGGTGTTTCAAAATACTTCATTCAATTTTGTTTTCTTGCTACAAAAGTCGAGAGCTTGTCAGTTGCTCTTTCCTGGAACACCAAACACTCACAATTCCCTTCTGAGTCAAGCATCAGTGAAGGATAAATGGAGATTAGGAGAAAAATTAGCTACATAGTCCAGAATTTTTCAAGAAGCAACTTTCAGCTGTTGAAAAGATGTTCTCTAGGCTTACTTTACTTTTGAAAGTAATGAATTTGCTTTCATATTAAAGGTTTGGTGTAAAATGTTGGGTATAATGTACTCTTCTGCAAAAAATTTAGACAGAAATCCAAGAAGGTTTATATATATACATATATATATCTATATATATATATATAATTAATATTTCACGAGCAGATTATATGTATAAGCTTCAGCAGGAGCTGAATCTAGTATTCCAATATAAATCAATTTTCTTCTTGGAACCATTTAGTACCTGCAAAATACATAAAAGAAACTGCTTATACTCCATATTACTAAACCATATACTGTGTATACAGTTTGAAATGGTGAACAGAGCAAAATCTTAGCCTAATGTTACTGATCCACTGCATGTGTTTAATTTTAAGTGGGACTTGGCAGTTACAAGTGATTTCTGTGTGTTCTCAATGTGTTTTTTGTTCATCGATGCACACAGTCACACATAATTCACCATGTTCAGGGGAGCCAGACCCTTGCTAAAATGAGACTTAAAAGAGAAATAGTTTCACTCTAACCTCCAGTTTTCTTTTTCCTAGCAAGCACTGTTATACACTGCTCTGCCCTAGTAGCTGTGGTTACTTTTTGTGAAGTGCATGTGGCCCAGTCCAAGTGCAGTTCCCAGGTTTAGACTGTGTATTATGCATGTGATGCAGACCTCCCTGTGTAGAGGTGTCTGTGCAGCAAAATTTTCACCTGCACAGGGCAGCCTGAGGCTGATAGTGGTACTAGTTCTCTCTCGTCTCTTGACTAGAGAGATATTTGAGATATTTTAAATACATCAAATTACTATAGTACATTTGTGAGCTTTGGCAAGTGACTAGTAGGGTCAGGAGGACTGATGAACATTGCCATAGATCAGTCCTGACAAAACTTCGTATTTTGGAGGCCTTCCAACTTTAGTACTTCTCCTGTGCGTAATATTTTACACAAATACTTAAATGGGCTTTAGGAAAGAGAATTTGGCTCCCTTTGTGTTCAGTGTGGGATACGGGCACGGTTGCAGAGAGCCAAACCCACCATGGTTCTGACTATCACCTTTAAGCCCTTCCTTGTTACAAATACCCCCAGCTGTTTTGTCAGACCTGTTCCAGGGAAATGCTTTTACTCTGTCTGCCAACCTGTAGGACATTACACATTCAGCAGTGCACAGAAAGCACTGTAATTTTCATGTGAAGAAAAACAGTAAATCTGGCTGTAGACTAAATAGAAACAAGAAGAGAAGCAACAGGCAGTCATACTTAAAATACAGTTGCCCTAAGTACACAGAAAATTGCTTTATGAGCCCAGCACATACAGCCAATTTTATACTGTGCATTGAGAAAAAAAGCTTGCAAATATGGGATTTCACAATGGAAGCTTGTCTAATATAGCAGGTCAGATACATGTGAGAACTTCTTTTATCTGCATAATGGTGCATGGTGGCAGATTACTTTTCTTAACCTTCTATAATTTTACTGCAACATTAATGAGGCATAGCTTTTGAGGGTGAAAGGTATAACCTAATATCCTTTGAGGAGGGAAGGGCAGACCCAGTCTAACATCTAGGGGATGTTTTTCTAGATTATATGGTATAATATGCTCTTGTTTCTGTTCCAGGAAGGTATTGTAAATACTGCCAAATTTCTTTGTGTACATATATGGAGGTTGCACTGACCTATCAATACAAGTAGCAAAGGAGAGGGGCAGTTCTGACCAACTGTGGCAAGTTCAGACCAACTGTGATACCAAACTGGGTAGTTATGACAAAGGTGAATTATCAGCGATCTAGGAAAATTATATTTTATACCTCTTTGTAAGAATTTTCTTCTGAGTGAATTTTTACATAGTTCACATCAATTTCTATCAATAAATATAGATCTTCTCACATGATGTCCCAAACATTCACCCTGATATCAACTTGCCCTAAGTAACAGTGTAGCCCTGTGATCTATATGCCTCTTAATATTAATGATCTTCATTGTCTGGTAAGACTGATCATCTTAAATACAGTGTATTTTCAAGATCCAGTGACACATTTCAGAACTATTTGGCACCTGCCTGACCCCCAGCCTACTCCTCGTCTTATATTGCATGATACTTGCTTTGTTTTAGATGCTATTCAGCCTTACTAAGCTCAGCCCTCTTCCTAGTCCACAAGAGACACAGAAAAACCCAGAAAAACCAAGGACTTCAACTTTTTTGGGTGTCCTAATCAAGTTCTACTTTGATCTAGAGAATCCTCCCTGCTGCAGGTATTGTAGGACTATAATTTCCTCAGTCCTCATCAGAAATATTTGTAACTATATTAAAAGAGTCAAACTATAAAATCAGTTTTTCTATTCAAATTGCCAAAACCCCTCACTTAATGTAACTACTTAACAGGCTAAGGCCACATCTATCAAAGCTCTCATCAATAAACCTTTTTGTCAAGTGATTCTTGCCTGCACTCAAGCTTTTGGTCTTTTAAAACCCTAGTGGCAGGCCCAGATCTTTATCTCTAGTCTTCTGAAAACTAACCTCAGCCCCGATCTCAGGCCTTCCATCCACCAGTCAACCAAAATCACTGATGTCTCATATTCTGAACATGAAACCCAACTGATAGGGGACTCTGGCTCATGAACTGGAGTCAAATGAGAGTTATGTATGGATCATTGTCTATAGTTGTGCCACATTCATCTTTCAGGAAAACAAGAGATTTATTTCCTTGCATTCAGGAGGCAAGAAACTAGGATGAGAGCTGGAGCCAGCTAGCTGTTAACAACTAGAATTCAGTTAAGGCCTATTTTTGTCACTGTGATTTAACCAAGTGACTGTAATCTCTGCTCTGTCAAACCCTTGTCACTGCATCCTAATCCCATGAGCAAGCCATTTGTGCCAGAAAACTTACAAAGAGATATTTCCCATCAGGAACAGCACTTATTCTAGAAATGAAGATTTCTTAGGATTTGTCCACACGCCACATTGTGTTTGGAACTCTTTTCACCACAGACCGAGCTGTAGGATTTTTTAATACTCCATGATCCAAAGGAGAAACAGAATTCAAGAAGTATTTCACTCTGCTGGCAGTTAAATCTGTGACTTTGAGGATTACAATTTCAACCTAACTCTTGAAGCCCCTCTACCTAACCTTGACTTAACTGTAGCTGTTTGATACATGTCCATGAAGATCTAGCTGTTTAAGTATTTGGACCTATTGATGAGAGAATGAGCATGAAACCTTGTGTAGCTGGTATAATGATGCTTTAGTGTGGTTCTACACTGGATTATAGGAGTGCACATTCTCAGATCAGGATTAGTTCTGGAATCCCTCTATGGCAACCTGAATAGGCCTGCTCATATTGAGCAAATCACTTAGCATTTCTGCTCCTTAAATTGTTTGGGTGGGGACAGATGGCTGTGACAGACCTTGTATATTCTCCTCTTCACAGCTTCTCCAGTAGTCCATAAACCCAATCTCCAACACCCTAGAATATCAGTTCTTGGCTTTGTATCACCAAAAATTGCTACTGTGCCAAATTTGTGAAACAGAGTGGGTTTTGAAATATGGAAAAGTATCCAGTAGGGACCAAGCTAAAGCTATCATATTCATTGAGCAGATTATAAACCATATTTAAAACTATTTCTCCATGGGTTAAAATCGGGTTCATTAACAAAAGATTTAAATGTTTGACATGCCTTTGTCTTGGTACAGCAGAAAAAATTCTGAAAATGTGATAGCTCTGTGCTGAACTGAACAGAATCAAAGCCTTCATGTAAGTCAAACTTCAGTTCTCTACTAATAAAATCCTACATGCCCCTTTATAGCACATGTTTATTCTGTAGTGGAAATGACACAAATCCTTAATACAGCATCAGTGCTGCCTATTGAGCTTTGTATTCTTATAAATGTTCCCATGGGAAATCTGAAGTTTGGCACCGGTAGACTGTATTTTTAAAATATCACAGATGGGGAGGAACCCAGCATCATGTTGCTTATTACTCTGGTGATCTATCTAAATGGTATTCTTTGCTGCTGAAATCTAATAAAAAATAACATTTTTGAACTATTAGAGATTGGATTAAAGCTCCTAATTGTGTCTTTCATAACCAAGGAAGGTCCATATTAATAATTCTTTCCAGAGCCATTGAAAAGAAGACATCTGTTTCAGCATACATTGTGAAACTCAAATCTGTCCAGTGCAGTTTTATTCATTTGTCATTTTCCATGAACAAATGTGACTGCACATTTATTTAAATCTTTAGAAATGTGGATGAACAAACAGAAGACAAAGTAAAGTTAAACCTGAATTGGAGCCATGCTGTTATGGAAGAAACATTTCCACCCACAGTAGGTGGTTTCTGCCCTTGCAATAACCCACTGCAATAATTCTGATACAGTCAAACTGTGGCTCTTGTATTCACTGTCTCAAATGGATGGACAGTTCCAAAAAGATTGCAAATATCCCACTTGTTTAGTAAAAGGTCATAGGAAAAAGAGAAGAAATGCCAGGCACAGAGACTGACCTATTCAGAATATAATCACACCTTTCTTTAAAAAGACATATACATTACAAAGAGTAGGTATCTTACTGCATATTCCCTGATTTTCTAAGGCAGCTGCCATGTGTAAGACTTTCAGAAATGAAGAGGGTGTGGCATCAAGTTTTATTATTCTGCCACTGTTTCTATTTAAATTATTAACAGTGTGCAGTAATAAGGGAATTTTATTTTCAATGTACTCAGGAAGCAGTTTTCTGGGTTTGACCTATTACTAGGATGAAATGAGGGTGACAATGACATAAGTGCTGCCCTCTGCTTGCTATAGCTCCTACAGAAGCAGAGCATTTTCAATATTCCCAAGCACAGATTTGGCAATATTACATCTTTATGACTGAAAAAACTAAGTTAATTCTGACCCACAACCCACCGCCCCAGAAAAGAACAAACCAGCCAAAGGAAATGACTGGCTGGAGGAGAGGACATGGATCCATACAAGCAAAGGAGAAGATGACAAAGTTGGAAAAACATAGGTGACAAAGTGACAAATCTGGAATGCATGCTCATCTTAGCTTCACAGGCAATGGTAGGAGAGTAGGGGCTCTGCTTATGTTTTATTAGGGACCATATATTATCTAAGCTGAGAGTACAGAAAAATTACTCTCCTGTTGATTTCCTGATGTCTGTGCCCCTGAGGGGAAAATTTGGGAGCAAAATAAACCTTAATTTAAGTGTAAAGATGTATGTCTTGTTGCTATACCAGCTGTCCAAAAAATTAGGGATTTTTTTCTAGAAATGATCCATTTATATTAGGAGGAAAGAATAGCAGCCTTGGTGGAGTAAAAAAGAGCTTGATGATTTCAAGGGTAGGTAGTCTGTATATCGGGGATGATCCTTATTTTCACTTAATAAGGTTTACAAAGAGACCAGTTCTTGGAACATCAAATCTCCAGAAAAGTGCGTCTTCATAGCACAGCAAAAAATTATAATAGTTTTAATTAAGTAGCAATTGTCAGCAGCCACTGCCATGAAACTAATCAGTATTTTGTACCAAAAGCCTGGCACTCATAGTTGGTGTCTCCAAAACTATAATAATCCTTTACAATTTTACAGTGTTTTCCACCCCCAGATAGCTTTTGCATTTTGTGTGTACACAACATTGGACCTGGTAGGCTGTCTGGAGGAGGCACTTAGCAGGCAACTGACCTGAAAGACCCTGCATGGAGTGCAGAGAAAAAAAAAGCCAGTGTTGCCTCTTGGGGTTCCCTAGTATATCTACAGTGTTACCAGAAGGTTCAGGAAGTTGCATCTGTCAAGTGTGAAATTCTTAAGCTCAGAAAATGCCCACTTAGAGAATTAGGAAACACCTGGACATTTTCATCCACCAGAATGCTCTCATCTCTTCATCATATGCAATAAATGTAGCCTATATACGCATTTTTTCAGAAGTGTTTTATTGCCCATTTGTTTAAATCCACATTTTATGTTTATAACCTTTCAAAGGTGTGAAAGCAATACTTGTTCTATATTAACAATATGTTTCTTTATTACCAATGGTATGATTTTTTGGCCTTTTAATGCCAATGCTCTGCTTTCGAATGTGACAAAGTTGAATACTCTCTATCCTGTGTTTTTATAAATCTCAAACTAACATGAAAATAAGGGGTTAAAAATAGCTTCAAAAATTATTAAATACCTTGTTTCTCTGATGTTTTAACTTGCAGCCTTGACCATCATCAGGAGAGTAAATAAATTTATTACAGCTGTGGATGAGTACTCAGGGCTGAGACCTGAATTTTGTATTCAAAGGGATGTGTTGAAAGTTAAACAAACCCATCAGAGTCACCTTAAGTACATGAACATTTCTGCATTTTGCAGTTAGACAGCTTGGTCCAAAAACAACACCATGAGGTTTTACAATAAGACACTGAAACAGCCAAGGGACACAAAAACACTGTCAGAATCACTACAGTGCAGTTACAGAGCACTTTATAAAGTAATATGAGTAATTGCATGTAACAATTGCCAATATCCACAAGTACTAACCAGGTCTGTAGTGCAGTAGGTGAGGAATGCTGTGGCAGACTTTTAAATGATGATTGTCCTCTGCAATCCCAAGCTTGACATTTCCCTGCAGAAATTTCTCCTGCATCTGACCTGCACTTGTGAAAGTGATTTAGTAGTGACAAATTTTGTAAAATGGAAGTATTTTGAATCCTCATTGTTCTAGCTAATATTCTGTTAATTTTTTTCTGATTTACAAATATGTCCACAGACTTGTTTTAGCTGACAGGTCCCCAGGTGCTGTGGAGATGGGGTAGGGAGCTTGGTTTTGTTTTGTGTAAGAAAAAAACCCAAGACAGTGTTGGAATCAAGTAGTGGTGGATTTTCTATTAGTATTTATAAGAAAAATGTTTTGTAATAACCTCAGTACCTAGAGTTGAAACAAAGGTCTACTATCATTTCCTCAAAGGAGTTTCTCAGAGTCAAAAGGTGTAAATTTCAGAGAAAAACAAAGATGTTGCTTTTACTCAATTAATTAACTGCAACTTCTATAAACCAAGAAAAAATACAGTAAGAAAGTTTTTGGTGCAACAGAAAGAGTCTTAAAATACTTGCTGTAACCTTCCTCTAACTTGAAAAATGGCTCATGCTTTCTCTAAACACCATGCTTTATTCCCAGAGGAGTACAGAAAATCATAATAAGAATACTTAAGCCTTTTTGCTAACTAGAAATAACACCATTTACTGACACTGTCAGATAGTCAAAAGGATGAAGAGGTCCAAACAGAGTAGTGGTTGTGTGCTTAATCCCAAAAATGGAAGAGTTGGTGTGTAGAAAACCAAACTATGAGGTCCAACTTTTAGTGCCATAGTGACTCCTGAATTGTAATGACAATCACTTTGGTCAGTGATCTCCGGAGTGGAGGAGTACTGGACAACAATTAACTATCAGCTTCAAAACAACCTAATATCTGAGGACTGGTGGTGCAGATGGAAAATTCAAATTCATGTATCAGTGACTAAGCTAAGAAGCCAAGCATTCCATTGCAAAATTTCCCAACTAAATGTTTGGTAACTGGTGCATTTAACCACTAATTCTTCATTTTGCATAAAAGCACATTTTCTAGCTAGATACCATTTATTAAAAAAAACACCACCACCACCACCACGAACAAAACAAAACAAACAAAAAAACCCACCGCAAATTGCAGCCAGCTTTATTTGGGAGTAAAAGGACAGACTTGTTATGAACACACATAGGAAAAAAGAAAACATGTCTAAACATGCTACTGATTGAAAAATAGTCATGTCAATTGAGGACACTGAGGAAAAAAAACTTCCTTACATATTGAAGTGCTAAAGCCAAAAGATTAACTAGACGTTGTTCATAGTCCTTATTTTTACTTCCAGGGATAATAGATATAACAGTAAATAATGGTACAAATGAGAACAGAACTTTTTGCTGTTTGACATAAATTACACAATGGAAAACTAATATAGTTACAACAATAAATCTTTAAAATGTACAGAATTCCCTCACTCCAGTGTTGTCTTATGAATTCAGTAGCATAACACTTTATTTGACAGTTGGTAGCAAAACTTGAACTCAGATTATTAATAACCTTTCCACAGCCTATCATTAATGTCAGTGGGTGCGGTTTAGTAGTTTTATTTTGGCAAGTGTAATATGTTAACATTTTAACTAACTGCTCGTATAGTCAGAGCAGGGTTGTTAACCGGGGAAGGCATTTCACGCCACTTCTGAAGGCACTAAAAATAAACTGCTACTTACCAACTCAGACAACTTGGTAAATGTCTGATTTCTGCAGCCTCTCAAGTGCTACATCAGCACTTAGCCTGGAGTTTAAGACATTTCTTTCAGTAAGCATTTACACCAAAGAGGACAGTTTGGCTACAGGACATTTGCAGCAGGCAAATCATGTCAGTGGTGTCTTGTCAAGTTTAACATCCTGTGAAGGCAACCAGTGTCAGTATGTGCTGCTGAAAGAAGAGGAGGCTGAGATGGGTCTGTGGAGCTGCTGCCTGTTGACCCAGACCGTGGGGCACAGATTCAGATACTTGCATCTTATGTTAGGCAACGGGGACTGCTTTTGAGTGATTCTGTTGCATGTAATACCTTTGCTGCTGATACAGTTGGTACTCTGTAAGAGGCCACTGCATGGGCTTGGAATGGCATATAAATGAAACTTCCTGCATGAAAAACTGAATGAGCCCTTCAAAATTTCCTGGGAATTAAGAAGTGAGCATAAAAGTAGACTAGTAGAGGTCAATTACAATTTCCCACTGCCATTCTTTGTTCTGGAAAGAATTAACCTCCTTTGCCCTCTTTGGTGTACAGGTACCACAGGGTAGTCATTATTCAAGGTTGTCCAAGACTCTCCTAACTAATAAAAGACATTACCAAGAGAGGATGTATGCTTTTGGTATTGATAAATCTGGAGTTAGAGAGGATGTAAAGAACTGTGCATGGAAGTTACCTTGAAGAGATCTTGTTCCTTCTCCTCCTACTAGGCTGGGGTTGCAAACACAGACCATTGCTGACAGATGCTTACTGAAACTATTTTATAAAAACCAGAGGATCTCTTAAAATCACTGTGCTTCACTGCTAAAGTCTGGTCAACTATTTTAACACTAGACGGAACATTTTTTTTTTTCATCTCCTAATAGCTGCCGTAAATGTCTCATGTTACAAATTAAGATGATTATTTCTACTACTTTCACTGGATACATATAAAGTTGATCACTATCTTCTTTATATTTATTAAAAGAAATGTCACTTTACAGGCTAAGCAATCATTTTTCTTTCAACATCTCTTTATGCTATACTTTCCACTTCTCTTATAATTCTAAGTTGCTGGGTTCATATTTTATTAATTTTCTTTTCTAATGGGTGATGAGATTGCTGAATTATCCTTGGTCTGTCCTCTCAGTTTAATCTGTTGAGTCCAATTTTTTACTTTCTGTCTTGTAGTCTTTTCATCTGGGTTATTTTTTTCTCTTGTATGTTTATTAATGCATTGCTTAGGCAGTTTTAAAAGCTTTACTAATACCAAAATAATTTAGATCTATTACTTTCCACCAACAAAAAGAGTAATTTTTCTCTCACAGAAGAAAATTATACAGGCTTGACATGGTACATCCTCAAAATCTGTGTTTCTTGTCAAGTTATCCTTTCAACACTTAATTTTGGATGGATTGTGTAAGAATAATGACAGCAACAATCGTTGCTGTATGTGTTCCAATGACTCTAGACTCTAGTTTATCTCATGTGCAACACCCTAAAACTGCTTTCATTCCCTTTGCAAGATGAGTACTTTATTTTACTGAGCACATTTTCTCCCATGTGGCATCATTCTGCATCTCTAATAGTTGTTTTGGTTTTGTTTATAATTCTAGTATTCTAAGTATAGAACTTCAGTGCATTTACTTAACCTTAACTTTTCTGGTTTTAGTCTACTATTTTCCTCTTCTGTCCTGATACCTTTTCTTTTGTTGAAGTTTTGTTGAGTATCTTTTCATATTTAACCTCTTGTTTGGCCAAAATGGCACTGCATAGTACAGTCTGCACTACTTCATAGGGTTAATTTTCTATTAACAAATGGACCTGATTTGCCTGTGTTTTTCTTTGACTTCTAAAGGACTTTAAAATCTCATTGGAGATGCAATAGAAATCATATCCAGTAGAAATCATATTTGATGATTCACTTCTGTTTAACATTTTGCCTGAATTCAGAGAGGTGGCATAGCTATAAAAAAATAGTTCAATTAGTTTGTACTGCAGAAGGTTTCCTTAAGATATGTAATGGAGATATCATGGTACTGATGACAACTTTCACCCTTCCTCTCTACAAGTATTACTGGACCTCAAACATGTAATTCATTTTATAGGACTTTTTTCCCCCAATATCAATGTAAAGACAGCACAAAAATAAGAACAGATATTAAAGATTTTTTATATAGTTGATATGATCATACTGCACTGTTAATGTTAGTAGGCTAACTTGATGGAGTGATATTACAATAAATAATGTCTTGCAATAAATGATGTATATTGTGGCAAATTATTTTCATAATAACGTTGAACTAAATGACAGGTAATTTTCCCAATTTTCACACCACACCAAACACTTTTCTCTATGCCCAGGTCTGACTTCAAAATTTACTTCAGTTTTGAACTTTCTTTTGAAACCTTCAAATTCTCATAGGCTAAATGAAATGGACTATTTTCCTAAATTGTAAATGGACTATGCTCTTAGATTGTGTCCCCATTTTAAAGGGCATTAGAGGATATTTAAATTTCTTTTCTAATCAAATAAGTTTTATTTTTTGTGAACAAAGTGACAGACCAAGATTTGATTACAATTGCAAATGCTTCCCATATTCCTAGTTCAGAATTTCTGTACACCTGGAACATATGTGTATTACTTTCAGTGGTACAAGTTACCCAACACAATTAAAGACAATGAGATAGTTGAGAGTCAAAAAATAAATATGAAGTTAAGGGCAATAAATAACTTCCTCTTACTTTAAGGCCACTGGACATTTAATGACAATGTTCTGATAACATGGAAATTTCATAAACATTTTTTTTAAAATGTCCTCCTTAGAACTATCTGAGTACCATCATATGACGAAGTTTCTGAGTCTTAGATGCAAAAAACCCTGCCCTTCCATTTCCTTCCTAACAGCTGGTGAGAAAACTGCCAGAAATCCCTGATTTGTTTCCCATCTCAAGGCCTTATCTCTGCAATACACTTCAACAATATTAGAATTCCTCAAGTTTTGAGTTAGTGGGACATGAAAGATGTTTTTTTTCTCAATTATATTCCTGGAGTATAAGACATAAGGATACAAAATTACTTAGTAGGCATCTCAAAAATAATGTAGAACTGTAGGACATATATCCCTCATGTCATGCTGTCTCAATGCTGGGCAGGTTGCAGTGTGCATCCAGGGCTCTCCTCTTGTAGGCCCTCTAGAAATCCTGAAGTAATTATTAAAATCTTTTTGTTTGACACAGAAAAGCTGCAGGGTACAAAGCATAAGAATCTAAATGGAAAGAGACAGGTAGGCTGTGTGGGCTCTTTTGTCTTTCATCCCTCTGAATAATATATCCAGCAGTAGATGTGTAGACATGCCAAATGAAATAATAATATAGTTGTTTTGGAATTAGGGAAAGCTCCAGTTCTTAAGACTGAGAACTGACAGAAAGACAAGAAACAGCAGAGGTTGTATTATTCTTGCACATAATGTTCACTTAAAAGCACAAAGAGTTAATCTTATCATCCTACACATGGCTGCATTTATATAAGATAAAAATCACAAACAAGTAATGCACAGTTACTTGTTACATATTCTTCCCATTACAGTTGACAGGTTCATTAATCATATAGTGTATTTTACTATTAGAAGCTGTAAAGAAGATCAAATCTCTTGTAATTTTTCTTCTTCTTTTCCATTTGATAAGTGTGTTGTTTCAATGCACAGATAAAATATAATGTCAGTCACAAACTGTCCCAAGGGAATTGCAACTCTCCAGTTAGAAAATTCATTCTTATTTGCAATGTAAAATTCCAAGGAAAATGCATCACTTCCTTTTTAACCTGACCATCAGATTGAGTAAAATGCATATGCCTGGGTATTCACAAAAGAAGCAATCCAGAATGTAGTGCCTGTGGATATGAGCAATGTTTAACTAATAGAAATATTGCTTACTGCATGTTGAAAGCATTAACTATGAATACCCCTATTCATAACATCACATTGATTCATAATTAAAGCCCTGTGAAAATTATAGAGAAAGTTGACATGTTTCACAAGCTGTTCATGGTAAATGTAGCAAATTTTACAGTTTGTTGTGACTTGCCAATAAAGAAATCTCAGGAAGAAAGATTAAAAAATGATTCTGCAATACTGAATCTTAGCAAGTGTGACTAAAACAAATGAGGACCTATGTAGAAGCTTTAGACTCATTTTTTAAAAGAAAATTATGAATGCTTCTATTTTAGAATAAGCAGTCTAACATGTCTAATGAAAAACATTTTGGTTGATATACAGCAGTAAATTCTCACCTATGTAAGAAGCCGGAAAGCCTCAAGAAATAAAAATAATTCAACCTTCTTAACCAATGAAAGTGAAACCAAGGACTGCAAAGCTGTATGAAACTGTGATGGTACATACTGAATTCTTACTCCTATTTCCTCTTTAAAGAGGAACAATACTAAGTCTTAGCCCTTCTGATATGTGTGACATTGTAATGTATACATGGCTTGCCTCATGTTAAAATTTTCACGTCAGATGTCAGATATTTAGAAAGAAATGTTTTGAGCTAGACTATAGTAGATGATACAATGGAGTGGGTGGGCATCAGGATGTTTTTCCACAAAACTTTACAGAAGAATCAGGGAATGTTTGAAGACCTCTGTTTTAGATGTCTTCATGAAGGGAGAAAAGATACCATATGGTGTGGAATATCACTCTGTTCAGCTGGGGCCAACTGTCCCAGCTGTGCCCTCTCCCAACCCCTTTTGCTCCCCCAGTCTCCTCACCAGCATGGCAGCACAAAAAGCAGAAAAGCTTTTGGCTCTGGGTAAGCCCTGCTCAGCAAAACCAAAAACGTCTCTGAATTATCAACACTGTTTTCAAATCAAATCCAAAACACGGCCCCACACCAGACACTATGAAGAAAATTAGCTCTATCACAGCCAAAACCAGCACAGGGAGACCTAAGCTTGCTAAGGTAATTTATTAGGTGAGTGAATGGTTTGAAGTAGTTAAGGAGGAATGTAGGGCTGCTGTACTTTAGAAAATGAGATTAAATGACTGCTAGTCACTTCTACTTCAAGGTGTGATATGCAAAAGGGCTGTAAAACCACCTCCTAGAGCAGTTCTGAAACTAGAGGAAGCTCTGTAAAATTAAGAAATCAAGATTTTTAGCTACCATTAAGTGTAACATTGCTGATATCCCTTAACTTTTTTTCTGTTGGATTTGCAATTTGAAAAAAAAAAAAAGTATCTCTAAAATAAATTGACATTTCAAAGTCTAAATTGGGAGTGCTTAAAAGAAAAGACATATTTGGGTAAGACATGACAACACCTGGATAATTGTTAATTGTTAATATACTAGTTGAAGAGGTAAGACCAAATCCTGTGTTTTTTAAGGAGACATATTTATATGTAAAACTATAATCTTACACTGGCAGTCTTTTTGAATTAAAACTGAAGTCTTACCAATGTATTTAAGAATGTATTTAGTTTGCACTCAATACAAATTAGTATGTGCCATGTGTTCATGAAAAGTCAAGTCAGCAGGCTTCTCAGCTGCTGACATAGGAATTTAGCTGTTGGAAGCTTTATCTGTGGAAGGCAAACCAGCCAATGATGTTTGAATGAGGGAAGGTGGGAAAACACAGCCGAGCTTAAAAAGTGGTAAAAAATTGCTTCAGCAGATGTGAGCAATGTCATCTACAAATGTTAGTCAGAGAAGTGAAAAGTATCCAGAGGGGGCATTTCATGAAAGTGATGTTACTTTTTTCTTTCATTTTTTTTTGTGTACCAGTAATGATACCATTGATTTCAAACAAAAAGCAAGCTGTGACAAACATCATGAGACATATTCATGTAAGGGGTAGATGCAGGCAGTTGAATCTACAGTAGGAAAGACAGCTTAAGTACAAAAAATGGTGAATGATTTTCTGTGAGAAGAATAAATGCATCACAGAAAGTTTACAGATTTAACAGAGGCTTTTTGCACTGCTAATGTTTTACTTCTTGTTCTGCACAGCCCTACTATGAAAATCTATTGAAAGCTTCTTGGGAAAAACATACCATATGCTGGTGCCATACCTGGTTTAGATCAACAGCGGAAAAAAACTACTTACCAAACCTTCCTGAAAGTCATATAAGACTGTTTCTGCACTGTTTCCATTCAGACTGCTTGACCTTTTGGGAAAAAAAAAACTCCACATGCCCAGTCTATTTCTCTCAGGATATTTCTCATGTACAACCAAATAAAAAAATAAGTTAAACTTAAAATGCTACTTCTTGTTTTACATACTTTGTTTTCATGGTTATGTGTACAGAAAAAATGTAAGTGTATTTTCTAGGTTTATTCCCTGAATCATTTTGAGGAACATCTGGTGATAGTTGTGACATAAAGGAGTTGAAAGATCTGTCTGAAGGATTGTCATGGTTTTTGTGTATGGTAAACTGATGCACAAGTGCTGATACCTTTGTGTAATCACCACCTTTTATAGCAGCACCATCTCAGTCCTGTGGGAAAAAATAGAATTAAAGCCTTGGCAATGGACTCAAGCTTTTTAATCTCTTTTAGTCTGTTTTGCTTTTTCAGAAAATATCAGTTAGGGAGAGGGGGTGAACATTACATCTCTACAAGAGACCTCTCATGAAATTTGAGACTTTTTTGCATTGGCTGAATGTTTTGTTATTCCAGTGTTAATTTACTGATGTAGGTACTTTGAACACAGCCAAGACAAATATGCTTTTTATCAGTTAGGTTTTGGAATATAATTCCCATTTTAAAGACAAGTGATTCATAAGGATGAAGTTCAGTGCAATTTATGATGAGATACCCAAAACCAAATTGTTTTCCAGTGCTATTACTGCTTTAGGAAGTCCACTTGTGCCTACCAGGAATGTAATAATTCTTTTAGTTACAAGTATGTTTTTAAGAATTACATAGCAAAGAATCAGGAAACACAAACCGATCAAAGTTTCATTTTAGACCAAAGCACCTGTTGGAAGGGACCCACAAGGATCATCAAGACAACTCCTGGCCCTGCACATCACCATCCCCAAGAGTCATACCATGTGCCTGAGAGCATTGTCCAAACACTCCTTGAATTCTGTGAGTCTTGGTGCTGTGAGCACTTCCCTGGGGAGCCTGTTCCAGTGCCCAACCACCCTCTGGGTGAAGAACCTTTTCCTGAGAAACAACCTAAATCTCCTCTGACACAACTTCAGGCCATTCCCTAGGTCATGTCACTGCTCACCACAGATCAGTGTCTGCCCCCCGTCTTCTCAGTACAAGGAAGTTGTAGACTGTGATGAGGACTCCCCTCAGTCTCCTCTTTTCCAGGCTGAACAGACCAGGTCTTCCTCATATGGCTTCTCCTCAAGGCCCTTCACCATCCTCCTTGCCTTCCTTTGGACGCCTCTTTTGAGAAACTAAGTTGAAACAAATCTGCTGGATAGTTCTCTTTTACTTGGCTATGACAGCCTTCTAGGAAAAAATAATACTACTGTCTTTGTGAGATTCAGAGGAATCTAAGAAAAGTGTTAAACTGTAGCTTATTTCTCAATATATGAAATAAACTATATACTGAATGTATACCTATGTATTTATATAGGTAGGTATCCTGAGGACATGTTTAGCAAATCCTCAAATACTTCATGCAAATGTAAGAAACTCTCATTTCCCTTAATAAACTTAAAAACATTTGAAAGCACTACTGTGCCATGAAATATTTTGACATATCTAACCACAATAAATTAAATACAATAATAAGCACTCTTTGTATCAACAGATTTCACTGCCCTGTTGTACTTTCCCTGGTGTTAGCTTCTTGGAGTCTAGGGTACCACCTCAGGGCAAAATATTTATTGTGAAGAATACACATTACAAGTTATGCCAGTAAGAAGTTATTATATACCACAATGTTAGCCAGAAAAAAGACCTGGTGGTGACAGGCTTTTGAGTGTCTTCAGGGAATCTACTTGTCCACGAACAATTCTGCTTGTATTTCTCTTCTCTGAGCACTTCAGTGTTTCTTCCAGCATGTGGTCTAAAAAGATATCTTAGGAAACCTGACTTAACCCTGCTGAGTTCTGCAGTCACCTCAGGGTTGTCTACATTGTATGTGCTCCAGTGACTCATTATTTATGAAACAGATAATAGCCGAACTAGAATATTACACTTAATACATGTTTTGGGCACTTTTCTGTCCAGTTAGATTATCTTTCCAATAATTACCCTTGCAACTCTATAGCCACCATGGTTTCCCATGTTTTTCTTATAAAGGAAATTGAGTTTCTGCCTAATATCTTAATATTTCCGCTTCGTATCTGATCACCCTGATAATTCTTAATCAAGTGCAACTGCTTCTTAAACAACACCACTCAAATATTTCACTTCAATGAGAAGGGGGGACCCCTTGTAAATAACACTAGGTACCAAAGTACCACCTAATATCTACCCCCAAAGAACATAAACTATAATTTCACTTATGAAATGTTACCTTTCAGGTAAGAAGCACTCAAGTTATTTACTTCAAATGCCATAAGTATCACTTATATCATTAGTTTAAGAAAAAGACAAAGAACTTGTATGGGGGGATATTTTCTTGGTAATCTCTGCCTCCTTCTCTCCAGTAGGGACTGAAATAATTTTCTGCCAGTAATGATGACAGTAAATTAATGGACTAAGAATCTGTTTTTTCCTAAAACCAAGAGATTATCAAAAAAACCCTGAAGCACATTGATTGTGCTTACTGAGGGAGGAGGGAAGTACCGCTTAGCAGTGCTTTTACAATAGCTGCATTAATTTGTCACAGTACAGCAGACTTTTTTACTGTTGGGAGTTTTTTCTTCCTTTAGGATAGGATATGTAGCATAGGATACTTTCCTCTTGGGAGTTAACAAATGTTGTTAAACTGTTTATTGTTTTTCTTGAAGTAGGTATAATCTCCAAAATCCCTTTTGTTAACTCTTTTATTGATATTTCTAATTTTTAAGAAATTTGGAAAATGACAGTAAATTTAAGTGGAAGGTATCCTACTAGGTTATGTTTTGCTCTGGCATATGCATGTCCATTTAAAATGAAAGTCTATTGGAGGAATCACTTTTGGGGGCAAGCAACTAAATTTTAAGGAAAAATGATCAGACTGGATTTAATTTCTGAGTATATGACTGAGTGGTCCTCATCTTTTTTTTTTTTTTTTTTTTTTTGTTGTAGTCCTTTGTTCCTAAGCACTGTTAAAATTATCTGGTTCTTATACTGTTATAAGCTGAGTCTCAAGAACAGCTTGTGGTTCAATAATCCTGCAAGACAAAATAGGAGAAAAAACCAAGGACGTAGATTAACCACCAAAAGACAAAGCTTGTGTTTGCAAATTGAAATAATTTACTTCTAGTGAATGGATGGTGGACAATTGATTTCCAATTTTTTGCCCCAACTTTGTCTGGAAATTTTCCTTAGACACTCTTACACATCTGTAGTGGAATTGCAGTTATAAATTCAGTATTACATTGTTTAAGGCATTTGCAATTTTACTGGCACACCTCCTCCTGCTTTAAAAATAAATTGTTTCTTGATCCATTGTGATTCTTCTCGAATCAGAGTTACACCATCAGCAAACTCTTTTAGTTAACATTCTTTTAGCTGAATACATAGGCACTTAATTCTGGCATCCCAATGACTGATGGGAAAATTTCCAATTTCTATCATTAATGAAGAGGACACTTTTAAGGAGAAAAATAATACTAGAGAGAAAACAAATGGAGACAATTTTGTTGTGCTTCTGCACTTTCCAGCTGTAGGTCCCTTGCCTTCAGGGGCCTCTTTTCTTCTGACTGACTTGTGTGAGACTTAGTATGGAGGCACAGTAGCCACCAACAAGTGAGGAGAATGCTTTTATTAATCAGGCATCAGTCTTGGAGTTCACGAAGCCACTTGAAGCTACTGTACCTGCCTGATAAGCATTTGTTCCTAACAGCTCACAAAAAAACCCTGTGTCTGATGAGAATGTGCAACAGGCCACCTGCTTCAATTATCCTTGAACAGATTGTATGGAAATGATCCTGAATTAGAAACATTTGGATCTATTTCCTTGTCTAAAAATTCTCCTCGAAATTAGACAACACAAAACAGCTAGCACTTACAGGTTACCTGTTACCTTGCACAGTCAGCTGTTGTCTCCTCCTTTGTCACACTGTGAATTTTATTCTTTTTAGAGGTCTGGTTGTAATGTAATTTTCAGAGTTATGTGTGTGACTTGTGAAATTTAACATTATAATAACATACACACAGAATATTTTTTAGAATAGAGATGTAATTCTTGGTCAATGTATTCAGCATGACATGTTCTCATCCTATTTTAAATTGCACAGTTGAAATTGTCCTAAGTCAACAGATTGAATTGCCCAAATCCTATTTCTCTTATTTGAAGTAAAATAGCTCAGAAATTTTTACCCAGTGATACATAAGATTCCTATAACTGCTGAGAGGATATTCTAAAATGATTGCAAGTCGAAAATGTGTTGCAGTATAATATTTATGACATTCAAGTTGCTTAGACTATCAGAAAGAAGATCAAGAAGTGATTTGATTATGGTGCGCAAGTATCTATGTGAGGAAGAATAACTGACACTAAAGGCTCTTCAATCTGGGACAGAAAAGACCCAGAATAATAAAAGCCAACTGGTAGTTCTTAAATATATGCAAATTCAGGGGGAAAAAAACCCAAAACATTTCACTCTATTTTAACAGAAAAGATAACTAAATATTGGAACAAACTACCAAGGAATATTTTAAGTACTTCCACTTCCGAGGCCTTTATAAATCAAAACTATGTGTCTTTCTGAGAGGAATGTTTTCACAAACACAAGCTTTTGGGTTCACTTTGGTGTAAGAATGAAATTTGATTGCTCACGTTACATATGAGGTCGAGCTACAGGTACAATTGACTGTCTGGCCTTAAACTCTGTGTATCCATGAATAATTTAGCAATACACCTTTGCTTGTTTTGTAAATTCACCAACAATTTGTGTCATAATTATTTCCTCTCAAAAATGCTTTTTGATTTCTTATATCTGCAACTGTTTTCCCATTCTTCTTTTTCTACTAATATGAAAAATATTTGTTTGTTGCCTGCTTGAATTTGTATGCAGACAAATTTACGTCTATTAAGACAAATAATACCTTTAAAATAATACTGATAAAATTACTTCAGGCCTCCTATTCCTTCATTTACAATGCTCTTGTTTATTGCAACTTTCTCAAGGCTACTTCTTATTACTGTTATCCAATCAAACCTGATACATATTGCACTAGACATCACTCAGTTCCATTTCATTTCTGTTGTTTTTTTCTTGGTTTTTTAGTTAACTTTCTTTATCATGTCACTATAATGCATATACAAAAAGCCTTGGAAGTATATTTTTCCTTGGCTGCTCCCTGTGGTAGCTTACCACTATAACTAGGCTGCCTGTGGTGTAGCTGTCCCTTGCTTTGCACTTTGTACAATCAGTTATGCCACACCAAGTACATGCAGGCATTTCTATCTTTATAATACCAAATAACTCTGATTTTATATTTAAATAAATAATGCTTTATACCTTTGACTAGATGTTAGGCATTGGGTTTCCAAAGATGGACTGTTCTAATATCAAGTTTAAGTTAAATTCTCTGCTTTGCTTTCAAACTTTAAAACAAACTTGTCAAGATATGAGTCTTACTAACAACAGACTATTAAAGTCCCTTGCTTTTGCTAAAACATGATCTCTAAAATCCATCTTTAAAACACACTGTTACAGAATAATACAAGAGAGAGATTAACTAACTTTCACAAATGTCACATTGTCACTTTCACATTAGTCACATTGCAAAAGGCACTACTGGGAATGTATGGATACCATTAATGGAGATCAATATAAGAGACATGTGTGAAACTTTACCATGCAGATCGGGGGTCTATCTTAAAAGAATCTAAAGGCATAGAAGCTTCACAGTTTTAAATGAGCATTGCATTCTTTAAAATTATTATATTTTTTCCTTTATCATAAAAAGTATTGTTTTATTATATAGTGTATACTCTACTGCATAGTAGCACTGAAAAAGGAGCACTTCTCAGTCTTCTCCAGAGCAATACTTACTCAGTAATGGTAACAGATAATGTGAATTGTAAATTTAGTTCCTTTCTATTTTGTCCAACTGCTGTTATAGTTGTCTTCAGGGTAAGCCAACAAAAATGTATATTGAAAGGCTTGCATTGTACCTTTTTCTTTTAGAAAACAGTCATCTTTTATAGACCATATTTGATGAAACCACATATCCTGAGAGGATAGATTTAACCGTGATTGTTTTGCTTTAAGGATAGGGCATGAATTCTCTCTAAGAGAGCAGCCCAGGCAGTTCTTGACTACAGAATCCAAGAAGGATGAAGTGATTACCATCTAAAAATGGCAAGTCTAGAAGAAGTTGTTTGTATTATTTTTCTTTTTTGTTACAGCTGCTGTCATGGGAACGGAATCATGTTGTGGCAGTTGATATTCTCCTTGCAGATGCTGTCACAAGAGAAAAACATGAAAGTATGAATAGCTTCCCATGCCCATGAAGACATCTGAATGCCAGTCTTCTTTAACCTTTTATAGACTTAGCATTGTGACTGACGAGGCATTCCAGTAGGCATTCTTCCTCCTTCCCCAAAGTTGTTGGGCTTGTACAGGGGAGTCAAAGAATGACAGATAATCAAATGGCAAAGCACAGTAAAGGGCAAAGGTAGTGAAATTTATTCCAGTCTTTTGCCGCAAGTATGGGACTTTTCACATTTCCAGCCTATGGAGGCAAAGGTTGCAGAGCTGAAAACATATCAAGACATGAAGATATTAGATCAATTATGATTATAATGGTAATAGTGAAAATCATCATAGTGCCAGGCAACTCTTTGAAGTGTCTACCTTTAATAGATTAAGCTCAGCGATTCTTCCTTCATGCCATATTTCAGGGTAGAACCTGTCCAGCAAAGCTGTTGAAATATTATTTCTACATATTCATATTTTTTTCTCTCTTTGTAATATCACCAGCTTCACGAATGTCTTGTTCTCTGTGCTCTCACATATTTATGCCTTTGTAAAGTTTTTGAAAATCTTTCCCATGCATCCTTGACACTGGTCCAGAATTAGCAGTTTTGAACTCTCTTCCTCCTGACTTACTTGTTTTGCTCAAATGTTGCCTGTTGAATAAAGTTCAAGGTGATTGGGTAGCTTGGCCATTGTCTTGGTTGGGATTTTTTTTTTGGCTTTATAATCCATGACTTTACATACTTAATTGCAAAATTCTAGAATATACTCCAAGTAGAAAGCTGTGCAGGAGCAATTACTTTCAGTTGCTTAGTACGTATTGCAGTAGGAATCATAAGGATTTGTAGCTTGCAAATTTCTATTGCACTAGAAATCATGAGGAATTACTAGGAGCATTACCTGAGCACTGCTACTTCCAAATATATTTTTTATTCATTAGAAGTTCTCCAGCTAAATCAGATATCATAGACCACTCTGTCAAACAGAATGTGTTAGAAATTATAAAATTTATCCATAAATGAAATTTTATTTACACTTTACACAAGTATAGAAACAATTATTTACTTTACCTCTTGCCCCTTTAAAGGGATGGAAGTATCTGGAGGTTCTTTCAGACAGGAATAACTTAAGAATTTGCCTTTTCTTTCTCTGTCCTAATGGAGGATAGTAGTCAAGTAAAGCCCCATTGCACGAGTTCTCAGGGAAGAAAACCCTATGCCTCCTTGGAAAATAAAAGTAAGTTTCTGATCTAGAAACGCTCTTTAAAGACAATAAAATTATATTTTTAAGCAATTCAGCAGCTTATCACTAAGCTCTGATGCTATAAATACTTATGACTGCTCATTACTGCAAGTTTGTAAGCAAACCTGAGCTCGGATTCTACAAGGACAAAGTTATACATGTGATGTATATACTAAGTGACCTTTAAAGGTCCCTTCCATCCCAAACCACTCCATGATTCTACATGAATAAGCATTTCAAGCATAAAAAGTGTCATTCCAAAAATATGTGAAAGATCAAACATTTGTTGTCTGGAATAAAACACAAAACTTTTCCAAACAGTGTTAAGATAATAATATAAAAGCAAATCTTAAATTGAAAGCCTTCAAAGTGGCTATGGTGGTATGCAGATGTGATGCAATATTTCTACAATTTTTATAAGGTTAGTTGATTAGTATACCTATCAAATATTCTCCAGTGAGACGAGCAGTTGGTTAGGTAATTTTCCCCCATGTACTGCCCCAGTGGAATTGGTCCAGGGGCTTCTTTGTCCCATTTCTTTTTGTGCCTTCTCAGATTCTGGCTGGTAAACAAAACATCCCTGTAGGAAGTTCTCTTCTTGAAAACAAAACTAAACAAAATTTCAGGACTTCTTTCAGTGTTAGAAGGTTAGCACATTGCTCTAAAATGTAGGGAAAAAGGGTAGGAAAAATACTAGAAGCTATGGCCATGTATTAGCAGTCTACAAAGCTACAAATATATATTAAAAAATACATAAAAACCTAAAAATCTTTAGTCATCATATTTGCTGTTCCTGTTCTTTATAATTGTATTTATTCTTCAATTAAGAGATTTTCTTTTTTGCCACATAAATCTCTAGAAATGGGTAAGATTGTCATTTTGTAAAATACTGCAGGTATGCAAAATCCCCTAAGAAAGAGAACAGTAGCACAGATTAGGTTCAGGCAACTCTGCAAAATGGACAAGAGCACCACAATATGACTGGAAAAAGTCTGCAATTTATACAATGTACCAAATCAAAACACCCATCCAAAAAGTAAAAGACTGAACAAATTGTACTTGGAGGACATTTTTTCTTTAGTAAAGATGTTATCTGTTTGTTTTTCCTGTCTAATTTAATGTAAATATATAGTGAATGACCTTTCTTTCTTTCCTTCCCCCCCCTCCCCGAAATGCTTTCTCTGAAATATAATATCAAAACATCTGGTTTACACTATAGCCTTTTTCATGTTGACTTTCTGCTCTAGGGAGATATTTGTTATGTAATACAATCTTAATGTAGTAACCAATTGTTTTCATATTAGCACAACAACATAATAGCATTGGTGACATTCAATAGATTTGCCTTGGTAGTGATGGGAGTCAGATAAAGCAATAAAAAACTCAAAATCCAATTGTAAATTTATTATTTTACATACTGTCCATTTGTTTTTGCAATTACATTGAAATAACTAAGCATAATCTTCTCTCATAAAAAGTCTCCTCGGCTAGTCTACATGTCAATCTAGATATTTAGGATACCATTCTCTTTTCTGCATGCTTTTGGAAAAACATTAGCTAAATATTTTGCAATTCTTTAAATGTGATTTTCTAGGAGGATATCATAAAAAATATGCAGAAGAGTTAAATACTCATATTTTAAGGTGCTATCTTTTGTGCTTTTGAACATCTCCTCTCAATACTGTTAACTCTAAATCCTTGAAGCCAAATATTTATTGCTTCTGACTTTAAAAAAAAAATCCGTTATATTTGAGATTGTGGCTTTTTCTTTAAAGCCACTCAATTGCCTCAGCTTTACAAATCTGCAAAAAGCGACTCAGAGGCAGAGAGGGATACAATGGCTGACACCTTATAGCTGTCTTGGGAGCCTGTGGTGGCGTGTGCGGAGGGTAGGTTGCCGCTACCTTCACAAAAGCGTCTGTGCGAGAAGGCGCTTGGGCGGGCACTCCAGCAATCACACACACACCACGGATAGCGGGAGACAGGCAGGAAGGGTCTTCTCTATGGAGCTCTGGTGGGTTTAATGAAACCACACCAAAGGGGTCCAGGGACAGAAGACGGGATAACAGAGGGTCCTGGTTTAAATATGGGGCAGGAGAGGGGCAGGGTAGGGCATCAGGATCAAATAATCTGAGGGCACAGGGGCGCTACATATGTGGGGCAAAGGGTAATAACCCTAATAATAGGGAATGCCAGGGTGGATATGCAGGGGTACAGGAATGAATGGGGAAACAGGGAAAGGAGAACTTTCTAGAACTGGGATATATAAGGATAAAAGGGGCTGGTAAGGCCAACGGGCCAATGGGGAGGGCAGAACTGGGGACAATTAACATGGTGCTAGCACTATGGGGGAAGCCTTTTTCCTCACCCTATGTTGTGAGGCATTCCCAGAGCCTACAGCATACCCTTCCAGGAAATGATTATTGATTTTTCCCTGGTAGGTTCACATATCTCCAGAGGAGCTCACCCTTGATGCTGGGTTTTCTGTCTACAAGGTTGACTATTATCATCAGTCTCAATGAGTGCCAGGAACTTGTGTTAGATCTTACTTTTTCTATTATGAACATATAGCAGTAAGTACATAATGAAAACAAAGCAAGAAGAACAAGAACCTTACTAGACCAGAATATCACTCTGAATGCCTTACTTTGTCATAGCAAGGGAACAACAGGGAGAGTGACATTCACAGGCAGTACTGCCCTGGAATGCATCTCCTGCAAAGTGATAAAGCACTATAATCACAGAATATTCTGAGTTCGAAGAGACTCTCAAGTTTCATTGAATCCAACTCTGAAGTGAATGGCCCATACAGGGATTGAACCCATAACTTTGGTGCTGTTAGCACCATGCTCTGACCAGCTGAGCTAATCTCAGGGCCATAATATTAAAACACACATGGAAGAAAGTGATTTCACTGAGTTTTTCATTGTAACCATCATTTGGCCAACCACTGCCTGAAGTGGTACAACTGAAACGAGCTGATAGACTTTACTGGGCATTGTTCTTATACCAAGAAAGCCATTATTTTCCTGAAAAATATTCCAGTGTCTTCTGCTTTTAGCAGCCAAATATGACAAACATTTTGTAATAACAGATTTTGCACAAAATCTATCATGTTTTTACAAACCATCTAGATCATTGTGCATTCTATAGCATGGTAGTAACTCACAAAGGTACCCTGCATTTTCTTCAGGAGGATTATAAACATTGATAAATATTTATCTGCTACTACTTACTTTGAAGAAAACTTCATAGGAAATTTCTTGCACAAACTTATTTTCTTTCTTTGGCGTAGCGAAACGAAATGTAAGCTGTGCATCTTGTATGTTATTAATATTTTTGGTTTTTCCTTCCTTCCTTCCTTCCTTCCTTCCTTCCTTCCTTCCTTCCTTCCTTCCTTCCTTCCTTCCTTCCTTCCTTCCTTCCTTTACTTGATTTTTAAAACTTTAATGCAATTATCATGTTTTATACTTATGGTACCAAAAAAGTAACAAAGCAAAAGGTATCCCTTTAGCAGAAATTTGTTTCTCTACCAACTACTGCTATGAAGCCTGTAAAATTATTTAAATCCATAAGCTGTTCCCATTTTTTTTAAGAAAATGTTAAATTGACTTCTAGTAATCAGCATGTTATGAAGAATTTGATGTTTCAATCTTTTCTTACTCAACCAGAACAGAATACATTTTTAGGACATTAGGACTGCCAGAGTCCTGGTCTCATCATGTGACCTGTTAGTGTGACCCAATGACCTCATCTATGGCCTTATAAACCTTGAAAATTCTCTGCCTTTGAGTTCCAAGGAGTTCTAGCAAATGTGTTGAAGTCTGAGGGTAAAACTCTATATTCTTTCCTAACAACAGGTAGGAGAATTACCATGTTTAATTCTGCTTATTTGGGGATTGAGAAGGTAACAGCAATATACAACTAACTTGTAGATTGTATCAAGAAAGAAGGTGGAGAAGAAATTTCACTAGTGTTTTGAAATAAAGTAGGAGTACCTTGAAGAAGAGATTTAGAACAGAAAAATAGGATTATTTTTAAGTTCCCTCTTGTGGAATACTTTTTTTTTTTTTTTAAATTCAATCAGGAGTCAAGAGAATGCATATTTTCCGTGTTGAAATATTTTACTTCAGTAGTGTCAAAGAATTATAATGAAGTGAGAAAACTTAAATTATCTAGTTCAGCAGTTTCCCATTGACATTTTTCCCTACCAGTACTTTGATTTCAATGAAAGTACATTTTCATAGAAAAGGTACTGTTCCTCTCACCTTACTTTGTTCTAAAATAGCCCAGATTTGTAGCCTTCCAGGTCATGCTGTGTAGTCTTTTTTTCCCTTGGGTGTTTGAAAATGAGTTGGAACTGAAAGGATAAGAAGTTATTGGAAAAAGAAGGAATTTGATGTATTAAATTGCCTGTGTTATCAGCAGTGGTGGTTATATTGAAATTGCATTTTTATAATTAAGGCTTTATTTGTGATGTTTTTCACTGAAATCTAATGTGCACAGTCACAGGAATTACGAATCCTTTCCAGTATAAATGTATAACTATTTCCAAATGTTTGACTATAATGTCTAAACAAACAGATAACACTTGTTGGTTGCAGTCACATGCCACCTTCTAGATCTATGTTGCACCATCACAAAAAATAGGGGTCAGGTGCTATTCAGGTGCTGAATTTCTGCAGCTTTACATAACCCTGAAGCCGTGGATAAGTGGCCTAACACTTGGGCTGGCAGAAATGCAATTATTTCACCATGATCCACAATTCCCTATGATTTTCTCTAACTCATTAAGCCAGCTTGTCGTTAGTTGTCAGGAAAGGCCTGGGGTGCTTTGTAGCAGTGACAATGCCAGCCCAGATGCAAAACCAGAGCTTGCTCTCACCAGTAGTAGCATGTGTTTCAAAGATATAGGCTACACGGAGAGTATTCTTCACTGGGAAATTGTTTGATAGGCCCAAGTATGATGAAATGAAAGCAGCAAAGCCATGCCTGTGGTGGCAGCACGCTTCTCACGTTAAGAGTTGTTGTTGTTGTGCCTGTGGAGTGCCAGCAGCTGCTGAGCCAGAGCACCTCTCTGCCTTCTGATCTCGTGGCCTGTGGCTCACAAACCACACAGAAGCCTCATGGTCTTTACATGACAAGGCAGAAGTGTGAAACAGTCTATATTTCTGTCAAAATATGCTCTGTTAAACATATTGACCAGGCTTGAAAAAAAATCATAAAAACTGTGAGTAATACCTGTTAGGTAGTACCACAATTTGAAGCTTTGCTAGAGCTTTCCAACAGCCAAGAGCATCATTACTAATAAATCACTGGAAGTACTTAAAGGAAAAATCAAAAAGATGAAAGCTCATTACAGAAAATGAATAGCCATTTTCCACTGTTTCTGCAGCAGAACCTTGTTATCTATTTACATATTATTTCTAATAGTAATATCACTGTGGTAAAATAAATCACTCCCCACACTTTAACATTTTTAATTACATTTTACTGCACTTGTTCTTTTGTTTACAGTTAGCCAATAAAATATTTATTTTATCTTATATATAGGATGAGGTTTCTGTATTTTAATCAGATTTTCCACATAATCTTCCCCCCACCTTCCTTTACTGTCTTTTTTATGACCCTAAACACCACAGGATGTTTTTTTTGTAGAAAATCTCATTATTTTTTAATGCATGGCTATTTATTAATGTATTGTGTATATAACAACACTATGCATTTCTTTGCATTGATGAATACATTTACATCCACTTGAGAATAAGAATTCCCTTAAGGGCCAATCTCAGAATTCTCTGAGTATGCTGCCAAAATACTGTGTGTCTGATGTTTTTCTGTTTTTTTGTGGTTTTATTGTAGTTTTTTTAAGAGGCACAATGTTGTCTGTTCTGATTTGCTCAGAAGATCTTTCTACCAGTGGACAACGATCATTATTCATTTTCTGAATGTTGACCTGAGAGTGCTGTGGCAGAGATTACCAAAAAAGGTAGTCATATCTCAGCTGTGTTCTAATAAAAATGCTCTGACCTATTATTTCGTACTGTGAAAGGGGTAAACTGCTCCCACATCGCTGTGATGCCAACGCTGCTGTTTTGCAGTGGCAAGTTAGCATAGTTTTGTGATAACAGCTAACAAAATATTGAAGAAAATATTTGTCTGAAGTCACACCTTAATAGCATAAAGCCTTAAAAAAATTCTACCAAAACAAACATGAAGTCATTATATGAATTCATCATATGGGAACCGGGTGGAAGGCATCCATTTGTGGGAATACAAGGAATTCAGTAATTTTCTGTATTTAAGATAACATATTGGGTAGAGTTACTGGTGAGCTTTTTTGTACCTCTGAGACTTTAATCATAATTGACCAAATTAATCTTGATTTTTTTTATTTTCGTATTTGGACTTGGGTTTTTTTCTCACATTTCATTCTTCGTCTTTGCTAAAAAATTAGCTAACTGCAATTTTTCTGGCACTTAACTCTGCCAAAAATATTATTTAAAAATAATATTTAACATTTATTTTAAAATATTATTTACCAAACTTTGCAGACAATTCCTACTTCTTTTAATTTTCAGAGAGTAGTTTGGTGTGAAAATTTAATAGCTGAAATACATTGAGTCAGCTCTCTTAACAGTTACTCGCAGGAACTTTTTACCCCAAGAGAGTCAAGCACAGACAGCCCTGCATCTCATGGAACCTTTTGAACACCACCTAATGAATCATCAAGTTTTCAATGCTCACTTCAAACTCTACAGAAATTCCTACTTAAAGCTAGTGAGCAATAGCAGGGGCCAAAAGAAAGATAGTAGTTCTGGAGGCTTTGTGGCTCTATGACTCAAAATGGTATTTTATTTTTGGGGTATAAGTCTACAGTGTAAATGAAGAATAGCATTTTCTCCACACTAAATGAAGAACTCCCATCTGCATGTGGTGGGACAATTTAGCATAGTCTTTCCTGTTGTTTTGAGGTAGCTATGAAGGGTAAGAAAAATGGTTCCCCTACTACTGTTTAAAAAGCAAACCAATGCGCATGTGTAAATATTTTCTTTAATCATCTAATGCACTCAGATGACTCCAAACTAGATTTATCCAAGACATTATTATGTCCTGGATCTCTGTAACTGCTCTGCATGGAGCCTTTATGGTCTATTGGGTAAATAATACACATTTTTAAAATGATGCAAATACTTACATACTTGAGAAATCCTAATGTTTCCAATGGAGTAGTTATGTTGTGTAAATAACATGCAAACTTAAAATTGTCCTATTACAAATTTATGCATAGTGTATCATATGTTTGTGTTTGTGGGAGAGATTAAAAAATAAACTGATCTGTTCCTGATACATTCCTCTATTTTTCAGATGCTTTTTATTTGATTTAGCTACTAAACACATCATTTTTCTTTCTAGATATGTTTGTGTATTCCAGAAAACTTGATACTGTGAATGAAAGAAGAAAACAGAAACCTAGTTTATGACCTGAACCTATATTAATTTCAATTTTGCAAACCCTTGCAGATGAAGAAATATATAACATCACCTTCTCCTACAAAGGTATAAAAATGAGTCTAATATTTTCATGTGGTTCTCTTATCCATTTATGCATCCCAGAGAATTTTTGGGTGAGTAGACTTCATTTATACTGCCTCATGCTGAAAAGTAACAAAAGTAGATGGAGTAGCATTTACACTATTTTTTTCTGTTCCTTTTCCTGTAAAATAGTAGGGAATTATTGTCATCACCTTAAAGGGGAAAAAAAACAGACTTGAGTACACGTGACTGTTTTACAGTCCTGTGAAATGTAAGGCCACTAATATCTTACCTAAACAAGGTTGCAGTGCTTCAGCACATGTGCCCCATTCCTTAGAACATTTTCTCAATTCCTCTTCAAAATTTTTCTTTCCTACTGTCAGTCCATTGCCTCTTTTTTTAGTAATTAGTTTCCTTTGTTCATAAAGTCATCTCATTGTTTTGAGACCTATTATCTTCTCTTGAATCTTCACTTCTCCAAATAAGGCTCATCAAATTCCTCCAGCTCTGGCAGCAGCAAGCTCTTCAATAGCTTTTTTCCTTGAAGTCAAACAGGTTTGGTGAAGATGTGGGTCAAATGAACCCAAAATCTTTTATATGAAAGTATAGGCTGTAATCCACCAAAAGAGGGATGGTAGCATTCCACCAGTCCAAAGTGAGTTTGTAAGACTGGTTTAGCTCCCCCCTTGCAGGGTTATCTCTATTTAAGCCTGTAACAGGAGAACCAGATGATATAATACATGGGCATCACAGATACATGAGGCTGCTTCTTTTTTCCCTTTCTCTTTTTTAAAATAAGAATAATTGGGGGGTTTACAATTTATTAAAATAGTGGGTTTTTTCCATTTATTATCAGGATGTTTCCTTTTAAGCCAGTATTTACTGTGGCTAATAACTGATTTATTAGAGCTTCTGTGGGCTAGATATTTTATCAGGATGATTGAATAACAAATAAAAAATTACACACTGGTAACACCCAGCTTTTAAAGATTTGTAGAGATTATTGTTGGGTAAATAAACATTAACAGCAACCATGTCAATGTCTCCAAAACATTTGGGGAAAGTTTATCTGAGATAAAAATGCATTGTGACATAAACTATCTTCTTAGGAAGATTGCTTAGACTATGATCTGAAAATTATTTTTATATTCAGGGCACTAAGCAGAAACAGAAGGAAGGGACTAGGGAAGATGGACATATACATGAGTTTTCAAAATGAGTGATGTGGAACCGACATTCCTCTTCCTGTCAACAGCACAGTTACTTCAGGAAATACAACTCGCTCGTGTGTTTCTGTAGTTATATTTCTAATTTTTAGCGATTATTTTTTAATTATATGCTTATTTTGATTTCACAGTTATTCTGCATGGACGTTTCCTATTGAGTTCAATCAGAGTGTGTATGATGGGTCAATAAGAATATGGGGATTATTAGTCACTATTACACATACACACAGACAAATTTGCCCATGCAAATAATTGGATATATCCAAATAACTAGTGAGGTTGAAAATTATTGCCATTTGCTTAGTCTGAATGTCATGGCATTAGTGTGCATTGTTCCAAACTATATATGAATTCTGCCAAATGAATAGCAAAACCTTGTTCCAAGACAAATTGAAAGGCCCAAGCAGGTAACTATAACGTGCACTACAGAACAATATAGCATCTTGTCTTCATTGTGGCAGTGCCTCAAGAATGAGTAGAGCCTAGAAATTTTTCAAGAAGCAGAGAAAGAGGACTTTGCATACTTTAACCAAAAGCCTGGTACATATATTCAGGCATGTAATAATAATAATGAAGTAAGAGTTCTTCAAGAAAACTCTCATGATCACGGATAAAAGTTGAACAGAATAAAAACATTTCCTTAATGATGTTAAATCATCCCTTCTCCAAGGCAATCTCACAAAATTATAACAGCATTCTAACCATTATGACCATGGTTACAGCATAGTCTTTAAACTGGAAGATGGATTGGATGTAACTAAGTAGACATAGCAAAAATATTGACATTTCATAAATTGTCTGATCTTAATTTCTGCCTCTGTGTGTAGAGCACAATAAGACTTGACCCTTACCATAAAAATTCACAATCCAAGCAAAGCTGATTTTAGAAAGACATAGTAACTGCAATTATTTACCTGAGATCCCATAATCCAGAGGTCCCTGCTGGACTGAGGATTCCATTTTGGCAACCCACTAGTGCCACATGGAAACTCATGAACCCAGAACATCTTCATCGGTGAGAGAGAGAGAGAAGATAGTTTAGGGCATGGTTACATCTATACAGAATGCTGAATTGAAAATTAAATAAATTACTCTGTAGATGAGCCTATTTTTCTACGTTGTTGACAAAAGGAATCTGAAATGTCTGGAGTTATCTGTACTGTCCATCTCTATAGTTATGCCTTAATTTGGTCAGCTAAGTCCAGTCCTAAAAATTTTTTCTCATGATCCAGCTGACTTAAAAAGCCATTATTATTTCATCTAATTTACCCAGTCTTATCCAAATTTTTCCTGTTAAACAGCAGCTTACTCTGATTTGTCAGTGATAAAACAGGCACAGCCAGGGCAGGAAGACTAGCCATGTTATCCTTGAAGACTTGAATCTCCTAAAATTCTTCAGTACAGTACAGTACCAAAACAGTATTTAAGGAAACGAACAGACTTCTTTCTGTTGTTTTCAGTGATAATAAATTATTTAGGAATTTTATCTCAAATTTTTCATGCTTTCTTTCCATCTCCCACTGGAACCACTTAGAACCTGATCCAAAGCTCTTCTAAACTTTATGTTTCTAAAGAGTTCAACGTAAAGAGAATTTTATTTTTGCATACATAATTTCCTTTAAAAATTCAGAGGAATAAAAATGAATATTCCTACATAAGGGTGGAAAGGAAAATGAGGATCACATGACAAAATGTGTAGCAACTTTAATTCAGCAAGTACACTTTGATAGCTCTGGTCTCTCAACTGATAATTAGAAAAAGTTATGGAATGTCCTTTAAGTATCTTAATCCCATTTGTAGATGGATAATTAGAGAAAAATTATTTCTTGATATCAATTCTCATCTCCAAAGTCCAAATTTCAACCTTCAATTTTGAAATATGAAGCAATTTTTATAAAACTGAGTTTTTCATATATGAAACATGAGAAAATGTCTAAATTCCTTTCACAGACCAAGAAAAAAGTAGTTTGCTTGCTTCTCCAGCTAGTAAAAGGATCGTAATTTCTCTCTTAGAAAGGGAGGATTTCATCTTAGCCACACAATCTATGACAAAACACTGGATTATACCAAACATAAGTAAAATACTAAGCATTACTAAATAAGCAGCAAATGTGTATGACCCACTGTATAAGGCATGATGTGAAGGTACTGTGAAGTGCTTTATGTACAAAATAAAAAAAGAAAGAACGTCAGTTTTCAGGCAAATGCCCATGTGCTCATGATTCACCATTTTAGGTGGCATTATCCACCTAAAGATGTACCACGGGATATGTCACCTGACTGAAAAACAGTGCCTCTTCTAGCACTCCATCCACACTTCACAAAACCTGCAGCGACTTTGCAAATTGACCAATTAGCTCAAGGGCAGTTTGTAAATATTTTCTCCTCTGGTAAACATTCAAATCTTAAAATGGTGTTATATGCATTTGTTCTAAGATATTGATGCCTGTGGTTGGAAGTGTTTATCCTCCCATATGACAACTTCCAAGCATGCCTTAGAGATCTTTCACCAGACCCCAACCACACTGAGGTCTATCTAACACACTATTTGACACACACGGTATAATTACTTTCTTTTCCCTAATTATGCGTAAGGATTTACAAATATATTGTTGCTTGAGCATAATGACAAACTCTAGTGATCTACTGCATTTTGGCTTTATTGCATTGCTCTATGTATTACTTCATGTTCTGAAATAGGGAATCTATCTCTACTCAATTTTAAAGGGAGAAATGAAAAGTGCTTTGTTATCAATGATATATGCTAAAATAACAGGTGGAGAGATATGAGGAAATTTTATTCTCATTATCTTTATGATGCAGATGATTCTCTTGACAAAATCTTTTCATTTTATGCAAAATTAAAAATGTATAACCCGTGAAACTCGCAAAGATTATTCAGGAGAAAAAAACCCACAACCAAACACTAAGGGGTATTTATGTAATGTACATTCAGTCTTGTTTGTGCAGTTCTAGAAAAACAATAAGAAAAAAAACCCTTTATAAAAATTCTTTGACCCTGCTTTTTGCCAACTGAATGGTCATGGTTGATTGGAAAATCAATGAAGTGCTGTGAGAATTGTACCTCACTGTTGCAGAAAAGCCACACAAAAATCCAACTTTTCACATGAGTTGAAGATTGCCTTTGGTTCATTTACTCTCTTAAGACACATTAAAATCAAATCTATCACCCCATTTGGCCATCTGTCAATTCTCACTACACAGTAAATGAGTAGACTTTGTTCCTTGATCACCAGAAATGGAGGATGTTTTGTTGTTGTAATAAATGGTCGTAGGCCTTAGAGACAGAAATAAATCAATGCAATTTATAAAGTTGGGGTGAAAATGTTAGATTCAGTTTTCTAAACTACAGAGAATTATGTATGGATGACTTGCAATAAATAAAGCCCAGCTTTAGCAGCTTACAAAAATAAATAATAAAGATGAAAGAAATTAATGTGTACTCCTTTATTTTGAAACCTTTTTAAGTGTAAAATAAATACAAGAATAAGTTGCACATTAAAGGTGCAACTATCTATACATTTCATTTTACCTGGTCAAGCAATAAATAGGAGAGTTCATTTTCTTCTTCCCTTAACATAAACTTAGTTTTCAAATTGCAAAATACACCGGCAACTAAAAGAAGATCTCCTCCTTCTTGCTCAATAATTGTTAATATGCACAATAATTATATTGTAGGACAAAGTATAAGTTTCACTGTAAATTTAATTTTTGAGGAGTAGTTTCTGTTGAATTGAAGTGCTTCTGGAATCCATGAGCTGTGTTGGTGTTACAGGCTGATGCTCCAAGAGTCCAGGTGTTCCATTCACTAAAAGCTTGGTTTCAAGCTCCAATCAGCCCAGTATCTTTTGGCATACCATCATTTGCACTCTATTCTTTGTTTGTTGTCAGCAGTCTTGTAAAACTGAACTATCTGGTAGGTAATTAGCTCCAAAATAAAATATATGAAAATACGTAGACTAAACATCTGGAGACAGCCATTAACGAAGCCATCAATTCCATATCCCAGCAGACTACATTAGTACAACAAAGTTATTTTCAGGAGACTAAACCATCAGTTCTCAAATGATGGTCTGTAGCAACAAATGATCTTCAGTGGTTTGCAGAAGAATGCCACCTTTGTATTGCTCTGAATTAAAAGTATGATGGCAAACATATATTTCAGAGACTGAGAATCACTGAAATAAACTATCAAAGTCACAGGGCCAAAACAAGCTGCTGCAATAGCAGATTCAGAGTTTTTTTCTTTAATATGTGAATTTGCAGGGAAAAAAAATGAAGTATAATTGTTTAGTAATACATGTAAATACTTCTATGTAATTTTTTTTTTTTAAATGTAAATAGAAATTTAGGAATTGGATGGAGCATTCAGTTTGCAAATATGGTTCTGCAACAGTACAGATTTTTGAATGTTGCAAAATATACAAATACTGATGAGTCCAGTGACTTCTTATGCTAAAATTTAATTATCTTATATTGCTTATTTATAGTTGTCTTGTAAAATTATATCTGTGCAAGTTCTGACTCAAGATGCTTTCGGCAGAAGTTGCAGTGGTTGAAGTGTAATATAGAAGTTTATCACTTTCAGCTTTGCAGATAATTAAAATTCTTGCTCCAATCTAGTTGAGATATTTACTGTTCAGCAGAGGCAACTTTTCAAAGTATTTAAATCTTGGAAAGATTTTGCACATGGTACCAAGTTCGAGGTGGTCAGATTGTAGCTGGCCTGCCACCCATATGCAAGCTAGAAAGTAAAAAGCAAGCTGTGACTCAAGTGTAAGTCTATACTACACAGTTAATCCAAATTGAATGGGATTTTCAGTCCAGTCCCATTTTACGAAGACAGAGGAATAGCTATAGGTACTTAGAGAGTTTTAAGCATGGTTTTATTTTCACATAGCTGAACTACATTCTAATCATGACTGTGACAATCCTCACAGTAAAAAAAATACTTAGGTGTTGGTAGTCTCCCAAAAATTTTATTGTGTTTTTCATGGTAGGGGAACAGCTTTGCAGAATGAATTTATTATTAGGAATTCTTGAGCATCTCTGTGTAAGGAGCTGAGAAACATGTCCCCAGACACATGAGAAAATGTAAAAAGGAGTGTACAACAATGTAGATTGAACTCCTTTGGAGACAATGTTCCTTAGAAAAGCTGCTGATTACTTGGGCTAGGCAGGTGGTCTGTAACTAGCTTTCAATGTGAGATTTAAAAATGAAAGGCAGCACTGGCCCTTGGTAAAAACCATTTTGAAAATCTTTATACCACCCTACTGTTCAGTATATCCACATGTGATAGAAAAGGGTCCTTGTAATGAAGAAGCAGAAATGTGACATCAAAACTAAAGAGCTCAGAGCTTGTTTGGGAATGATGAATTTTCCACTGTTTGCCAGCCTGCTATTGTATCACTTAAACTGTTTCTTTTATTCTTTAGAGGTATAATATTAAAAAAAAAAAGAAAAGTTTGATGAACATTCTTCAAGAAATAGCTTTTGTTCAGAGTGCTCAGAGCATTTTATTGACAGTTCAGTCAAAAGGAAGACTGATAAAAGAAATAATAAAGTACTGGCTTTATTTTATCAAGCTATCAGCTATTTTTCTTCTCTCACTTGAGCTCAGATTTCTAACATGGTCAGTCTTCCTATTAGTCTAGTGCAGACATGGCTACTTTTTCTATTTCTGCTCTGTCAGCTAGAATAGGACAGGGCAGAAGCTGTGACCTTATCACTGAACCTACTTTTACTTTCTAGCCAAAAATGGTAAAATCTTCATTCTCTAATTTTTTGGTGCACCAAGGATAGCTAGGAATGATAAAAAGGCATTGTGCTACAGAGGACTCCCCTCCATTTTATTATAGGACTGGGTTTTTTATTTGTAATGAAGCTTCATTACAACACCAGAATGGTTGTAAACAAGAGTCTCTGATTGCGCCCAGCATTTCCCTTAAGCTTTTATTTTGTTCCTGATTTCTTTTTCTGTTGATTCTGCTTTCGACATAGAGTCTGAAAATCCATATTGTGACAATACTCCCTGGGAGAAAGCAATGAGTTGCTCATGAGAACTTACTTTTAATGGTGTTAATGTCATGAGAGCGCCAAGCATTACATTTATCAATGCCATTTCCTGATGGTAGTCCAGGAAAACAACGAAAGAAGCAGAAAATCAAAGCAGCCAGTAAAAGCAACACGGAAAGACACAGAGGAATCCTTTCTACTGAAAACTCCTGTTTAGCTGAAAATGGCAGGATGTTTTTCAAGGCAGCATTAAAAAAAAAAAAAACTTACACTGAAAGCTTAGCAAAAGAGTGAGTATTATATGCAATAAGAAACTCAGCTGTGAAGCCAAAGCATCCAGTTTTGTATTTCATGGGAGGAAACTCCACTTGCATCAGTACTTGTATTAACTTATTCCTATGGTTGCAGCCCCACAGCTGTGAAGAAGTACAATCCATTGTGAAGAGCTAGCATGAGGACAAATGGATTAAAACCATCAGAAGAACTAAACAGCTACATGGCTTGCAATAGCTGTCCTGTGTGCATTAAATATCACTTTTGTGAAAGTGGCATGCAATTTGTGCTCGTGAGCACATGGACTTTTAAAATGGGACTTTACAGACAAACTGATTGTCTTGGAAAAAGACAAATATTCAGTGCAAAATGAGGTGATGAAGTACAAGCAGAACAGCAAAGCTTTGATGGTTAATGCCAACACCATCAAATATTAAGAGATGGTCACTCATATATGCTTATATGCCCTGACATTCTCAGAAGTTTCCAATGACTATTGGAAGCAACACAGAGCCTTTATAAATTCTTAGGCCTATTTTAAATTATTATTCTAGCTCATGACAGTGATAATTGCAGGAGACTATAAAGAAGCCGTGCCGTAGTTTTCCCTTTTGTCAGAGTACCTGGAAACTGTTCTTTGTCTGTGCTGTGAACACACCAGTGTAAACACACACAGGCCCATTGCAGTGATTATAAAAGCAGGAATCAGGATAAACATTACAGTACCTCTGCTACAATTCTGCTTGCTCAGATTACCTTGGCAATATTTTCAAAATATAATTTTTTGCTTTCTTTTTGCATACTGGAGAGGAAAAGCGATGTTAAGGGGCCATTTTTACATCACTAACATATTCAACAGGAAATGTGTGGATCCCAGCTGAATACTAAAACATCATTAGATTTACTTTTCTCTTCTATGTGTTATGGATATGCTATTTCAGACTTATGTTTCTGTGCCACTTTCTCAGTTGGTGTCAAAATCTCCACAAATTAGCTATGGCGATGCATGCATTCAACACAGAAAATCCTCAGTCATATATTGGGTTCAATATGACAGTGGTAGATTTCTCACTTGAAATCTGAAAAAGGATTGCTTTAACTTTGGTAGAAAATTTCCTTTAGGTGACTGGCTAAGGCTAATTAACAGCATAAGAGACAGCTTTACAGGAATTATTTGTAATAATAATTGGTGGTATTCAACATAAGTTATTATATGATCCTAATTGTGTCACAGAACAACATGGCGTAAGGTTAGAACATTGGTGTGCAATTTCCCATAATACTCTGATAAAAGTGATGTTGGCAAGGTACTTCTTCAGTAAATCACAGATGGGCTTCATCCAGAACCCAGGCATTGAAATCTGTACTAAATGCTGAGTTTTTCTTCCCAGGGGGAATCTGGAAAATTGCTACTATTTCAGTATGAACCAAATCTTTTTAAAGAAACCTAAAAATATTGAAAGCCTACAATATTAAGTATTAGCTATGATTATGGTAATAGAATTAACTAAGATTGTTTAATTTGAAAGTCACCAAGGCAGGATGTGTTAAACCAACATAGGGAAAACAAGAATTGTCTGTTGTAAGTTCTCACTTTAAAATCAAAGCCAAATGATGGAGATGGAAAGTAAAAAAGTAATTGTAGTGACTACTGAAAAGATGTTTGGTTTTTCAATATTATGTCATTATATATAATAAATTGGTGAGCACTATGAGAGAATGGTACAGAAACAGTTTTCGTAAAATGGTTATTTTCCACTTGACAAAACCACTTGGTTATGTATTGGGCATTTAGTCCAACATGGCTTTCCAGAAGAAATACTTTTTCCTCATCTAGCCAAAAGTTTGTGTTAGCTGCTGTGAGTACCAGGTGGCTGAAGTGATAAACAAAAAGAAGTGAAATGTTCACAGTACTTATTTCTGGGTTTATGAAGTCATTCTATATCTTTATGCCTTAGTTTTCCTCCATGTGTAATGGAGTAATATAATCACATCTGCCCTTTTCCAAGCATATTAAACCAATTCATATATTTTTGAGCACTGGTGCCCAGCCTTTCACAGACTAAAATCCTCTGAGAATTTCCTTTCAAGCAGCAAATATAAAATATGCTCTTCTTACTGGCCAAATGGCTAAGCAGCGTGGTGATTTGATTCTTTGCAGCTATTAGTACTGATACAGGAAGAGGAGAATGGAGTTTTTCAAAAAGTGTCATTGAGCTCCAGGCCTTGCAAATCTGTGCTGAGCATCGGAATCGAGCACACTCAACACAACGAGAAATCATATAATCATAGAAGATCTCAAGTTGGAAGGCACCAATAAATCATGTCATAGGCATGGTGTGAACATAGCACAGACTGTGTCTAATTGCCTACACAACAACTTTTAACTGAATTTTTGAGCTGCAGTACCTTGTCTCACTCACGGTGTAGCTTGAGAATATTTAATGTTGTTAGCACTTGTGTAGAGGTTAATGTTATTTTTCAGTCTTACCAGATCTGGACTAACACATATATATATGTGTGTGTGTGTATATATATATATACCCAATTAGGTATTTTGTATTAAAAAAGCCTTTTTACTGGAAATTAATAATCAACAAAATCTGGCTTTTTGAGTATCCAGTTTTTTAAATTTTATTAATTTTACCAGGTTTCTGTTCACTAAAAGCAGGTGAGGAAAAACTTCTTCTAACCACTCCAACATAAATTTAAACTAACTATAGGATTGATAGCTAACATGGTTCTTTTACAGTTCTGTTGGATGGAAGAGCCTTGAATTCTGAAGGAAATATTCTTTAATTTTTTCATCCACTTTCCTGTAACTTTTATTTGGATTATGAGTGTGTCTTCCTAACTTACTTTTATTATTACATCTCATATTCAGCCTTTTTGTAGGATTACAGGGAAGATCTTTCCCTGGAATTTCCTAGATGGCTCAATTACAAGCACATGTAAATGACAGGGGACACACGGATAAGGTAGCCTTATTTGAAAAAGATTATCGGCAGGCAAAATCCCAACAATTAAATAAACAAAAGTATTGTTCTTCTGAGCTGGTTACCACAAAGTTACTGTATGAGCTCTATGTGTCATACTTGGAAACTCCTACAGGAGTGGACAAGTTGACATGGTTTTATTTCTCAGAATTAAAATAAACACAGGACTCTGGTGCCAATTTTTAATTTTTTTTTCATCTTCTTATATTATTATTTTGAGTGTATTGATAACCCTAAAAAAAATGAAAATGTGCTGAAAAATCATTTGCTGGGCTGTCAGCTTAAAAATAATTATCAGTTTTGGAATGTGGAAATATTTTCAGTTGATTCAGAGTTAATGCAGCTGCCAGGGCACTACATAGCAGCTGAGTGCCAAAAACTGCCCTCCCCTCTGTGGCTCTGTGGCCTGGGCTGTACCTGCAATAAGGGAACCATCAGTAAAAGCTGATGAGAGACAGCAATAACCCTTGAGGGACAGAATCTTGCCTGAGGAGACAGGGGGGTAAGATACAAGCCACAGTTTCCCTGTAAGAAAACACTTCAATTTTGTTTCACTTTGGGCAAAATAGACCTTTTATTATGGCAAACATTTTTGTTGTGGAAATTCCATTTTCCACAGAACACTTTGAGAGAGGATTTCCATCCAGCTTCACCAGGATGAGAGTTTTCACCTGTTGAACCAGAATGTGTAAGGACAACAGTCTGTGTGGGAACCATGTAATAACCCGACCATTCATAGAATCACAGAATCATTAAGATGGAAAAGACTTCCATGATCATAAAATCCAACTGTTAACCCAGCACCACCATGTTCACCACTACACCATGTCCCCAAGGGCCACATCCACACACCTTTTGACCACTTCCAGGGATGGCGATTCCACGGAGGAACACCCACGCTGCAAATGGGACCCCAACAAGGCAGTGCTGGTGTGTCAGCCAGCTGGTGACTATCGTGCACTGCACCTCCATGCAGTAAGAGACAGACATGAGAATCTTCATTGCCAAGGTGAGATAAGCTGATGAGAAAAGGGAGAGCTAGTTGTTCTCAGCAGCTGTATAGGACTGGAAAAACTCACTACAGAAGCAGCAGAAGGTGATAGTTGAGTCCCTGCTGGTGACACCATGGGGCCATTACAACTTTTCAGGCAGGCAGTGCTAAGGAAGTGGCAGCCTTCTTCCCTCTCAGACATTAGTAGCAGCTTTCATTCCTCCCTCTGTGACTCGGCAAGCTGGCATTACAGCTGATGAAGAATGAACCAGGTCCTCGGGATGTGATGAGAATTGTCTGTGCTGCACACTTGTTAGTGTTTGTGCTTTGCTGCTTGGATACTTTTATTGATGAAGTGAAGTACTGCATACTATTAAGTTATCATTTCATGCTACTTATGATAATAGGCAGAAGAGCATGGCAGATTATTATTACTTTCATTTGTAACTGATTAATGTGTATTGTTGATAGCATGCATTCCTTCCTTAAGGAGGGTGGAGAGGTGTGAGATTTCAATTTGAATGATTTTGTTATGTTCCTTTATAGAGTTAGATTCTGTAAAAAGAAAAAGGAGGAAAGCAGAGAAAAGAGGACAGAGTGAAAGGACAGGGATAGCTGTGTTAAACAAGCTGAGATGATGTTGTAATAATAACTGTTCTATGTCTCTATGCATATGGTGCTGAGCAGAATGCATTGATTCCCCTTAACAGTTATGTCTTTATGTGTGCAGTCCCCCTACAGTTCATAATCTATTGTACCTGCTCTTCAAGACACCTTGCTATTGAATGAATTACTAAATAGCACAATGTGTAGCCATTTAATGAGGCTGAGTAATTCTATTATCTCTTTATACTATTTATTCACCAGCTGCATATTTTACACCTCCACCACAGATAAAGTTAACAAAATTAATTCTGCCATCAGTTTGATAATCCTGTCATCTGTGTGTGTGTGACATGCATGTGCTGGAGAGCCACTATCCTGTGGTTTGTCTAAGTCCTAGTGTGCTTGAGGTAATCAGAAGACAAAATAATTACTATACAGTAATACATATATAGTGTATAGAGTACTATACAGAATAGCCACAGAATTTCATTTTACTTGCCGTAATATTGATTTTCACAAAGAGTGAAAGGAGTTTATCTCATTTTGACCACATGCCAAAGGATAAGTTAGGACCTGTTGTGCACAAGGTGAAGACTGTTGTATCATGGTAGAAAGTGAGAAGCACTGAAGACAGGCCAAGTAAATTGCACAGGTGCTGCAGCCGTGCCACAGAGCCACACTGAATGAACCAGCTGATTGTTGAAACTAGTATGTTACACCAAATAAAGTATATAAATCTTTTTTGCTGCCTTTTGCACTCTTTAAACCCTTCCAGTGTCATTATTCCCCACCAGCCGCTGATACTCAGATTCCAATACTGAGTTAATTTTTTTATTTTTGCATTGTGTTAGCAATGGCAGACATATTCACTGTCACATGAATAGCATAAACATACACATCACTACATGAACAGTGCCACAGTGTTATCCTCATATGTGCACTGAACACACATGATGAAAGAGGAAAGCTGACGGTCTGCTGAGGATGAAAATGAGAATGGCAGTCTGATAGTCTGTCTAGACTTTTCATGGAGATCTCTGCTATCTACTAAAGTGTTGCTGAAGGCAACTGAATTTAGTAAATCCAGTGCAAGATAAAAAATTAAGAAAAAATATAAATTACTGTTGAGGGTATTTTTATGCTGTTACGCTAGATCTATTAATGTTTTGGAAATAAAAGTATGAAATTATATTGTGGAGGCAAGAAATGGAATATAACAAACCTAATACTGCCCAACAGTTTAATATTATTTATGCAAGTGGCTAACCTCAGTTCCTGTTAGAGGTTTTACCATTTTAGTTCTCTCACACAAAACAGCACCACTAGAAAAACAATCCTGGCACCCTATGAAACAGTAGACCAAATTTTTCAGTAGCACAAATCATGAGAAAATACACTGAGAAAAAAAATCACTTGATCAAATTATAGACATATGGACATAAGCAGTCTTAATTTTGCATTCTGACATCTGTCCGGTTAGAACATTTTCAAGGAAATGAACCCAGATTTAGTAAGTTACCTAAATATTAAGCATAATTTTAGGAACATTATTAATCTTTGTGGTCTTGCTGAGTTATGAATGAATTTGAATTGAGGAACAAATGAAAGTTAATTTTTAAAACTTAGGTTTTTTTTCTTCTCTCAAATGCTACTCATCCAACCATAACTGTCCTTAGAAAAATAAAGTAGCCATTGTGAAGTATTGAAAAAGACTCTTGACTAGTCCTTAACTAGAAAGGTGATGGTATAAAGAAGTTAAAAAGGAACAACTTCTGGACTGAGTCAGTGATCAGGAGGACTCTGTGAAAAAGTGTTTCTCACCATGGTAACTTTGAGAAAATTGCACTAAAAGAAGAGCACATGGTTTTCCTTTAAGCTAAAGAGACAATTATCGTGTCTCTCTTGTTTAAATTAAGTGAAAATCTGAGATATGCGCAGCATAAATGAGAAAAGCATATGGCCCTTGCTTGGTAATTTAAAGGGTAATTTGGTTAAGAAATTGAGAGTAGTTCAGACCAGAGTACTATTATATAATATCAATGCAAAGCAGAAACCTCCCCAGATAATCAGGTCCTATTTTTCTGACACATTTTTATACTTCATGTTTCATTTCCCTTATTTCTCACACTTCTTATTTGTGGTTTTAAAATTTGTTCAACTTTTTTAAAATAAGAAACAGTGCTTTATTAAAAAATAAAAAACAAAAAAAACAGAGAGATGTAAGAGTTAGCCTATACAAATGAAAGATAGGGACGATTTTTCTCTTCAGCTTCAATCAAGCAAGGAAGAAATAGTCATCGTATTCTGAAAAATATTTTTAGTTTTATTATTTTGTATATAACTACAAGAGAAAAAGCTTTTACAACAACAAGAGTCAATAAGAGTGCACTGGGATGTCTTTAAAAATCTTTTCCAAAATGGGCAGAGCAAGGACTTTTTGGTAGTAAATTAAAAATTGTGCAGGTTGATTCTACTTTGAGCCTGCTTTCTCTAAGTGTTTAACCAGAAATATATACTTGACTTCCCACTAAAAATTTAGTCAAAACTGGTAAGAATCTGCGTGTTTCCCCATGAGCAATTGTTTCAATTAATAACAGTTTGACCTCAGAGATAACCATAGTCCACCCACAAAGATATTACCTTTTTACTTGGGTTAGTATAATTTGTATTTTATTTTTCATTATATGCTTACAACCAGTGTAAGCAAAATTAAATTCATGTCTACTGGTATTGTAGACATAAGGATATGCATCTGATTCCACAAAATCTCTAAGTACTTGCCTAACTGCAAGATCCTAAGTATTTCCAAGGGAATCACATATATAGATGTTGAATTCAGTCAGGAACCTTTTATCACCTAAAAGTTCTTTGTACTCTGCTAGATAATCCATGATTTAGTAAATTATATGAGTATGCACTAAATAGTTTTCTTTGTGCAAAATTGTGCAAACATACTTAAGAACACATATTAGTCACTTGCTGAATTTAGGCCCAAAATTTGCAGGTTTATACAAGGATTATTGACTTCTGAGGGATCTGTGCTGCAGCCTTCAGAGGAAGCCAAAGCTTTATGAAAGCACTGAATTTGTGCTTCACTGATGTGACTAGGCACTTCTAAGGAAATCAGTAATTGTACTTCAGTTCTATGCTGCCATTAAGTCAGAATCAGCCCACAAAGATTTTTGAGAGTCATGTATGTATATTCACATGAACATGCAGAGAAGCAAACAGCTATGGTAGGAACCCTAAAAGATATTCCCTTAAAGGCAATATTTCCTGTCCAGAATATTTTCCATATGCAGATATAATGCAAATTCCCTTTCATTTTTTAAAGACAAAAAAGAAGTCAATTTTATTACTTGAGAAATAAAACCATCCAGAGTTTTTTCACTGCAAATATTGTAAGCTAGTTAAGAGTTAAAAGGCATGGATCGTAACCTTTGAAACTTTCCCCAAAGCTGCACAAGTACTGATGGGGTGACATGAAAAGCCATTTCCCTTATAATGAGATACCAAGCGGATCTGTCTTCTTTTAAAACCTGGCATTTAAAAATACATTTACCTCTATTATGTACTGGCCTAACCTGCACAGGCTATTTCTTGTGACATATTACCAGAGCAGATGTTTTAGACAACCTGCTGGCATAACTGCAAAGAATGAGCAATGTTTTTTGTTTTTCTTTTTTAATTTTGACAAACTCTTGCAAAAGTTTATTTTCCAGTATTTTAACACAGGTTTATCCAAGGATTTCTTATGTAAATTGCCTATTATTTTTCCCCTACTGTGCAACTGAGTAGTATAATATGAAGAAATGGGAAAAAATGGACACCCTGATGACTTTTTTTCACAGGACATCTGCTCACCTTACCCAGATCTTTTGCAGCCAATTTGTCTAAGACCATATGGATGAGATCAAATTGGAGATAACTGGGGGGAGGGGAGAACACAGAGGAAAAAACAGGGGCTAGAAAGGAAGAATAAAGGAAAAGATAAGAAAGAGATGAGTTTGAGAAAATAATATTTTAAAGAAACAACACCCCCCCCACACACATTCCCCCACTGAGAAAAACATCGCCTACAGAAAATAGGAAAGAAGGAAGTTATGATTTTATGATTTTTAGTTACTGCTTATCAGCTCTAGGTTAAGACTTCATGTTATTATTGAATAACAAGATACTTTGTTCAGAGTAGCTATTGCAGTCTTTCTACTGTCATGACCTTTCCTATAGCTTAATAACAGGATCTCAAACTGAATCTGTTTAATATTTCATTAAATTGTTTAAAATATAAATACAGAGCATTATGCTACAGAATATATTTTTACTTTTTACCAAGAGATGGTATATTTCTGTATTCATGAAGAAATGACCTTCAGGACTTGGAAGAAGGTCTTCTCTGTTTCACAGCTCCCTATTCCATTTTATTAGTTTTTTTCAGGCTGTACAGAAATATGAAATTCATCTCATCATCTCTAACAAATGTATGATCAATCAGGGAAATGCAAAATCATCTAATGTTTATATTAGGCTCCTGGCACAAGCAATCACCCCTAATGACTCAGTAATGCCACAGTAAGCTGTGCATATGCTCAAGTGTTTTCATTTGTGTTTCTGATATTTATCTTTACATGGTTATGGGCCCAGTCCTTGGGGTAGTTATGCAGGTTCTTAAACTGAAACAATTTGGAATTCTGTGGCCAGTCTGCAAACTTAAAGTTATATGCTTCACTGTTTATAGAACAAGAGCATGCCTTTGTTTAAGATGTATAATAGATATAACAGCTGTGTAAAAGAAGAAGAATCAAGCAATATTTTGACAGAAGAGGAAGGGGCAAGAATAATGAAAAAAAATCAATGCAGAGGTTTCAGATTCCCATTGAAATCAGGATCCAGTTCTTGGTAGGGCATGAAAAACTATTTTAACATTATTTTGCTGATAATTAAGGAATGCAAAGATCTGTTACATGCTTGCATTTTTTTCTTAAAGCTGATCTAACAGTTAACAGCACTCAGCTGCTGCACTGTGTTCAGCCCTGTGTTCAGCTGCAGTAATGTCTTTGTGTGTCTAATACCTGAAATACAGCTCTTGGGTTTTGAAGGAAGTAGAGATCTCAAAGGAGAAACTACCTAGCAAAGCATTCAGCTTTATTACATAAGAACACTCTTGCCACTATCAGTTGTTACCTATTACATCAGTTGGACAACTGGAAAATGTAATATTGAAAGATTGGCCAAAAGAACTGCCCAATATGCTGTATAATTAAAGAATCCACTGGAAGATTTCTCATAAACAAGTGTGGTGGTGTCCTGGCCAACTAAGCAATATGGGTAAGGTACACTGTTTTCAATTGCATAATTTGCTGATCTTGTTTTTTGATTCCTGCTACTTTATGAAGAAAAGCAGAAGAATGGACAAAGTGATGTGTCAGGCTTCTCACTTTTGTACTTATTTCAACCGTTTTCCAGCCATTTTCACTGATTTGTGTTTTCATTTATTAAAATCATCAGAAACTGATAGCAGAGAGAAATATCTCCAATGCAGGTCTGCTCCTTTGCAAAAATGACTGCAGACATGACTCTTCTGACAAGGAAAAACTCGTTTTCCAGGTTTTGTATCCAGGCTTCTTTTGGCCAATACCTTCTTTTTGTTGGAAGTTCAGTGGTATGACACCATCTACATTGGGGCTAGCTCAGGCCAAACTTCCACAGACTTCAGCAGCAGCACCAGCTTAAGCTCTTTCTGTCCACGTTTGTCCTCCTGCCTCTCATTCTCTGGTCCTGCACTGCCCCCTCTCTAAGAGGACCATAGCTGGGAGGCCACGTGGTGAGATGATCACGTGGTGAAAAAGGTCAAAAATAATCTGCTAATTTTAACAGACACCAGTTCTCTGGTCTGGTTTACTGTGGAAACTCTTGAGATGGGGGTCTGTGTCTTCTCCCAAGCACAAGCAATAGGACAAAAGGAAAAGGCTTCAAGTTGCTCCAGGGGAGATTTAGATTGCATGGTAGTAAAAATTTCTCCCCCAAAAAGGATTTTTAAGCATTGTAACAAGCTTCCCAGGAGAAGTGTTGAGTCATTGTCCCCAGAGGTATTAAAAAGACATGTAGATGTGGCACTTAGGGACATGGTTTAGTGGTGGAACTGGCAGTTAATGCTTGAATTCTGTCATCTTACAGGTGTTTTCCAGCCCGAGTGATTCTATGATCCAATGAACAGAGGAGGCATCTGGGCATAGGAAAAAGCAGCTGAAAGTGGGGAGGGAACCAGAATCCACTGAGCAGGTGTTGATGCTAATAGAAATGACCCTTGAGAAAGGCTTTCTTCTCTGCCTGTCTCTGTCTCTCCATCCCAGTTCTCATAGCCAAAGCAGTACTCAGGCAAAAAAACCTCCACAGGGCACCTGAATTTCTGAGTGACATTGCATTTGCCTTTGTTCTTTAGCAAAAACAGCTGCTTAACTGTCTTTTAGAGCTATCTGAAAAGGGCTGTGAAGAAATCTTCTAAATTAATCTTATGTGAGAAAGCTTCAAGAGAATCAAATAACAATTGAAAATATGTTAGGGCTGTCTTTGAGTTTCTGTCTAGCTTAATATCATTCTGTAAAATAGATGCCAAAAAAAAAAAAACAAAACAAAAACAAAAGAACAGTTTTCTTATCTAAGCTCCATAAATGTTCATGATATATATTGCAAACATAGGTTTAGATGACTGTATAATCAATATATTTGAAAGAGCATGATATAAGAAATTGTGCTTTCTCTAGGAGCAAAAAAGTTTCCTTAACCAAATACAGTATGTTATACACACTGTACATGAGCAAATGAGCAAATAGAGACTATGATCCAAAAAGTGGGATGCCTGCTAGAAAAACAATTGGACATGAGAATAACACGAGGAACCAGTCTAGCTGTAGGGAAATAGGCTAAACAGTGTTTTGAGCAACAGTCCCAGCTGAGTGGATTGTTACAGCTGTATTCAGATTGGAAAAGTATTATTTATCACGTGATAAATTCACAGAGAGTGTACAAGTGAAATGTACTAAACCTTATGGCAGCTTTGACTCCTTTTCATAAATGCACACTAACCATTAAAGGAGAATTTAGGGAACAAAATAGCACATTAGTTAATTAGGTGGAGGCGTTTTTCCCATCTTCCACAAAGTGTAAGTCCTGAAAGTTGCAAACTTCATTATTACGTGTTGTATTCACATTCTTAAAAGAGGCGGGTAGTGAATGCAATATACTTATATAGCACAAATACATTGATAGAAAATCACCTCCAGACATTCTGTGCAAAATAAATACACTGGTGGACTGGTGTGTTCAATAGGTCTTTTGAACATTGAATTAATTTCACTGCATAACTGAGTATGATGGTACAAAAGAGAAACTCATTTTTGTCAGCCCAAATGCTCATTTAATAGTACCAAAATAGCCTAATGAAAAAGGTTTTGAGTCAAATATTACTTCCTTTAGAACTTCAGCACTAAATAATTATACATTTTAGAAATACCAAAGGAAGATAGTAGTAAAAACTTGCTGATGTGAGGGGGAGCTCTGCTATTTGTTTGAAAGGACTCAAGACAACCAGATACTTAACATTTTTCAAGTGTGAACTGCAGCTCCCACATACCTTCACTCCTTTGTGGATAACATGCTTTTGAAGAACATCACCTTCTTTCATCTTACAGATGCCAATTTTGTCTCCTCCACCCCCTTGACCTCACCTGCCATCTTCAATTTTTTTTGTACTAAAATGATCAATTGTTTAAACCAATATATTCTGAAATGTGCTTAAAGCTGTCAAAACCAAAATGCCCTAGTTGCACTCCATGGCTCACTAGTCATGCTTTTTATACTGTTAAGGTGAATCCACTGATGCAACTCCTGAAAGAGGTTGGAATGGTTCAAAATATCATTATTGAGAAGGCATTTCTGTCAAGAATTTATTTCATCAACCAAAATGTGGACAGAGTTTGATAGATCTGCATAAAATTACTTTGGAAAGTATCTGCCCATTCTATGCTGGAAGGAACTGCAGCTCAACAAGGTATTAGGGGAAAGCACATGACTGCCAACAAAATAGCTGCTGCTGTTGGACATCAAGAAAGCATAAAGCAGAATGACAAGAACTATTGGTGAAATCCAATTGACTAAAATATTCTGAAATTCATTATAAATTGTATGTGAATTAAAGATATAATTTGACTGTACAGGGAAGAGAGGAAATCAAGCACAACTTTCTGAGTATTTATGAGGGTTTACATCAGTGTTTTTCCATAATGGTAACTTTTTGCCCTCTCATACTGTTTTAGGAAATAATTTAAACCACAAAATGACTTCTGAAACTGGCATCTGGATTTTCTGGCTAGAAATATGTATCACCAGCTAACATCTATCAGGTCCTTCCAAGGTTTTTGTCCCTTCTGATTGCTAGTATTGGAATATTTTTTCATTAAATGTTTTTTTCATAACAGTAGGAATTATTACTGTGTTTAGAAGCTGGAAGATAGGTAGATAGATAGTAATGTTATTGGGTAAGCAAATAAAGTGTTTGTGTCATCTCTTGGTTCCTGCTTCTCCATCTCTTTGTTCCTGCTTGTCTACAGCCAGAAACTGATTATTCATACTGCACAGGGAAAAGCTGCTGAATGTTTAAATCTACCCCATCTGATATGGAGAGACTTTAAAATTGGACATTTAAAATCCACAATGGGGTTAATATCAGAAGACTTTAAACTCTTGTAGTCTTCTCTACACCTGAACCTAAGGATGTAAGTGTCAGTCTTCCTCAGTTGTTTTGGGTCTTCTTTGTTTGGGTTTGGGTTGATTTTTTGTTTGGTGTTTGCTTGTATTCCTTTTTCTTTCTGTTTTNTGGTTGGTTGGTTGGTTGGTTGGTTGGTTTTAATTGTTTTTTTTGCAGGGGGGCATTGGTGGTAGGATAAATGTCTGGCTTCTGTAGAATTTGTCAAAACAGAAGTAGCATGGTAAAGTTTCCTCTTGTTTTCTGTAGTCAGGAGAGCTGCCAAAATGAGCTGACACAAGTACAGCACTGTCTTCTCCCTACATATGTCTTGGATCATGAGGCATAGCAGCATTTGAGCTTCAGAATGGTGCTTGAAGAGCATGCTTCATGGGGACATGAGCATGTAAGTAGGATGACTTAATTTTAGTGCATATGCATGCATATCTTTCCTCCCTTGTGAGCAGTTTTTCATTAAAGGAAATGATTAGGTTCTTATTATTTATACATTGTTTTCCATTGCTTAGGGAGATTTTTCTGTAATCTGCCTCACACTCTGAAGGATTGTAAAATAACTTTCTGTCCATTAAGTAATTGGCTTAATGCAAGAAATAGAGAATGAAAGAAATCATGTATACAGGAGGCTCTCTGTTGACTTTTATTCTCATTAAATTCAGACAACAATCTCTTCTGGCCTCATTGTTGTTTAAAAGCTTTTGAAGATTTTTGGCTGGAAAACAAAAGATAAGCAGCAACAGGGAAAAAAAGAGCCGTGCAGTATGTTTTAAGCTAATGGAGCACCCCAGGGAGCTTGTTCTAGAGAGACTCTCCATAAAGGCAGCAGCAGGGGTGGGGAGAATCTCTGTCCACCTCCCCATATCCAGTTGGGTTTACATGATAGGTGGCTTGATGATAAGCTAAAGAAGGATGCTTTTGACCAATTATGTGATATTAATTCTACATATGACCATAAGGACTCAGATTTATTCCAAAGTGAATTCTGAGCGTAGAATTTTTTTTTTTTTCAAAGTTCATAGCAGACACAATCTTACCACTTTACTCATGTTCAGTAGCACCTAACTCCCGCAAACCACTGGAATTTTGTGTTAAGTGAGATAATAGTCTAAAGATTGCAAAATAGGAAGCTAGCTCTTACTGAAAGAGGCATTTCTGCCATCACCCTATCCTAATATATCTCCCTGACAGTCCAAAGTGTAACTGAATGTTGAGAAAATCCTCCGTAGGGGAGGTGTTATGCCACAGACAGCTCATGCCTTTGTGCAACTGTCTAGTTTCCACGTTACTCAGCATCTGCCTGGTCATGATATGAGTTTGAATCATCAAAATCATCACTTGCATGAACACATATTCCGTTTTTTTCAATCAACTTATTACATCCTAATCATATTAGGACCATAACTGCAATAACATTTCTTGCAGAATTTTACCATAGCATGTTCAATCTGGATGCTATATTTGAAGGTTATTCTATATAATAGTTATTAAAATGCCTATACTTCAAATAAAAAGATGTAAAAATGCTGACTCATGAACACTTGGATAGAGCTCTTGAGTGTGCAAAACACAGAGTGCAATGTGATATTATTTTAAGTGTTCTAAAAGAAAACAGGAAAACAGGACATATTGACAATAAAAGTCATTTGGGAATTTTACAATGGAATATTTTTATCTGCAAATGCAGATTTAGTGGGGTTAAGGAACATGCCATTTCAATGATAATTTCATCAAATACTCAGATACTCTCATTTAGATTTAAAATGAATATGATGTTAAGAAACAGCAACAAAGATAGTAATTTAGTCTTAGGAGCCTGCTTTCCATAAAATGTCATTAGAAATGGACTCTTAAAAAGGGTAAGTCAGAGCAACAGCTCAACACACATGCTTTAAAGACCTCAGCATCTTTTCCCCAAGTACAGAATAATCAACAAACCAGAGAAAAAGGCAAAGCTGGAATCATAGTCAGAAGACTCCAGTCATCCTGTGAAACAGGCAAGTATCCTAACCCACTCATGGGCTTGGTTCCATTCTGTTAGCTAGTTAGCTATTCAAATTATTTTACTGGATTAAATTGTTAGACAACCTTTTCCAGAACAGTTCAAAAGGTTACAGTTAAGTCAGTTTCTTGCAAAATGAAAGGCTAAAGGTCAAGACTTTAGTTTCAACAAGGAAAAGCAGTGTTACATCAGTAATTTTGGCTGTTTTTTGAGTCTTTCACCTTCTAAAATGACTTCTCAAACCGTTTTTTTTTTTTTTTTCTGCTCAATAGGAAAATATTGAAATTTGTAGAAAATCCTTTTTTCTTCCTTTGCTCACTTCTCCTGCCTACCCTTAGTTTTCACTAAGAAAAAAACATGCAAAGACTTAACACCTCTATGTAGGGATACAGCAGATTTATGAAAGTCTTTTTTTTAGCTTGATAACTGCAAGTACAATGCATGTCTCTGTATTTGTGTGTGTGTGTGTGTATCTATAGAACTGAAGCATGTAGGAACTGAAAGGATTATTTTAATGAACAGTTTCTCACATTTGCCATTCCTCACAAAACAACCAGACAATGAAATACCATGGAAAGAGAGAGTGGACTGAATAAAGCTTCCATTGTGTTCAATAACAAAAAGTTTAGAGTAAGAATAGTCACAGGAGAAAGTCATGTCAAAGAATATAAGAGACACAATAGGTAAAATAGCGAATTGTACTGATAAGAAAAAATGAAATATTATTTTTCTTGTAGTAAGCAGGAAGCATGACTGAGACCAAAATCTTGCATGTATTAAGACTCTGGAATAGAGCCTTCCAGCTTTTGGAGACTAATTCTACCATTTACAAGTCTAATTAAATTCTGAAATCCATAACATATTAGAAAGTTAAAAACAGTAGCAAATTAGAGCCTGGAAAGTCTTCCAGAAGGGATCTGTGTGCTTTACAATAATAAAATATATATATACATATATATTTTATATATATATATAATATTATATATATTATTTATTATATATATAATATTACACAGTGTGGAAATCTTTGATCTCTGGATACAATGAGTGCAAGACACTGCCAGTGGACCATCTAGTCACTATGAAACACTGCAAAATTGTGGTCGCAGTATCTGACTGGCTGTGGGCACTACAAAATTACCTGTGAAATGCACAGAGACTCTATAAAAGATCTTTCCAGACAAAAATTATTTCAATCCCTTAGATGAAAATTGCTTAATATGCTGAAAGTTAGCATCCTGTTCAAATTAATATTTTTTTTTACCAGAGTAACTGTGGATGTTCTTATTACTCAGATAAAATGTCATTTCTTTTTCAAAGGCTCTTAAACTCTTGAGTGCACTGATATTTCATGACAGCCAGTTCCACAGGTTAATTGCAAACGGTGCAAAAGTATATTGCTTTTCTAGTTCATCAGACCTTTTTATTCTTGCATTGTTAGAGGATGAATAGAAGCTTCTTATTGACCTTCTGAACATTTGTTTTAGCTGAATCAAATATATTTCCTCTGATTTGTTTTTTGTGAGGTTTTTTGCTGTTTTTTTTTTAATTAAGCAGATCAAACCATAATTTCTTCAGTCACTTAGAAATTGCGTGTAGTCGGTAACTATTTTCATCACCTCTCTTTGAATATTATTTATTTCTTCTAGAAACATAACACAATGACCAAGATTCTGGTACGGTTGAACTCAACATAAGTTCTTGACACTTTCTTTTTAAGGCCAGATTTTTGCCAGTGGTTCAAGTAAGGAGACACTATTTGCTACTGCTGTTAAAGCATCTTCTAGTTCTTTCTTTTGTCTCGTCTCTTAGGCCTCTATTCCTTTGCAGGTATAAGGTGTAATTGTCATTAAGCTTCATCATCTCCTTCAGGATATTTTTGAACCTATCAGTGAGTACAAATCAGGTAAAAAATTCCTTCCACTAAACATATTTCTGCATTTCTCAAAATTTGCATGAGTTAATACTGGCTGCCCCAATCTTACTATATTTTTCTGAAGTTTATGTGTTTATCTGGGGACTGTGATCCCAGATTTTTTTTTTTTTTCCCTTTCTTATTCTCTTTTCACTCAGAAATGTATTTAAAGTCTTCCAAATATATAATTTATGCCAACTTTTATGATACATCCTTTAGCCAAAGCAAAATTTGCCTAATTATCTAATGGTTGCTTTCATTAAAAACCTAAGTCATGCTTAGAAGTCTACAGTTTAACATGCAGGCATTTTTAAAATAATCATTCAATAATAAAATAATCTTTATAGTCAGCCTTAAATAAAAATTCATGATGTTTATTTGCAAATACTGCATGGATTTGTACTCAGATAACCGTACAAGTATGTGGGATTTAGTTCTTTTTGGATAAGTGTACTAGCTTTGGCTGCAGTAGAGATAATTTTCTTTATTCTAGCTCCTACCATGAGGACGAGTTTTGCCAGGTTGCTGTTGCTCAGGATGGGTGTTCAACTGCCAGTGGTGAGTAACAGATTTTTGTGCCCCTTGTTTCTTTCTGTTTTGTTTTGTCTTTTCCTCTTTTGAGTATTAAGACATCTTAACACAACCCATGAGTTTTCTCACTTTTGCCCTTCCTATTCTCTCTCATCCCACTGCACAGGGAGAGAGATGGAAGCTGTGTGGAGTTTGGCTGCCTGCAGGGTGAATCCACAGCAGCAAGCATTTCAGAAAACCCTATGATCATCAGACTCGTAAACAATTAGTTACAGGTAAAAAATGTGTGCGCACGGCTAATCACTTGTCATGCAGGGTTACTTCTTGTTTATGAGATTTTTAGAACCTTCAAGGCACTAGGCAATCTTCAGAATAACCTGATCAAATAACTGCTGGTTTTGTATAACAGAAGGAAAGGAAGCAGACATGTTACAGCAAAGATTTTCAAGGGTGAGCCAAAGCATCAATTATTACTGTATCTGAGTGTTAACTCTCTCTGAAATCTACTTTCTTTAAAGGATGGAGCTTAAGGTCTGTCCTCAAAGCCAAAGCCATTCAGTGTTCACTAATAACTGGAAATTTGGGGCAGTTGGCCGATAGACCTGTCACAGGAGTTCTGATCTCCTTGTCCCTGGTTGCAGTGATACTGCATGCTATCGCAGAGATGTGGCTGCCATTTTATCAAAAGATTTCCCAATTTCAAGTGGCTCTTCAGAGAGCTCCTGACTCACTCAGAAGGCAGTGAGTGTTACCCGGCCAGCCCAGGACACTTTCTTCCTCTTCACACCCACACCTCCTCCCACTCTTCTTTTTTTCCCCTCTCTTTTTGCCTTTCCTTCTCCATAGTCTTAATCAAGATAAGCAGGTCATCAAAGCACATGTGACAACAGCTGCACGTGTATTTACTTAGATAAGTATTTAAAAAGCAGGGTCATCCCATGGGTGCTTTCTGTCTGTTTATAGTGTATATATGGGTAAAATGTAAGAGTATTTTAAATAGCATAAGGTATAATTTCATATGAAAGTTAATAGCCAAAACTGAACATACTGTGCTTATTTTTTTCACCATTCAGCCGGTTTGCTCAATACCACCAAGTTGCCAATTGTACTTTAAAGAAGGAACTGTATAAGACTATCAGATATTTCAGAAAATATCCTCTGAAATCAATAAATGGTTCCTGAAAAGCAAAGGCAGCATATTGCCCTCAGGGTAAATCTTTGTCTGATAACAATGGTCCCATTATCACTGGTTGCAGCTCTGCTCAAGAGTGATGGGGTAGCTCCTATATCAATTAGATGAATTCCACATATTTTCAAATCTTTCAGGAAGATATTTCACGTATAACTGAGCTATTGAGCCCTCTCCCTGCATTGTAGACAACATATACAGCATTGCAAACATAACCTAGCCTTCACATTCCAGCAGAAAATGTAGTAATGAAGTTTTCAGGAAAAACTTAATTTATTTTGTACACTATAATGTATTCCAAGAACAAGAGATTTCCTGAGTAATTCATTACATAAGGAGCAGTCACCCAGACCCATATGAAGACAATTTGTTATGGATTTCTGGTAGCTGAATTGCAATCTCAAAATTTTAAAAGTGCCTGTAACACTAACGTTGTATATTAGTCTGATCATGTGAATTATTTGCATAGTATTTTAACAACATAACCTCAATTCTCAAATGGTTGCAAAAAGCTTACATTATTAAATTTTAAAGAATTGTATGGATTTAATGAAAAATGAGAAGCTAGAAAAAAAATTTGAGTTACTAGATTTAATTTAAAGCAAAGTCACAGGTAGGTTATGCATCTAAAACTTCTGTTAGTTGCATATGTTGAATAATAGTACCATAAAACCTTTGCAACTTCAATGCAAACAATAAAATATGAGCACAAGTTTCATGTTCACTGTTCTGTAGTTAAAATTATTGTTAGCCAAATACACACATAGCAGAAGGAAAGGAGTTCACTCTTCCAAAAATGCATTCTGCTCGTTCTCTGAAGTTTCTCATACTTCATAATGTCAGAGTTTTTATATATTGCACAGTTAGAACAGAGGATTGAGGGCAGAATTGTCCTGGCTCATCTTTGCCATTGGTATATTTCTCCAAATCAAGTAAAGGTTTCTACAACCTGTAAGTGACAATGATTTTTGGTGACAAATATAGTAGACAGAGTGATGGGGGGGAAAAAAAAAAAAGGGCAGCATGAATTCTAGGGTCATTTTTTAAGTTTTGAACTTGTTTTAATAACTCAGCAGGAAATGCTTCCATAGTGTGAAAGACAAGAGGGCTTATGTTGCACTCTTGCCGCTACAGATGAAATAATCTGAATTAGGACATATTTCAGAACTACAAAAGAAGGAGGCAGATGGCCTCTGTGTAAGCTGTACAGATAATGGGTGGCTTGGTATGCACATCTTGATCATTCAGGAGCCGGACTTGTATGATCGTCTAGACTGAGAATTTGACTGGATTGTATCAAAACACTTCTGCTGCCTGACTACCCATCTTCCCTATCCAGACAATCAAAGCTCAGGGAAAAGGTGATGTATGAGACTCCACCACAAAATGGAGCAGGAGTGAAGCTGAAGCTCAAATATATAGAGACCCAAAAGATGGGAAGCAGTTCTGGGTCCTTCAGCTAACATATGTGCATTATGTATTTAAACACAGCATGTAAAAAAAGAACAGATTTTAGTTATTGAATCATCCTGTTCAGGTGATGATGAAGAAATAGAATGGTCACATTCCCATGATGTCCATACAAAATGTACTGGAAGAAACCAGTCCTCCTCCTTGGGTTATATGGCTCTCATGACTATGGCAATTTTATTTAGGGAATTCCAACTAGACCTTAGGCTGATGAAAAAACACTAGAGAAAAAGTTATGTCTTCAGAAAAATGACTCACCTGATCCTTAACAGTCATAAAACAGAGACATACCATGTGCAGTGATGGAGAGCAATACAAAAACAGGTATGCTGATGTTCATACAATTTCCTTGAAGAAGGTTAAGTTGACTATCTGTGAAGCCAAGAAGTGACTGTGAGGTTGAATCATCAGTATCAGCTCCTGAACAGAAAGTGTGCCAAGACAGAATTCACCAGAAATAAGTTATGCCACATTTACTTGAAAGCAGATCAGACAGGCTTGTTGCCTTTGAGTGTGATGATGAATCTATTGTATCTAGAAAAGGTATGCTGCTGAGGAGCATCCTCAGCTATTGAAGTTGGAATGGAAAGACAAGAGTTAAAACAGACTTGATTATTTTTTGAATGATTCTTATCATAAGGCTGAAAACCAGAATAATATGATTAATACAACTAATTTGGTATTTAAGTTTTTTAGGGAAACCACAGTGTGTTAAAGCGAGATGGTGAACAGCGCCTACTATTCCTAAACAACTGTCATTCACTGAATCTTTGTGAAGCAGATTCAGCCGAAAATGGTACCAAAGCTGTTGCTTGTGCTGGCATAGTGAAGACTGTTTACAGTTTGCTTTGTAGCATTCCAAAAAGCCAAGACACCCTGCAGCGTCTCACTGGAAATTCCCTGCAAGGGCTCTCTGGTGCAGGATAGACAGATTGTGTTAATGGTGACTGATCCTTCACAGCTTGTTTACCAGGCATCAACACAAATTTAGAAAAGCATTTAGAAAAATCTAAAATTAAGAATTACTAGGACATGGAAGGAAGTAAATGAAGCTATAACACAATACTCTTGCATGTACAACACGCTGGTAGCCATTAACTGAAGGAACTGAATAATTCAAGAAAGACTGATGATGCAGAAGTGGAAAGTCTGCAAAACTTGATATGTGAACTGGAAATCATATGCAACAAATCTGTGGAGATATTCTGAGCAATGATCAAACAAAAAAAAAAAAAAAGGAGGAAATAAGTTTCAGATTAACACTATAGCTGGCAGAGGAATCACAGTTTATTTCATTTACACATTAATTAACAGCTTATTTCAGTCCTTCTTAGGCTGTCAGCCAACTTATTAGACGTTTGTGGAAACATTTTGGGATTTTCAAGGCTATATATTTATGGCCTGTATTGAAATTTTACTTCTCCAGAACAATTTGTATATGTTTGAGCTGAGTCAGGAAATTCTCCACCTTAAGACAAACAAAGTCAATTTTGCAGTGTGGTCTCATATCTTTTCATGTAGTTAGACTGTGTGGGATTTTAAAAAATAATTTATACAGATACCAGTTATTTTTTCATACATTGATAGCCACAGCTGCATCACCTTACTGTCACTGAGCAAATTCAAGATCATCAAAAGCTCTTACACTTGCGAGTTAGTTCAAGACAGATTGCATTACACTAATAAAACATTTTTCCTCAAGACTGACATAAGACTGAAGTAAAAGATCAGATATAGGGCCTGAACATTTCCTTTTCTTAGGCAGCCATGGAGACCAAAAAGTGATGGTGATAGTAGAGCACAAAGGCCAATCAGATCATTTGGGTTTTATCATGCTAAATCTGATATTATTAGGTGAACTTAGGGCCTGTAATGTGCACAGATGGGCCCAAATATGGCCCTGTCCTCAAAAATCTACAAAAGATTGTCATAAAGAAAAGAGAAGAAGTTGGCTCACACAGGAAATAAATCACTTTTGGTAGTTTTTGTAAGTGGGGAGCCAGAACGTAGACAAGGAAGGGAAAATAAGTTTTCTGTGCATATACAACAGTGAAAATGCATGAGGGGCTCTGCCAGGCTCTTTTACTGAAAAGTAAAAGAGCTTGGAAATATAAACCAAGATGTTTGTCTATTTTTTTTTTTTGTTCCTTAAATTAGGATTAGAAGTACTTTTTGATTCTGTCCTTGTTACACAATTTCTTTTATCTCCCATCATTTTTTTTCAATAATTTTACTTTTTAACTGGCTTATTTCAATACTTTCACCTCTGGACTGGGTTAAAGTCTTCTGGATATTTCATCTGACCGGAGTCTGCTTCCATTTGTGGAATACTTGTACATGTCTTAGCCAATCTGCATGCACACCCGTGCATCTCTGTGTTCTCCCCAGATCTGGGGCTAGGAGGTATCAGGCATGCTCTTCCTCATGCAGTGCTTGCAAATTGTTGTTTCCATGGCTCATGACCCTCATGTATCATTTAAAAAACTCAAGTGGCTGATTTGCTGGTAATATTCAGCAGCAGTGGACTAACTTCCTTCTTGATTCTGTCTATATGTTTTAGTGATTGTCTGGTTATTTTTCCCATTTCTACTTTTTTTTTTCCCCCAAAAACCTCAAAGAAATGCAATCTTCATGCTTTTTGATTGAGAAATACGTGACTCATATGTCTTTTCATCCAACAAGATATTGTTGCTATGATGACCAATAGCATGCACAAGCCCACTTGCGTTGTATTTGGGACACAAGAATACTTTTATTTGTCTTTTTTATATGTAGATGCATCTTTGACACATGAGTTCATTCTAATTATAACTTCCTAGTCTTTATGACATTGGCATTACTCCTAGTTCCTTTGTAATAAAGATATATCAGAAGAAAACGTACTTGTCCTCCAGGAAACAGATTTCTGATTGACTGAGCTACAACAGTAAGGTTTTTCATTTGATGAGCATTTTGATCTGCACAGTTTCCATTCCACTTGAGTAGAGATAGCCTTGAAGGCAAACAAAGATTCCCCTAGTAGATGGTGGCAGATGCAATTTCCAACTGGCTTTCAAAGACACTTTACTCTCTAGATCTTATTTAAACATCAACCAATGAATGTTCTGTGGAAAAACCTGGGGTTCAGTCTTTTCCTCTACCAGTAGAGATACTCATAATAAGTAAAGTAAAGACCCCTGCCCTTTAGCTTGGTCTACTGCCTCATTCAAAGGCTTCCCTTAATTATCTCAGCCATGACCTGGCTTCCTGCTCGGAAGTCAGAAAACCACATCCTCACTGCAAGCCCTCCTAGTTCTGCACTGAAATATTGTGTACAGAGAATAGACTGCAGTAAGGACTCGTAGTCCTGTTTGTTATTAAAGCATTGGATACAGTCACAAGACATCGTTGCTTATTTATTTGCCAACTTCTATGAATTCTGGTTAATATTCTTCATGACAAGTATCAGCCCCTCATGTGTTATTCTTAACCTACAGCCAAAACTACTGTTTCATCCCTGAAGCTGTGACTGGGGAAAAGACATTGCTTTTCACTGCTGTCAAGGCTTTCTCTGGTGATTGAGACCCTGGGACAGTGCTGGAGATGGCAACAGAGCCACACACTAAGAAAAAGGTAAAGAGAGTTGAATAGCTCCTTAGTCAGACAGCATCATCTGTTCTGTGCAAAATATCAAAAGTGATCTTGTAATTAAGTATTATGCAATAGACACAAGGGAACTAAGTGAAAACTTTGTAGTCAGGTAACTTAAAGCTATAACTACCTTACTTTGAAAAACTATTTTTTTAATATAGTTGTCTGTAATACATTTTATGTTAATGAAATATGCAATTAATTTATTAAATCATCATTAATTCTTTAAAATGGATATACTGAGGAAAATAAAATATTTAGTTTAGACTTGGAAAAACTTAACAGCCTAGTTTTAAAAGCCACTAAAGGCTTGTATTTCTCAGTTAATAGTAAAGATGAACGGTCAATGCCCATCAGCTTTTCTTGTTTTCTATTAAAAAGGCTATGTTTACATGGACAAGAAATGCCATAGTTATTGGATGCTTCTAACTGACTAGCCTAGAGCACTAGAGGAAATTACTCTGCCTGGAGATGAGTTAAAGTTTGCTTTGAAGCCTAATCTAAATTTCACAACTGAATCGTCCATGGAATTGGTTAAACAAAATCTTAGGGCAAAAACCTATTTATTTACTTAAAGTTATTGTGAGGCACAGAGAAATACAACTTGTGGTCTTCTCCATTTCTAGTGTTCCAGATGCAAAAGGCCTTGTACTGCGTGAAAAACCACACTTGAAGTCTTATCAAATAGTTAATTAAAATATATATACTTCATAACATGCATATTTTTATATATATTTTACTGTGCAGTGGTTTCTATTGTCAATTAAAGGATATTAAGAAATTGAATAATACATTCAAATCTCAGAAAACTGAGGTTTGTGCAGACCATCCAAATCTGCAAATTCCGATCTTTGTAAGTTTGACTGAAGACTAGTTAGGTTCATTATTCACAGCATATGTATCTTTATGAGTCCTCAATAATCAGAAATGCAATGATGGCAGAAGCCTGGAACTCAGCCCATTAATGATGGTGAATATTCTTTCAGAGATGAGGTGCTACTAATCTGAGAAGAGCTATCATGGGTTACAACCTGCTTATAAGAAATACCTCAGGTCCTTTTGGGCTTATATATAGTGATTTCCAGAAGTGATTATTTAGATTACAATATCTAATTGTAATCTCTTTGATCTTATGAATTTGAGAGTCTTTTTTTGCAGTGCATGAAGATTGCTGTGTTTTAGAGAATACAGCTCAACATTTCACATCAAGGCTAACATCTTTTTTACCTTAAACACAGACCTAAAATGGTCTCTCAGGGTTTGTTTAGTAATGATGACAGAAAGCCAGTAGTTAGGCTAGTGATTTTCTGCTCGAGGCAGTGCGAGCACTTGTCAGTGAAATGTTCTAAGGGGACCTTTTCACAACCCGACTCCACTGTTTCACAGGCTCTCACAGGTGCAAGGCCAACTCCACACCATTTGATCATGAGCGTACAGTGCATATGACTGGGGAAAAAATTCAAAGAGCCCTTTCAGTGAACATTTGGGTCAGAACTTTTATTATATAAACAGGCACCTGCTGCACAGAGCTGTGGCAGTGATCATGTAGGCATATGGTGCTATTCCAGCATCTCTTCTAGGAGAATCTCTGATCTGGCCCCATACCTGGCTGCTTCTAGCCTGTGTCATCATGGAAGGCACTGCCACTATTTTAAACTTTACATGCTTCTTTCTTCCTCCTAAATAAGTTTAGTCAATGTTTTCTTCCTAGAGCTGGAACATCTTATACAAATTATAAAGGCAAAGATCCTGCAAACCCTTTGGTGAAAATGATGGCAGCATTCCATGTAAATTTTTAAAAGAGAGAAATATAATGAAAAACTTCAGACATTTCTATTCACACTTGACTCATTTCTTGTGCTGTGGATATGATCTTGCCAGATTGCAGCTTGTGCTGGTGTTTACAGCCTACCCTATCAGGGCTTATTTTAATTCTTCATAATTCATGGACAATTGACCAGACAGGTCATAATGTGACATTGATTACTATTAGTGAATTGTATTGAGCAATACTTCAACTTCTGTATTATTGACTCCATCAAAATTTTTGACTCTTTATAATCACAATGGTCAGTTGAATCAATGTTGCTAGTGGGAAAATGCATGACCATTAGTATCCAAAAATGTCTGCAGAATGTTTTAAAGTATTTTACTACGCATATAAAGTAACCATTATTCTAAAGTAATTAACTTGGTCCTGAACCATTGAACAACAATCAAAGATGGAAAACAGGCAAACCAAAGGGCCATTTAGCAAATTAATGTTTCCTGCTTCCCCTCAAGATTTAACTCCCTGAAATCTAGTGCACATGAAGAATCTAGCAGAAAAGTCAGTCTGTCCATGCTCCATCACTAAGAGAGATTCTGCCTCAGGGACATTTCTCATATTGGCTATGTCTCTCTATTGTGTCCTCATAATGTCCAGGTAATGGCATGAGCAGACTTTAACTTGGAATTAGCTTTGCAAGATGCAGGCGAGGCAACATATTGTACTTTGCAATGCTGTGCATCTTTTGGCTCGGCACATCCATGGGAAAGAGTTACATTTCAGACTAACATATCTCTGGATTTGAAGATAGAATTAACGAATTAATCATTGCCTTCTCATCCTTTGATCATTTTAGGGGCTGGGGGGTTTTTTTATTTTTTCTTGGATATCCTCCATTCAATGAAATGGAATGGGGGAGTCATGGGTTCATATTTTTCAGTTTTCATAGCAAAGCTCTAAAGATACTTGAGACTGATGCTACCTGAGACTTGTGCAGCAGCAGCCTCCCTCCAGGGCTAAACCTGGATTGGGGTTTCTGGTTTTCCAAAGCTGATTTTTTTATTCAAGGCTGGGGACTGAGTACTTTGGCCCATAACCACCATTGCTGCTCCCACACTTTTTGAAGCAATTTCTGATGCCCTCCACACAAACTCCCAAAGCCTCAGTTTGCTGTATCCCCCCCTTATTAAGTAAACAAGTGTCTCCACCATCAGCTGCCCTCTGCTCAGATAGAGAGGCAGATAGAGACTAAAGATGTGAATTCTTTTTAATCAAGAATCAGGTTATCAGGAAACAGTTAATAATCAAAAACCTATCAGTTAGCAAACAGATAACAAAAATTGTTCACCACAGATACCCCTAGAAACTACCAGAAGCAACCACAGTCCTCACAAGGAAATCTATTTTATTAATTGCCATCAGGCTTAATCAGTTTCATTATGTCTAAGCAAGAATTTAGTTCAAATACAGCAATAGGAAAGAGATGCAAAGAAGTAACAATATATATTTTGTCTGATAGTCAATTCATGAATAATCAATGTATCATATGTGCTCAGCTAACCTTTTTCTACTCCAGAACAATCACCAACAAGTACAGAAAATATCACATGATGAAATACATTAGTAAAATTCATAACTGGCTTCTTCAGTAAAGTGCAGCTTGACCTTGCACTAACCTTGAAATTTTGTGAGCAGGAGCAAACAGTCATTAAGCTATGAACAGCTTGCATAATATTTAAGTAGCAAATATTCCCATGAAAATTAATTGAAGTATGAGAATTATGAACACAATCACATATTTTTAGTTTTATAAAAGGTAAATGGGATATTGTTTTTCTGACTATTCACACAGGAGGCAGCAGGAAATGAACAGTGACCTCCCTAACATACTTACATTTTACTAAAGATTTTGAAAAGAGAAACCATCTTAGTAGGTCAGTTTTCCAGAGATGTATGTGTGTGTACCAGTATCAAGTTCCTTGTGTGGATTTATTTTTGCACCTTGTTATTTTCGTGCATATATGCTGGTCTAGACCTGTTGTGCATGCAGTCTTCACAACAGCATGCCAAGAATCAGAAATGCTGACTAGCCATGAGCCCTAGGTGATGTTCATGCGGCCAATTGGCACTAGATAGCAGCACCTTTGAAAAGAGAGTCTGATGATTCTGAGGTTCTTGACAGACTAGGTAGTAAATACTAAATCGCTGTGTGATTTTCAGTAATCTCAAATAAACCAAATAATATTACATCAATATAAAACTTCAGTAATGCACTAGCTAATTAAGCCCTTTGAATGATTAAGCCATATTTATAGATCTTCTAACTCAAAGAGATCATACCTGGCAGATCAATGCTAGTGTTAAATAAGTTATTAGCCTCTTCAAAGATTGCACACAAGGTCAGTGAATTGTGATAGTGGAACATTTTAATGAGCTGAACACTTGACCTATGGGAACAGAACTGACAATTCACTTGGGTGGAGAAGCTCTGCATGTCTGAAAAACATCACATTGTCCCTCTAGACCTTGATTTCTCAATCAATAAAATGGAAACAATAATTCTGTAACACAAAAAAACCCACCAAAGTTAAGTAATAGCACATGTAGAAGGTTTGTAATGTTGTTATAGCACATAAAAAATGTGTTATTAAGGTTACGTTTTGTTCTCACATTATTACACTGAGAATTTATTTTGCAACCATTCTCACCTTACAATATACTATGATTAAAAGAAATACTAGAAAATCAAAAGAATTATGTTACTGCTGAAGTGAATCTGGCACACTTCCAAAGGTCAATGAGGATTTTTTCAGGTTGTTCCTGGAGTTTTTTAGGGCCTTAAATCTTACTTTCCCTTCCTAGCTGTTTGGCACTCAACATGACAGTATTGTTTATCATCTCTTTGGCAACAACAGTGAATGATAAATCTCTGTGATAAGATATATGTCCTTTTATTCATACAGTAAGCAAATCCAGTTCTGAAAAAAGAAACTGAAATCTTTGCCAGCCCAGGACAGTATCATCAGTGGTAATGTTTCACTAATATTTCAGCCTGAATTGGAATTACCTTCTCCAGTTCATAGGTTCTAGCATATCTGTCATCTATCTTCTAAAACTTCTAAGAAAATATCTAATTGCATTTTCAACTTTGTTATTGGACCCCTGAATTTAAGTTAGAGAGGTGGAACCATTCCTCACTTCACACATGGTATGTAACATCTGTTAGAAGATAGCATCAAGCATGCCTTCTGTATCATGGATTAGGCTTGATCAGCTCTTTGATTTTCTTATTTCTAACCCTAGAGCTATTACATTAACAAAATCTAGCTTTTGTGCTTTTGTCACTGCCTGATTTTTCCTAAATTTTCTATAACATGGTTTGTTGAGAGAAAAGCTTAGCTAACCATTCATACTTGAATTGAGAATTCAGCATGAATGCCCTGTGAGTGTGTGCCTGGAGGGAAGCAAAAATAGGGTTGCTACATGGAAAGATTAAGTGATTGAATTCAGTGCCTGAGGCCAAAAACCTCATTTTCATGACTGTTAATATGTAGAACTAACTGAAAGTGAACTTGTGAGGTAGTGCATGCTTTTATTCTTGTTCCATAAAAACTAACATTATGTGGTCTACCTGGGAGATTTATTTTCACTCTTGCAAAAAAGAATGTCACTGATGTAAGCCTACAGTCTGGAACATGATCAAATGATCTACTGCTACAAGAAGCTACTGAACCAATAGTTGGAAATTTTCTCTAATGTGCCTCTCAATGCTATGGGTATCCATTAAAGGCACATTGTTCAAACCCTTGAAATACTATTTGGAATCCCAGCACTAATGGCACAATGGCTGAAGATGTTCGTAGAAACAGAGAGTAATTGTACATGGTCTCCTCATGAACACAGCTCAAAATTGCATTTTGCCTTGCTACTGTCATGGTAACTCCTGTTATGGATGAACCTCTGTAAATATTAGTTTAGAGATAAGTATTGTCAGGGAATTCAAGCACCACTGGGTTGTACAGAGTTATCATTTACAGACATTGTTTGTGCGGTATTTCTAATAAGTAATGTAAACTCTAAGCTCCTGCTAGTGATAGTTATCACATACAGAAAAGTTCATCACCTGTTGTTTGATGATGCATGAGTGCTTTGTTCAAAAATTCAATCTACCTCTGACTTTCAAAATAGGTTGGCCACATCACAACAGCGATGCCTGACCATTTTGCCAGGCTTCAGTATATTGCTAGTGAGTGACTGCTGGGCTCAAGTTTCTTTTATGTGTCAGTTTGACAATGGGTTCTTAACAACACAGTGGGAGGTCTTCAGTAAGACAGTATCCTAGACACTCCTACATCAATAGGTGTCATCTTCTCAAGTCCTGACTATAAAACATGATAGATAGCATGAGCAATTATAGATCAAGCAGGCCTGGGCCATGGCAGCATGTCAAGTGACTTGAACAAGATACAGCTAAAAGTAAATGTGTGCTCAACAGTACTCAAAAGCTTTCTTGTTTTGTCACTTTCTAAGAATTGTTGGAAAGAAAAAAGCCTGTATCTACTCGTCCAAATGAGCTGAGAACTGGTAGAGCAAAACTTAGCTATTTTGATTTGGATTTGGAAATTTCAAGAACTGGAGGTTCCAGGGAGATCAGTTTGTCATGTCTAGAGGCACAGGAGAGCTATGATTCATTTAGAATAGGAAACATTGGCTACTTTTAAAATATCTCTTAAGTATCACCTCATTACCACAGAATTCTGCCAATGGAAAAGATTGTTTTGCCTTGTTTTGTTTTGGCCTTCTGCGTTGCTGCAGTGATAGGGTAGTCTAGAAGTTAACAAAAATTAATTTCTCTACCTCTGGGGAGGTTGTGGGCTCACCATTTCTGGAGGCATTCAAGAGGTGTCTAGATGTCGCACTTGGGGATATGGGTTAGGGGTGCTAATGGTGACACTGAGTTGATGGTTGGACTAAATGATCTTGAAGGTCTCTTCCAAACTTGATGACTATTTGGTAAGTACCTACAAAAGAAGAAAATGTTAGTGAAAACCTAGGGTCAGTTCCGTAATGAAACATGTTTGTGCCAATGTATTCCCACCCTGATTCTACAACGCTCTTTTAAAATTATCCACCTGTTGTGGAACTGTTAGATTTACAAACTAGTGGAGAGGTGGTAATTTTGTATCAGCAAGTAATTTGAGTCTATGTCAGCGCACACAGCAGATCATAGGTAGGAAGCAACACCGGAAAAATGGAGTTGTTCTGCAGCAATGCATTTTCATTTACAAATACTCAGATGTAAAGCAGAGGAATTTTTGTCCTTTAAAAATAAACTTCAAAAACAATTTATCATACTATTGGTTCTGTTTGCTTCTATCTGAAAACAAAAACATAGTTTATCAAAACTTGGATCTTACCTCATTGCTTTCAGTATAAATCCTCTCATATTATCATGACGGCTGTTTTACCATCTCTGTGGAGAAGTCTCATCTAGATTAGCAGCTGATTTTAATCTCAACATGAAGTATGGATTAATAAGTGAATTATGGAATGGAATGATTGACACAGCAAGCAATATGGTATTAGAAAGCGGGATTTGAAAGCATTATTAAAGAATGCAATGAGTAAGTGTGAGCATGATGATTAATAGTATAATGTAGCAGAGGAGAAAAAAATTGTTAGCATAGTAGGAAGGGAAAACCCTGACCAGATTGTCAGCTCGTGTACACTGCCCAGACCCAAAGGAAATTAGGGAAGCTCTGACAGTTTATGCCAGCCAGGAATCTGGCCCCAGGAGAAATAGACTGAAATTAGGAAAAAAATTAAACTTTAGCTAAATATCTGAATAAGAATCCCGACAGCACGATCCCTTTAACTGAGAAACAGTCTCCAATGGGAAATGCTGAATATTTGGAATTAGATTAGGCAAAGCATTGAAAAAATATACCGTGGAGACAAATTTGTACTGGAGGGGAGAGGAATTAGACAGCCAAATGGGTCATTTTCACACATTCTATTAGTTACTTAAAACTGATATTATAAAGAAAATAAAGAGCTTGGCAGTGTTTTTGCCGATATAGTTGTCCAGTGGCCCTGAGACAGTGTTCAGGTAGTGTCATACCCAGATGGAAACATTCCATTGCTCAGGATATGGCATATATCATATTCAGGTGGATGTAATATTTATTATGAATAGCTTTTTTTTCCCCTGCATATAATGGGAAATAATGAGAATTCAAAGCCATTAAGTGAGGATGTTTCTGTGGGTGTCAATGGGATTTGAAATTTGGCCATGAAATAGGTATTTTTTTGTTTCCCTGTGATGGTGTTGTCATACTGGAGTCATGTCAGGCATAAGAAACAGAAGGCATGCTCATCATAAGTTGTAACTGAGAATGTCTCTTCTTTAAATTAGAAAGGGAAGTCTAGGCTTTAAATGAGAAAAATACAATATCAGGCTCCAAAAAGCCACTTTCATTTTCATATAAATATGTAACCATCATTTGTTTAACTCACACCAAGCTATCAAATTTTGTGGTGGGCTATAAACTTGTTGAGTCATTAGCCTGGCTGTTTAATGGAGGAAAACTAAATTTCTGTTCCTGCATAATGACACTTATTCACTGTAGACATTTGCATCACTTGGAAACGATAAAACCTCATCCTTCATAATGAAGTTCTGAGCTGACAAAGAGGAAAATATAGTGTTGTGGGACAACTATGAATATAAAACAAGCTTAATAAAGAAGTAGTGACAAATTATATTATGCAAAATGCAATGCAATAAAAAAATGTTACTAACTCATTGGAAATGTCATAAATAATCTAAATAGTTTTTAACTGTCAAAGCCTTGAAAAATATATTCCTTAAAAATGAGGTACAGAATAGATGCCAGTTTAATTGCCACCATATTTTGACAAGCATGGAGAACCTTGTATCAAGTTTATTTGCTGAATTTAGCTCACTTCTCTAAGATGAAATTATGGGGGGAGCAATACTATTCTGCTGTTTCAACTCAGTGATGCCCCATCAAAAACAAACTACTTCAGCCATTTTTAAGTATTGATGTTTTCCATTTCAGATCAACATTTACAGTTTGCATTACAATTTCAGAGAAACTGATCTTTATAACGTAAAGAGAATTTCTAATGAGGATGCTCATTGAAATCATGTACTGCCTTCTTAAAATCAACATTCTTTTTGAACAAGTAAATACACTGTCTGCTATATCTCTGTGGGTCAGCAAGTGCATGAAATCCCACTAGGACAGTTCCCTGTAATATAAAACTCTTTGTCCAGTTTGTGTGTTCAAATTACTGATTTTCACTGTTCCAAAAATTTCATTTTACAGAAAGGAAAAAAGACACTAGCATTTCAAGAATTGCTGGAGGCTCAAATAATGACTTAGATTCTATTTCTGTTGAAATTTCATTGATTCCAGTAGTTCCAGTGACTTGAATAGAACCAGCTTTGAGGCTTGCATAACCAGAACCATTTCTTTTCATGAAAACAGTTGCAAAATTAACTGCTAGAGTGATCAGATCCTCACTTCAATGGAGATTTCCCTGCTGACATAGGCACTTGTTTAATTATATGCTGCTCATACTTTAAATGTAAAATGTTCAAGATGCTTGAACCAGTTACTATGTATTCTGGAGTATGAGGCCGGTAGGGACAAATGATACATTTAATGTACTGCTAAGAGATCTGCTGAAAATCATATTGCCTTGAAAATACAAAATTGGACATGTTTTGTTAATGATTTTGTTTTATTTAGTTTTTAATATGAATGACAGGCATCAAAAGTCAGAAATCCTACTTTATCTTTTAAAAGTGAGACATTTTCTCCTGGGGAAAATGTATTTTAAATTTGCCCTCTGTTTTTCAGAGAAAATAGTACTCATGTCTTCACACAAACACAGAAGAGTTTCATCCCAGATCAAGTGCACATAAAAAATTTGAGCTATTTTCAAAGTATTTTCAAAGGAACATGGGGATTTTTACCCTTTGGTTGTTATTATAGTGCTTCATTTCAGAAACACAACACTCAAAGTCAGCAGGTTTTAACATGCTTGTGAGCCTAGTGTGACTTTTTCTTTTACCCTTTCACATTTGGAACCGGCTCTACAGTATTTTCCATTATGCAAGAGGATTTGGAGTCACTCCGTCAGCTGTGCTCTCTTCGGTCATGTCCAATAACTGATGTTTCCAATAACTCATTTGAATTTCCAGCTCTCCTGGGCAAGGCACCAGTCATTGTGATTATCTCTAAAGCCTGTAAATCTTGTCTTATTTTGAAAGTGTTTCATTTAGCACATTTAAGGCACAAATAAGCATTTACAAAACAAAAATTAAGTGGTTTTTTAAGCCTGAAATGTGACTGCAGAGATTCCATCAGAGACGAAGAGGATCCAAATTGGCCCCAGTCTGGCTGCTGGCAAATGAGGAAAACTTTCCTGCCCTGCTGTTTTTGTCTCTGAATAATATGGAGATGAACCTGGTGTTTGTTAGATTTTTCTAATTCATTTTATAACACTAACTTTCACTTCTATCTAGGGACTCTCCATCCGTCCAATGCCAGAAAAGCAAACTACTCCAATCTGATAAGAACTATGCTAGAGAACAGAAGGATTAATTGCATTTTTCCCAGATCATATTCCTTGGACCTTTTGTGGAGGCCATAATCAGCTCAGCCTGCAGATACACTCCACGGCCAAATAAGATACATGACAGTATTTAGATGGTTGTAAAATCATCTTTCACAGCTGTTGCCTGGTGAAAGATCTATCATAAAACTTGCAATGAGAAAAAAAGCTTGAAGACACTTCCCAAAATGCCAAACGAAGGGAAAGGAGATTAGCTGCGCCAAACTATCCTGTAATTTACTAGACATACAGGACAAGACCTGCTTGATCTAAGTCAAAAGCTTGAGACTGGTTGCCTACAAGCACAAAAGACTTTTGTCATTGTTTGCAGGTCTCAGTTTTTACTCTTCCTTTTTGATGTTGTATAATTCACTGGTGGAAAGAGCAACAGATTGAGAGAGTGACAAGCTATTTAGTTAAGAGCACTCAGACATTGTATGTTAGAGATGATTCAGCAGACAATTTCAGTACAGGTTCATCACTGACCCTCAAAAACTTTTCCTTACTCAGTTCTGATTGTCTTCCCATGAAGAGATTTTAATCTGTTGAATTGATATTTTTGGCAGAAATAAATTAACTTTTGTATACGCCAGAAGAGATTTTAATCTGTTGAATTGATATTTTTGGCATAAATAAATTAACTTTTGTATACGCCAGCTCCAAAAATGTAGTTAAGAAGAAGCCTGGTTTATTTTTGCCTAACTCACTCTACCCTTGCTGCAGTGGTCTCCCAGTCTGGCTTATTTCAGGACTTCAGGGTCAGTGAACTACAGTTGTAGAAGCTGATACCAAGCTTCTTGTGCCAGAAATTTCAGTATGTTCTTACTATTTTTATTTCTGACTTTTTGTGCATCATAGAGGTTATTGATTAGAGGCTGAAATACTGGGGACTGTCCTCATAGCTGGGAATGTTTTGTGCTCACAGGGTTTTGTGGAACCTGTCTCAAATCTCCTTCTTAGTCCTGAAGTTGTGTTGGATCCCTTCACAATGGAAACAAGAGTAAGAATGTCACTGTGACTGCCAGACTTTCTCATTATTCAGCAAGAAATTAATTTTTGGAAACTAGTCATCTGAAGAGTTCTTTTTGCCTGCATTAACCTTTATGTCATATTAATATTACATCATCATGTTACATAATTTGTTTGTGTTTCAGTCATCTGGAAAGGCCTGTGGTGATGTTCCTCTATCGCAGAATGACAGAAGTACAAACTGTACCAACTGTGCTGGCAAGAAGGTGCCATTTTTGTGTTTTTAGGAACACTCTGGACTTAAGCCTTTACATCTGCTGATCATCCTCATCTCCCATTTCATTTCGTAATTTACTGTCTCTTTACAGAATGTTTAATCTATATAAAGGCACAGATTTTATGCCAGCATTTGACATGTCAGCCTTTTTTGTATGTCTCTTCTCTCAGTCTAAAATCTACTTGATTTGGTTGTTCACTGCATAGTGAATATTTTTTTCACAAATAGAAAAAAAACCACAAAATTAACCCACTAAAAAGACTAATTTCTGAATAAATCCTGCTGTGAGAAGGAAGTTATATTCATTTGAGCGTTACTTGGTGATAGCCATCAGTTTGGTTATAAGAGCACTCTCTCAGTGTACAACTCCTATTCAAGGCTGCTTTTCTTTGAATAAACACTGAAGTAGATCTCACTGGGTTCTATGCATTGCTTCTACCCTTCAGCTATGATTAGAAAGACAGTAGTAATTTATTCTGCAGTGACTGCTATTCAAGCACACAAATTATCTTCACTTCCCTCTGGATCAATGTACATAATGTGCTTCTGGACTGCAGTTCTTTTGCCCACATGTCATGCTAAAACAGTAAACCCATAACATGTCTGTGGTTCCATTTCATCCAGTCAAAGGAAGCTACCTAGAGAAAACCCGAAGAAATTCTCTAGGTCAAGCTTGTTATTCCATGTCTTCAAAATAATGAATTTGGAGGACAAAATAAGTAATGAGGAAACATCTCTGCACATACACACTGGAGTACTTCTCCCTGGCCTGATAAGTAGCCTTGGCTGAGCTCAAGCACCCTTAAGTCTGCTGTTGAGTGAGAGAAGACTGCAGCACCTCCTTCACTTAGGGCTTGCCTTGTCAGGAGCTGTGGATAACACACTTGGGCTGTTCCCATAAGACTGGCACAGCTTGAGCCATTGACACCAGACTGATGAACATCACGGGATTAAGTATATAAAATGTAGATATGAAGCGCACATGTAAGGCTTCAATGAGCAACGCACACACACTCCTTTAGGACAGGCTTGTATAAACAATGACTTCACAAGCTTATAGAACCAGATGATGCCAAAAGAGAAGCCAAAAACCTGATTTATGTTCATTTAAAAGAAAAAGAAGGGAAAAAAACCCAGAAATTATTTCTCCTTCCTTTTTTCCTCAGACTATATGCAAGTGGATCCTTTCATCTCTCTATGTCTTAATGCAATCTGTCATAGTATGTCCTGGTATTATTGCTAATTTTTATGCACTGTACAGGTGATATTTTACTATTTCTGTTCATGTTCATGACTTTAGACATAACCTGTGAAATACAGAATAGCGAGGTTAGTCAGTGTGTTACAATTCAGGTGCTACAGTATTTGCAAAAGAATATGCAATCAAAGAACATCAACAAAACATAATTGACATCACCCATTGCATCTCATTGAATCAAGAATTATCCTCTGATTGATGCACAGTTATATGCAATCACTTGTAATTGATTGGAATTCACTCAGTATAGAATGACACGTTGAGTAATTGCTACTGAGAAATAATGACTGGTTAAAGCAAAGAGGATGGGCTTCAGCCAGGCCATATATTCTGGATTCGTTCCCTTCAAAAATTTATGAACATCTTAATTTGCAGCTTATTGTTTCAGTACACTGGACTTCAAAAGTGTATACTCACTTTGCTTACAGAATCCATTACATGGAAGTTTATTATATCTTGACGTTAGCAAATGAAAAAGCTAGATGAGATGTTCTAAATGCTTTGGATCTTGAACAGTCAGAGAGCATAAAATATTGATGCATGTCCTTAGAAAAACCTTTTTTCTGTGTTCAAAATGAATAAGGCAGGGTTTTCTAATAGGTAGAGTATATTAACACAATCATTTTATTCTTGGTTTTAGCAAAAAATATTAATTCACTGAAATCAATGACTTTATTCTTTCCTAAAGTAATGTTTTGGATCACCTGCAGTGTCATAGAAAGTTTGGGAGAGTTAGATACTGTAGATAAGCAATACAGGGCCAAACCTGTTGTTAGTGTCTCTGGTGAATTAATTTTCTCTTCATATGACTTATAGCAGTCAAATCTCAAATCTCAACAGGTTTCAGACAACATATGGCAAAGTACTGAGCCAAAAGATAGAAATTTAATTTGTTTTTACTTCATTTTACATAATTTGACATACATAATATCATATTTACTTATTTTATTTTTTATCCTAATCAATTGGTAGCAAATTTCCATTTAAGATACCCTTACTGTATGTGTACGAGGCAATTTTACCACAAAATCTCACGTAACTTTACTGCATTTTTCTAATGTATGTTTATCCCACACAACATTAAATCAATCCAATACCCTCCTGCACAGAGTCCTAATATATTCAGCACCCTATAATAATCTAAAGAAGCATAAAAATTTCCACAAGAGAGAGATTTCCTTTCTTTTCAATAAAAAAAGCTTTTAAAAATAACACCTGACCAAACGGTGAAAATCCCACAATTTTTATGCTTAAAAAACTCTGCATGCACTCTGTTTCAAGTGCCTCACCTTCCATGTTCTGAGTTTAAAGCTTACAGAGAGAACTGTTTGCCCAAAATACACAATTTCCTGACCAGAAACCCCCAACAAACTCATAAATAGCTGCCTTTTTGTCATGTTCTCCACTGCAAGGCCAACATCCTCCTTTTTTGTGTACTGGCAATGAACACTCAAAATCTAAAAATCTCTCAAGTTTCTATGAAAATGTCAGCAGAAAAATTACACTCTTCTGAAGTTGGAGACAATACAGGGGCTGAGATCAAGAGATAGCACTGAGAAAGATCAGATCAGATCAGAATGTGTTGCAGTTGCATCATGAATAGGTTTGGCACATGTGAACCACTTAAAATTCTTGCCTGAAACAGACAGCTTGACTGGACCAGAAGAGGAATGTGAAGTTGAATGCCCAGACAACACAATTCATTTTCTGATGTGGGCTGAGAGAAAACAAAGGGCCAAACAAATCAGTTCTGCCTCAAAAAGCAAAATTCTAAGGTTTCTAGGAAAGAGACTCACTTTTGCTTCTTCGTACACTTGGACATTGGAGCACATAAAAAAATTCAGTTAATTTGGTTTAGAAGCTTACATGGCTTCAAGAAGAGAATGGATGAATTTAGGGTTATTAGACATATATTATAAGCAACACTGAGCTTTGAAAGCCCTAAGTTTAAGAAGGTTGAAGTGTGTTAATGAATTATATCTGTCTACACCAATCTCATTCTCTTTCCTAAAATGGAACAATGACTGTGGAGGTTGGAGGCAAGGAAACTGAGCCTTTTCTACATATAAATGTAGAACACGCATATAGCAATTGTAGGTGCCTTGTAGTGGTTTAGGATGTTACATGACCACACCTGCTCACTGAATCAGCCTGCCGTGGGGTGAAGCCTACCCTGAAAAATATGTCCTCAAATACATGATCTCTACTGCTCCTGCCCAGCTTCAGCCAACAGGATTAATTTCAGATGAGTTAGAAATACAGTAACAGTAGACAAAATTTGCCTTGGCAGCTATTGCTGAGTTCACAGCTTTTGCACCACATTTGAGTCAGGAGGCCAGAGGGTGAGAGAACAGAGTGGCAACTGCTGCTTGGGCTTAGGTACAGAGAAAGTCAAAGAGATTGGTGCAAGGCTACATGAACAACAAGGCCCCTGGTGACATATGAAAACAATCTAAATTAGAAGGGAAAAAAAGAGTTTAAAATATGTCCATTGTTGGGTGAATGACATACACAGATACCCGAGAGCATAAGGAAACTAGAGACAAGGAGACACTGGCACATGTACAAGGCAAACAGGAGGCCATGGACATGTCAGCAGGACGGGAGAGATGGTTCTGCTCCTGTGGTTGTCTAAACTGGGCAGAGGGGCTGGCTTATTATGGGCACGTAGGATATGTTATAGGATAAAAATTGCCACTCATCTGCTATACCTGTCCTGCTAAGTAAACACATTCTCAATAATACATCCCTGGGCAGTGTGGGTGCATTCTTGAAGCCATCCCACCCCGCTGAATTTCCTGATGACACTGCCAAATGAAACAAATCACTGTCTGTTCATTGGAAATGTGGAATGTTGTTTGATGCTTCTTCTCAACTTCTTTTCTTTGGGCTGTGTGTGTGCTGTTTTGTTTGGTTGGTTGTTTTACTTTGGTTTGGTTTTTATCATGACTCTAGCAGTTTACTACCTATGCATTAATGCTATTTGCTTCCACCTGTTCTTCCTGATGTACAATTGGCCTTGCCAAGATGTATGTATATATTTGGTACTATGAAGAATGCATCCTAGTTTTAGATCAAAACTTTATATCAAGCACCACTTTTATATCAACAAGCTAGTTCCATATTTTGGAATTTTTATATTTAATAATTTTTAAAAAGTATTTTACATCTGAAATTCTCAGGAAAAAAATAGTTTATGTTATAGAAGGATGAGTGATGAGGAAGTCTTTTTTTGTTAGTTGGTGAGATGAGACTTCCTGAAGCATTTAAAATGGGTACAGCTTACAAGCTTCATGTTGGAAAAAGAACGGAAACAGAAACGGGGGAGGGAAGAACCTTTGATGAGCAGCAAATGTGATTCCTTGCCTCTCAGAAAAAAAATTTGGAACTGTTTTACCTTGACTTTTAGTTTTCTAAAGCATGAGTAATGATATAACAATTCCATGTGGGCACACTAAACAGTAATCATTATGGACTAGGTTAAAGGAAAATACTATATTAAAGAAAAAAATCTCATTTTATATTACCAAAGAAGTTTCATCACCTAGAGACAGTTTACACACTTAAACATTTTTAAATGTAACGCTCATTTCTAATCTTAAACTCAATTACTAGATTTTCCTCTCGCTCAGATCAAGGATGAAAACAGACTATCTTCAAAGTGTGTTTGAAGTTCCCAGAAAAGTTGACTCTGCTGACTTTTTCTGTTCAGATTTTCATAGTAATTATCATAAGATATCTGAAGTTTTTTCTAGTTGTAACTTCTCTATTTTCTGACAAAACCAGATGTTTAGCATTTCAATTATTCTCCCTCATCTTGGTTAGCTGTTACTATTTTTCCTTCATTGTTCCTCAACGTTCTAAAGATTTTAAGTTCAAAGTAAAAAAGTTTTTCCCCAGGAATTTGCAAAATATCTAATCTTTCATTTATCAGATATAATAGAAGAAAAGATCTTAGAAAATACCTCCAATTATGAGCTGCTTGGAGTGCACTAGGCACAGTCTCTGAAATACATGTACAATAAGCTTGTGTGTCGTTAGAGAGGTATCAAGATTTATAAGCCTGCAAGTCTAGTGCAGTTTAGTTAAGTGAGGACATTGTGCCAAAAAATTAAGTAGAAAGAAAACAACCCCTCTTTGCTCAAGTTTGTAACATGAATGCTTCCCAGGAAGGAAAGCACTTTTCAGTCTACTTGCACTAATTCATATGCAAAATTAAATACTCCAGAAAAGTATTTTTTCTTGGCTGGCATTTCTGATGTTCCAGTGGACAATCACATACTAAAAAGGTTTTTCTGAAGACAAAAATAAGAATGCAACTATGAAATATCAGTTACTCTAGAACATTGCCAATTATATTGCTGGTTATATTCCATGTTTGGTGTTTTTTTCCACAGTTCTAAAGCAAAGACCATGCTGGAAAAAATATCTAGCTTTTAAATTACATGATAACTTCATTGTCATCACTATATTGACCATCAAATCTATCAATAACCTCTGACAAAAGGCCACAGATGGCTGTTCATTCCACAAGTGAATGAAATAATCACAAGGGAGCAGAGAGAACTGACCTGCGCAAAGCTTCAAGGCTTACCTAGCTGCCATGTTTCCTGGTTCAGAGTGTGGCTGACATATGATGTGTTACATCATAATCAAAAGGCAAATTCCTCCCTCTCAGGTGGGGTTCGGGTACTAGATAGCTTAGAGAAAGTGAAATTATAATGGAGACATATAACAGCAGGGTTTAAGTGTAATTAACTACAATGTATTGACAGATACTGCTCCAAGTTATTCCTTAGAGTGGGAGCTTTCTTCTGAGAGCCACACACTTGGGAAAATGAGGATGGAGAAGTGGCAGGGCAATTGGGGGCAGGGCAAGAGTCTTTGCTGTGGTTCCCCCTGTCTCACTAAAACACATGCAGTAAAGTTGTAAGGGAGGCATAATTTAACAAAGCTTGCATGTTTACAGGAAATGGATTATACCTGAGGAAGTATGCTTAGAGCATAAGCACACTTCTCTATACCTTAACTCAGCATTTCCCACTGTTAGTGCCCTGTGAGTAGGCAATAAATCTGTTGGAATACTCAGTGAAAAAAATATGAAAAGCTATTTTCTGAGTTTTTCACTGTGCAGGAAGCAAAAGTAGATGTACCAGGGTCTTCTCTTACGTTTCTCATAGTTTCTTGCCATACCTCCAACTTTCTGAATAGCAAAAAGTTAGGTTTTTCTTAATAGTCTTTCTCAGTATACAACTTCAATTACACATGTGCCTCTGTTGCAGCACAGTTCAACCCAGATCAGTCAAACAAAATGGAAAATGTCCACCACCAAATATACTGCTGTCTGGAAGGTGACACACACTGGAGCTGGCTCTTTGCCACTCTGTGTTATCATAACACTAACAGATGCTCTGCTGCAACTGGGATGATTTACAGCAGACCTGCAGCAGCCTGGGGTAAGCAGCAAACAAAGAGCAGCTGCAGATTGCCTTTACTTTGATGTAACTACTTATATCCTACTTTTCCAATGTAGGAAGTTCAAGGCAAGCTCCTTTTGCACATCTGTGAAGTTCCACTGACAAATTCATTAATGTTCTTGATATCATTAATTAATATCAAGGATACTCTGGAGCCTCTACTAGCCAGTGCTCTTCTGCCAATGGGTGTAATTATATGAAAGGAACACTGAACTTTACTGCATGTGCTTTTTCGTATTCTTTCTTTGTTTCTGGCAATTTTGTGTAGCATAAATTATTTTATCCACATGTTCTGTACAACCTAATTCTGCAAGGCATGGATTATACTGGGTTTGTTGCACATCACTGAGTTTAGCAAAGCCCTCCCTTGGTCCCTCTGTAGGTTTGTTAGACAACAATAATAATTATCATCGATCACTATAAAGAGTGTTTGAAAGTCATCATTCTAACTAACACTTGGGGAAAAAAAACCAAACAACCAAAACTCAAACAACAACAACAACAACAAACCAAAAACACCACCACCACTCCCCCCACAAAAACCCAAACAAACAAAAGTAAAAAAAGAAACCCAAACACACACAAAAAAAAACTCCAAGCAAAAAAAACCCCACAACAACTGTGCAACAAGGAAACGCTAGATGAAGTTGAAATACCCTACTCCAAAGTTCATGCTCTGTCCCTTCATTCCAAGGTCTTCCATTAGAAAGAGGCAACAGTGCTAATTAACTTAGTGGCATCTAATCAGAAAGCAAACATCACTGCAAGCTCAAAGTGAACATCAGCCTCACATGTCCTGTCTGTGGTGCTTTATTTATTACTGTATTTTACTTCTAGAAAAACACGGGGTTTGGCTGAAAATCTTAAAAATAGTACTAGGCATAGAGGCCATTTCTTTCACACTTTGTGTAAAGACAGCAATAAGGCAGAGACAGGGATAGTTTCATAAAAGGCTAGTTTTAGAGGCACTTGGAAGGAATTAGATATATGAAATAGGTACATGGCATACAGTTATCAGAGTTACAGACTAATCTCTGACTCCCCTGTGGGCATTTTAATTTGGTTGTATTTTGGGCACCATCAAAGATCTATGGAAGTTCTGAGTTTCACATTATAAACACCAAAGTAGCCATAATTCTTCATTTATTACAACTCCTAAAATTTGTTTATAGGGACAGAATGGAAAGTTTATTAAAAATGTCCTCTTGATGCAATGCCTGGCATGTTGGAAATGCTATTAGTAATGATGAATAATGATCAGTGAAAGTACTGCTCAAGAGTAATGGAAACATAGTCCATGCAATAATATTTATACTTGGCATTATACTGACTGTCACTTGTATAGGAACGGCTGTGGTAAAGAGTTACTTTCAGAATGAACTTTATTCCTTTCTCAAGACAGATAAAATGTAGGTATGACACAAGCTTAAAAGTCCCTCGTGGATAACTGATTTAAGCAAACCTTCATATGTTCACATACAGGAGATTTTTTAATTAAATCTGCTGCAGGGCTCTGGGACATGTAAGAGAAAGTTACTTAAGCTCCCTGTGGGAGAAGGAAGCTGGGAGCTTTTTCTTGTTCCCAGGTGTGCATACATGCATGGGATTGTGGACCTGGACAGTATTCTGATTTCATGTTGAAATTAAATTTAGGTGGACAGCATAGCTCCCTCCTCCCCGTCCTCATGCCACATCATACTCCAGGTCCTGAAGCTGTGGTCTATTACTTTTCATACTTCACTTTTGACCCCATTGACACTCTCTGTTTCCACGTTTTTCTCTAGTAGTAAATTCCAAGCTGCCTGTGTAAGAAAACTCTTTTATAAACCAATTTAAGTAGATGCTCTGATGGTTTAATCATCTTTTCTAGTTCTCATGTTCCAGGCCTGCAAGATTAGTTCCATTAGTTCTTAACCCCTGCTTTCAGGATTTTGTAAACCTCGTATCCATCCCTCTTGTCTTGAAACTCAAGAGCCCTGGCCTTGTGAGCAAGGTGAGCTGGTCTTCATCCTTGGTTATTTTATCTGACACCTTCTCTACCTTCTTAAATTCTTCCTTCCCAAGATGCAAGAACCAGAAGTGCACATTGAGCTCAAGGTATGAGTTCATCAGATTTTCATGCAGTAGCAAAATTATGTCCTTTCTTCTCAAGATTCTTCTGGAAGATGCAAAACATCTTGCTGTCTCTTCTGGCTACTCCTGCCCATTAAGCCGATGATTTCAGGCAGTGAATATCAGTGACTGACTATAAGATCTCTTTCCCAGTTTACAGTTCTACTACATTGTGCTAGAAATGGTTTGGATTATTTTTCCTAGGTATTTTTATCTGTATTGAAGCTCATCTGTCATGTTTTATCTCACTCAGTCTTATGAAGTCCTTCTGGAGTTTCTTGCCATTGCCACAGCACCTTACTTCCCAGAAGAATTTAAACTCATCTGGAAACTTGTCACATTCACACCCCCTTTCTTTTAGGTCCCTTGGGGAAAATGAAGATCCATATGGATCTATGGCACATCAGGGAGATAGATTTTCCTTCACAGAAGCCACACTGATTCTTGCTCTGGTAACCATATCTGGCCTGCTCAGTGATCTTGTTCTTTAATATAGACTGAAAAAGTCCTTGATTCATTCTTTAACATATACTCCACCACCTTTGCTAGTGCAGATAGCAATTTGTAGTTTTCAGGATACTGTTCTGGGCCCTCATTCTATAAGGAACGCATGGTGGCAATCCATCTGCCACCCGTCACAGGGGCTGTTTGTAGCCCCATGGCCACATGATGCCACATGCCTGGGTGGCAATTCTGCAGTTTCACATGAAGGTCAGCCTTGGATGATGCTGCCTGGACTGGGTGACCTACTGACTTCCAGCTAATCCATTTGGTCTTGTACTTGAGTTATAATTATTTCAAATAGATCTATCTTCTCTCCCTTCTCTGCAGCAAAGACCATTTCCCACAAAGGGTTGCCTTCTACAAGGAATTCACTGAGCTTTTCTGCTGTGGTCTTTGTCACATGAGTGCTGCTTTTACACACTTGTCATCAGTATTCCCACCAGTTCCACAGAGTCTGAAGTATTTAAAGAACTTTGGTTATCAGTTTGAAAATCCTTTGTAAGGCATACTTGAAATTATTTTTAGAGCTCTCAATTTCCTGCTTATGTTTAACCTATAATTTCCTCGTGGGCTTCTCCTCATTTTGGCAAGCTCTCATTTTCTTAAACACTTTTCCCTGTGATTGCCTTCGAAGCTTTCCCACTGATCCCATGGCAGTTTTTTTTCTTTTTAAATGGTGGTGTGTATTTCACCCTTCTCCCAATACACTATTTCTTACAGAGTCCAGGCTGTTTTAAGTGTCTTACTCTTTGGAATGTCCCTTTTTGAATTTTGGGGTTCTACTCTTTCTTTTTGTTTGTTTCTTTTGTTGTTTTTTTTTTTCTTACGAATGTTGTCTTTTTAATTTTTATATAATATTTCTTTTTGAAATTGCAGAGCCACATACTGTATTTATTGAGCATACCTTCTACCCCATAGTGTTAAATCTACTGTATTATGGTTCCTATTATAGAAAGGCTATCCCACTAGTAGTTTTTGAGGTATTGTCTGCACTACTACTACCACCACCAAATTCAGAACTGCGTCTTTTCCGGGATCCTAAGACTTAATTTTCTTGTGAGTAGTCACTCACTACATTCAAAAATGCTGTCTCTACATTTCCTCCTAATGAGGCCTTGATCCAATCAATATTTGAGTAACTGTTTTTCCATAATTAATACCTGATCTGATACCTTTTCTAGTACTCAAGATATTCCATGTAGGCCATAGTGCCAACTGGTATTCAACTCAATACAAAAAGGGTGACGTCCATACTTCCAGACAGGTAGACATTTAAGTGCTTAACTGTGCTGAGGCCAAAGACAGCCTATTACATCTCTAAAGATTTTAATCAAAGAAATATTATTCTTTTCTTTAAACATATCAGTCTGGGATTTTATGTAGTTGAAATATGTTCTGGTTGTAGATCATGTATTGGGGTATTATTAATTATGCATTTTCTATGAAGGATAAAGTCTTGCACATTATTTGAAATTGCCAAACTATGTTGACATTTTTTTATTTCCTTAGCATATAGAAACAATTCATTATTTATAGCTCTGAGGTGACATGCTTTCAGAATACTTCTGAAACAGAATTCTCTATTTCTTTTGTGTTACAGTATACCTTTTGTCATCAGAGTTGTAAACAGGATTTATTCTATTTCACCATTTAAACACCAATTCTCACTTTGCCCTTTGTATTTCCTAATTACACAAGAAGGATGGCTTTTTATCAAAGTGTTTTATTTTGGAATAAAGTTCTTTGTGTGGCATCAATGGGCAAGTTATATTGTTTCAGATGTCAGGCAGCAATAAATTAGCTTCCTATTTGGTCTCATATTTGTCGACATGAGATTTATTTAGCCAACATGTCGAAAATCAGAACAAAAATAAGTCTCTGTGGGCTGGAGTAATTTAATACCAAATACAGGACTGAGCTGTTAGTGACTCTTAACTTCCTGCAGCTGTTATTTACCTGTTCAGAATATAGAGGAGGCCACTAGAGAAGATGGAGAAGAGACAATTCTAGGATCTGTAGTGTTGAAAGCAACCACTTCTACCATTATTTCCTCACATCTTCTGGATGCTCTTGCTAGATTTATTTTCACCCTGAGTGAGAATAGTGGAGGATTTGGATTTAGGTGAACTACCTGAAAAGAGTGGTGTCCTTCAGGGCTCTGTTCTGGGGCTGGTGTTCTTTAATATCTTTACTGATGACATAGAAAATGAGAGCAAGTGCACCCTCAGCAAGTTTGCAGATTATGTGAAGCTGAGTGATGCAGGTGACACAACAGAAGGGCAGGATGCCATCCAGTGTGACCTGGACAAACTTGACTTGTGGGCCCATGAGAACCTCATGAAGCTGCATAAGTCCAAGTGCAAGATGCTGCACCTAGGTCAGGGCAATCCCAAGCATGAATACTGTCATGGGTAATCCAAAAGGTTATTGTATTCCATATTTACCTGCCCCCCAAAAATTGTTACTGTCTCTTTAAGATGCAGCACCATGGCTGGAAATGGTATTTCAGGGGGGTCATGGGATTATTCACTGTTATTTTTTGCCTGTTGCTCTTTCACTTGTTATTGAACTGCTATTTTTTCACTCGTATCTATTCGTATTTCATTTCCCTTTATTGGGGGAAAAGGATTGGTTGAAACTAAGAAGAGGTAAATAAATTTAGAGTGTCTACCTGTTTGAATTGCCTTGAACCAAGACAAGTACAGACTGGGAGAAGTACTCAGAATCACAGATTCACAGGTTAAGCTGAGTTGGAAAGGACTACAAGATCATTGAGTCCAACTCCTAACCCCACGCAGGACAACCCAAGAGTCACACCATGAGCCTGAGAGCATTGTCCAAACATTTCTTGAACTCTGTCAGGCTTAGTGCTGTGACCGCTTCCCTGGGGAGCCTGTTCCAGTGCCCAGCCACCCTCTGGGTGAAGAACCTTTTTCTAGTACCCAGCCTAAATCTCTCCTCTAACACAACTTCAGGCCATTCCCTCAGGTCCTGTCACTGGGCATCACAGAGAAGAGTGATGTGCCAGGCTGCACCAAAACAAATGTGACCAGCAGGTCAAGGGAGGTGATTCTGCCCCTCTACTCTGCCCTCATGTGACACCCCCTGGAATAGTGCATCCAGGTCTGGGATCCTCAGCACAGGNTTATTCTTTTCTTTAAACATATCAGTCTAGGATTTTATGTAGTTGAAATATGTTCTGGTTGTAGATCATGTATTGGGGTATTATTAATTATGCATTTTCTATGAAGGATAAAGTCTTGCACATTATTTGAAATTGCCAAACTATGTTGACATTTTTTTATTTCCTTAGCATATAGAAACAATTCATTATTTATAGCTCTGAGGTGACATGCTTTCAGAATACTTCTGAAACAGAATTCTCTATTTCTTTTGTGTTACAGTATACCTTTTGTCATCAGAGTTGTAAACAGGATTTATTCTATTTCACCATTTAAACACCAATTCTCACTTTGCCCTTTGTATTTCCTAATTACACAAGAAGGATGGCTTTTTATCAAAGTGTTTTATTTTGGAATAAAGTTCTTTGTGTGGCATCAATGGGCAAGTTATATTGTTTCAGATGTCAGGCAGCAATAAATTAGCTTCCTATTTGGTCTCATATTTGTCGACATGAGATTTATTTAGCCAACATGTCGAAAATCAGAACAAAAATAAGTCTCTGTGGGCTGGAGTAATTTAATACCAAATACAGGACTGAGCTGTTAGTGACTCTTAACTTCCTGCAGCTGTTATTTACCTGTTCAGAATATAGAGGAGGCCACTAGAGAAGATGGAGAAGAGACAATTCTAGGATCTGTAGTGTTAAAAGCAACCACTTCTACCATTATTTCCTCACATCTTCTGGATGCTCTTGCTAGATTTATTTTCACCCTGAGTGAGAATAGTGGAGGATTTGGATTTAGGTGAACTACCTGAAAAGAGTGGTGTCCTTCAGGGCTCTGTTCTGGGGCTGGTGTTCTTTAATATCTTTACTGATGACATAGAAAATGAGAGCAAGTGCACCCTCAGCAAGTTTGCAGATTATGTGAAGCTGAGTGATGCAGGTGACACAACAGAAGGGCAGGATGCCATCCAGTGTGACCTGGACAAACTTGACTTGTGGGCCCATGAGAACCTCATGAAGCTGCATAAGTCCAAGTGCAAGATGCTGCACCTAGGTCAGGGCAATCCCAAGCATGAATACTGTCATGGGTAATCCAAAAGGTTATTGTATTCCGTATTTACCTGCCCCCCAAAAATTGTTACTGTCTCTTTAAGATGCAGTACCATGACTGGAAATGGTATTTCAGGGGGGTCATGGGATTATTCACTGTTATTTTTTGCCTGTTGCTCTTTCACTTGTTATTGAACTGCTATTTTTTCACTCGTATCTATTCATATTTCATTTCTCTTTATTGGTGGAAAAGGATTGGTTGAAACTAAGGAGAGGTAAATAATTTTAGAGTGTCTACCTGTTTGAATTGCCTTGAACCAAGACAAGTACAGACTGGGAGAAGTACTCAGAATCACAGATTCACAGGTTAAGCTGAGTTGGAAAGGACTACAAGATCATTGAGTCCAACTCCTAACCCCACGCAGGACAACCCAAGAGTCACACCATGAGCCTGAGAGCATTGTCCAAACATTTCTTGAACTCTGTCAGGCTTAGTGCTGTGACCGCTTCCCTGGGGAGCCTGTTCCAGTGCCCAGCCACCCTCTGGGTGAAGAACCTTTTTCTAGTACCCAGCCTAAATCTCTCCTCTAACACAACTTCAGGCCATTCCCTCAGGTCCTGTCACTGGGCATCACAGAGAAGAGTGATGTGCCAGGCTGCACCAAAACAAATGTGACCAGCAGGTCAAGGGAGGTGATTCTGCCCCTCTACTCTGCCCTCATGTGACACCCCCTGGAATAGTGCATCCAGGTCTGGGATCCTCAGCACAGGAAAGATATGAACCTGTTAGAGTAATCCAGAGGATGGCCGTGTAGATGTTCAGAGGTATGGAAAACCTAACCTGTGAAGACTGAGAGAGCTGGGTTGTTCAGCCTGGGAAACAGGTGGTTCCAATAACTTAAGTGGGCTCATAAAAATAAAGACACTTTTTACACAGGCAGATAGTGATAGGACAAGGGGAAATGGCTTTAAACTACAAGAGGAGAGATTTACATTAAATGTTAGGAATAAATTCTTTACTCAGAGGGTGGTGAGGCACTGGAACAGGTTGCCCAGAGAAGCTATGAACTCCCCATCCCTGGAAGTGTTCAAGGCCAGGTTGAATGGGTCTTTGAGCAACCTGGTCTAGTGGAAGGAGTCCCTGCCCATGGCAGGGGTTTGGAATGAGATGAATTTTAAAGTCCCTTCCAATCTAAACCATTCTATGATTCCAAAATTCTATAATATTCTACACATGTCTAAGATTGGCTTGATAAGATGATAGGCAGTGAAATCAGAGGATATCTCTCTCACATGATTTGAAGAAGCTTGTCTATCTGCATCCTTTTTACTTCCTGCATTCTAACGTCTCTGTATCCTTCTGATTGTCCATGTGGTGGCAGTCTCAAAGTGTATTTCATCTCCTCTTGGCAGGAGAATTTTAATTAATTCTTTCTTAAGTATTTGATTCCTTATCAATTTAGGAATGGACAAAGTAACCCACTGTGAAAAGAGGTGACTCTTGGTGAAACCAAGAGAATACTTTGTTATGCATGACTTCACAGCTGTTGCTCAGTAGTATAGGTAACATCTGCTCCCTTGCTCCACAGCCATGTGGTGTGGCACCACATGCTTCCTCATTCTTACTTCTCTTCCTTCCTAAACAGGGCAGCTTCATACAAAGACTCTGCACAGACATTTACAGACATTCGCAGACATTGTACTACTTTGGAAAGTAGGAGCTGGCACAGTCCAGAGACGTGAAGAGGTATGCTAATGATTAAATGCTTCAGAAACCTGCTGAAACAGTGTCTACTTCACTGTGACTGAGCAGCCTTCACCATGCTTTAGCTGTGGATATTGGCCTATTCAGGGGTACACAGAAGACGGAAATCCCGTTTTGCATGCCAGGCACATGAATTCCTCATTAAGAGGTGTGATCTAGTTGTTTTGTCCTTCACATCCTCTATGTATCCTTGTTACTTGAGTCATAATCCTAGTGTGACAAGAGATCATGCTGTGGTGATTGGAGTAGTTAAAGTTTCCAGTCCTTCCATGAAGCTATGAAAGGGACACAGCTGCAATGGCATTTTCTCAACCATCGTGCTGAGTTCATGCCTTTGGAACTCAATTTACTGCTCAATTGTCAGAGTCCTACAGTGCTGTGAGACTCCTCTGGCTTTGTAGGCATAGCACAGTATAGCTTGAACTGGAACGTGGGATGGGTGAGAAAGAATAAGTGACTTCTTCAATTTGAGATTTTCTGTGTAGGTATTTTCTAGAAAATGATGCAAGATAATATGTATTTTAAGTACAGGCATGGTTCCTACAATGAAAGATGTATGCCATTTATAAATGAAATAACAAAAAAAATTTAAAAAAATTTAGTAGGTGAAACATTTCTGTATATTTCTTTGAGTCTGAAAGACTGTTTTCACCTCATTCAGGCAGATGTAAGTAAATCACGTGTCTGTTCACTCAGCTGTATTTGACCACTAAGAGCTTTAAGTGATTTTCTGGACAACTCAAAATGTTCTAGTGCAGATTGGAAGTTGAGAAAAACCAATCACACTTCCTCACGTAAGTGGAAAAATAACCATAGAAACAAAGCAAACAAATATAAAACCATATGAATAGTATTACTACACAGGGAAGAATCTTGATGAAGTGTGAAGTATGATACAGGGCAGCTTGCTTGAGGTTTTACTGGTATGAATGGTATGCCTCTTAGTTTATTAGCTAGGAGTAAAAATAAAAAACCTCTGAGGTGAACTACAGGGAATTCAAGTCACACTTTAAATATAGCCACTGGAATAAGTATTTTATTTAAAAGTTTTAAAAGTGATCAGGTTTTAGAAAAACCAAATGGTTTCTAGAATGTCTCTAATGAAATTCATCAGCTACTTAATTAGATACCTAGACGTACAGTAAACATTCATTGAAACCCAGTGGACATGTAATTTGATAAAAAATATTTGGTATAGCTAAATATCTCACCGTATGTTTAATTACTTGGTTAGTCCAGATTACTACATGTGATAAGAGAAGATGTTCCAGAAAATTATTCAGGAAAGTCAGAGAAAATTAAAACTTTTGCAATAACATACTTTTACATGCAGATAAACATGTATATATGACCACAATTTGCAACAGTGTCCAATGATTTGGTGTGTGTCAGCTTTTGAAAGATCCTAAAAATTGACCCCATTTCACAGGATAAATATTTAGTCTATTCAAAATCTCTTCCAGAAGTCTTAGAATGGGCATCCTGAAATGTGTATGGCCATCATAGCATGCCATTTGTTTTTTAATCCTGGTAATAATCTATGTATTTTGCTGAAGTCTCAGTTCATGGTCAAGCCACAAGTACAAGAAATAAGCAACAGAATATTTTAAGAAAGATGAGCACAGTTAGTAAATTATACAGTTTTCCTGAAGTGAAGCTGGTACTTGAAAGATGACAGAAAAAACGCCCTAAAATCCCACATCATCCGTAATAAAAACAAATTTGGGATATGTATAACTATTTCACATGTTCCTCTCTTTTGAAGACTCAGTCTTGATCATTAATATCTTCATCTCTGCATATTTAATCATCTTCTGGTTTTCTTCTGCAATTGTAGCAAAGGTATCACATTTGAAGTAGGAACTGACCCACTGGGAACTGGACCAGAAACTCCTCAAAGTTAAAGTGACAAAAAGATATGACTACCATTGCCTGGGATAAATATTTTTAAAGTATTTTTAATTTAAGCTGCTGATGGAAAAAAAAAAATCCTAATTATGAAAATCCTCAATTATTTCTGTTTTGGGTTTTATCAGCTTATAATAAAACAGAAAGAAGCTACTGCTCTGTTCTGACAGTGTCAATATTAGGTATAGGGACACAGTAAGCATGCTTTAATTGAAGGCTACTAAAATGGCAAATTCCAATCCAGACATGCATTACTATGAAATTTGATCTGAACTTTCTCTTTGTCCTAGCCTGCCTCTCTTAAGGAATTTAGGAGCTATTCCCCTGCCCCCTCATCTAGTCAGCTGTACAAATGTCATACAGTGCTTGACTGCCTGGGCAAGAAGAATAAGCATAACAATGCTTTCTGCTCAACAAAACTTGACCAAAAAATGACTGATTTACTCTGTTTCTGAAAAATGTGACCCATTTATAATGCCCTCTCAAGGGCTAGGTGCCCACCCAACTCAAACTCATCTACCCCTGTAGGCTTGGCTGTGAATTGCACTGGAGGTAGGTGCCAAAATACTTTATAAGCTTGTCTCCTATTGCTTTAGGCCAAATGTAAACTAGTCAAATATTCAACTTTTTAGTCCTTTTTTTCTGTGTCTTAACTTTTTGCCAGCATTGGAGAGAGATGAGCAAAAGATCACTGTAGAGGAAGAGATCCTTAAGAACAGCTGCAATTTAGGAGTGTCATGTAGTCCACAGAAACATAGGCTGCTCAAAAGAATTCACAGACATTATGGAAAACACAGCATCTGTCTTAGTGCCCTTTGGGGAAAACAAAGAAGCTTCTACAAATATTACAGCAATATTTAGAGAAATAAAATGGACCTGGACAGTCATCCTTCACAGCATGGGAGAGACTTTAACGAAAGGGAGATGCAATGGATGCTAAATTGGATAAATTAACCAAACGTGTGCATGCAACACGGGAAAGAATAAGCAACACTGAAGAAAGGGAAGACAAAACAAAGAGATCTATGAACTGAGACAGAGTGTTGATTTTTAATGTTGAACAAAGCAGGAAAATTAGAAAACAGAAGCCATTGTACTCTTGCTGAAATTGAAAGTATAGAATTGGACAATGTGATGCTTTTTGTTCAAATCTTGTTCAATTACCTTTTTGAGCATAATCAAAAGGCTTCATCATGTAGTCTAAAGGACCAAATCTGAGCTCTTCTGAGACCTGACAGTAGTGTTGAGATTCCAAGATAAAGACTATATTAGTCAAATCCGGTAATACTGACATGGGGCAAGAATCTGTGGCAATAAGAAGCAATTGCTCTGTATCAAAATCCTATAAACACAGAAAGAATAAAACTCTTTCAGAGGTTCATTGGTAGGAAGAAAACCAGAGCATGCAGTGAGGTATTAAACTATTCAAACACCAAAGAAGCTCTTCCCGTTCTTCTCAAGGTTTTTGAAATTCTGCAGAATATTAATTAATCCCTTTCAGATCATCAAATCAGTTTGATACATTCCAAATAAACACTGAAATTTAAGACAGTGTTTAAGAAAAGAGTTGTATATTCAGTCTGAGTTAGGTGATTAAATTGCATCTTCTTTAGGAGTGTATCTGCTGGAAATATTCTTTTAAAGCAAGCATTACTGGTTGACATAATTTTACATAGCTGCCTAATAATTTTTGATTTTTTTTTGTTTTGTTTGTTTTGATTGTTTTTTATTTTTGTTGGGTTTTTTTTTTATTTGTTTGGGTTTTTGGTTGGTTGGTTGGTTGGTTGGGTTTTTTTTGCCGTGAATAGCATATTGACTTTGAGAAAATACTTCACTGCTCACAGATTTGAGGGCTGGGTTGGTGGGGGGAGGGAGGATTTAAGGTAATTTCTGAGAAAGACTTTTGGAAAAAAAATTGTATTTTCTCAGACCATTCTCTAAATAGAGACATTTCTTGAAGAAAAGTTGCTTTCTAGACACCTGGCATTTAGTTCTGAAATTATAGTAATACCTTCTTGTGTCATGTTGCTGTTGTACTTGGTTTAATGACTGTTTCATGTAACTAAAAGAAAACAAGGTATATGAAGGAAATGCTGGTTCTGCAGTTCTGATTTATCCTTCTATGGGAATCATCTCTGTAGGATCCCAGAATTGATAACTACTCAGGTGGTAGGAGAAATAAAGACTTTGACTGAAATAAAGATGAGTCATTTATTGGGGAAGTGTTTGCTGTCTCACAGAGCAATAGCATATAATGGCCTGAAGACAAGTCGTCCATGCAGGTGTGGAGCAGTGAAGGACAAGCTCTCAGACCCCCTTATATGCTCAATACAACCTATTTTAATGCAGTCTCCTCAGGGCCTACATCAGTGTCCACTTTGGTCTACTGCAACATAGCTCTGTTTGGTTCTGTCCAGTCTCAACTTCAGGATTGTTGCCTTGCTTATTGTTATCTCTCCCCGTCCAAAGACCATTCTTAGAATTTCCTCTTTCCCCATGTCTCACCAACTGGTATTTTCAAATTTCTAGTGAGTATGCACATTAGCTAAGATAATCAGCTTCTACCAGCAATTGTTAGACTCCGTCATGATCTTGGCATTTCCTTACTCGTCTTCAATTTTTGTGTCTGGCTGTAGACCATCTAAAATCCTCAAATATTCAATGGACAAAAACCACTCTTTAATGTTCACCTGTTTGCCATCCTACTGATACAAAGGAACCATCGCAATTTTGTATTTCTTCCATTTGTCTTCTCCTTTGTTTCTTCCTGTTATACTGCAAAACCAAAACTAGTCACTGACTTAATGTGTAGGAATCTGGATTGTGTCTAATCAACTCTATTAAAAGATAAACCACTTCTACCTTTCCTTAGCCTACCTCCTTATATGGCACTAAACTGTTAGAATACTCTACTAGGATGTGACATTCAACGAAAAATAGATTTCCAATACTGCGCTGTGTACTGCAGTCATGACCAGACCTCCAGAGTTTCAGTTGCCCTGAAGGGTAAACTGAACTATGTTGTTTTGGGACTTTTGTATTTGAAAGGTGGATTTGCCACTGCTTTACTGTGCACTTCATCAGAGTTTCCTAACCTACTACTTCTCATACCGTGCTGGGGAGGATCACATTGCAGCTGGCTTCAGGCAAACGTCTTTGGCCAAGTGAAAACACTTTCCCTTCTTTTCATTTTTGATGTGAGCTTGCCAAAAAAATAGTAATGACATGCAATTTCTAAAGCTAATGTTTTATTTAAAGAACAACAAAAACAACCAAACTACAGCAAAATGACTCACTAAATAGGGGAAGCCCCAGAAGCACTGAGTGAGACAGATTGAAGATGTTTGGAAACAAATCAACCTCCTAACCACTATGTCTTTACAGTGTTTAACTTTTTTCCATATTGCATTGAAAATCAGTATTTTTCAGTTCAAGTAAAACTCCAGTCTGTCTCACTACAGACCTTCCTTTTGACTTTTCAGGAAAGTCTCTTACCTGGAACTCCCGAGACCTGATTTGTGACTGCTTCCGTTTTTAGACAGGACACTTTTTTTGAGAATCCCATTTTCTCTCTGCCAGTACCAACACTCCAGAAAGTTTTCCAGAACCCATCAAGCCCATTTGGGCTACCGTGAAAGTAATCTTTCTCTTCATCCTGCTTTTCAGGAGAAATTGCTTCAGGAAGTGCATTGTCTCAGACAAGGTAAAGAGAACACTTTCCTAGTCCTCTGCACAGCCTTTTTACACAATATAAATGAGACAGCACCTGATGCAATATAAAATGCTTGAATTAAATTGAAATAATTGCCTAGCACTGTCTGAAATTTCCATCTTGAGAGTCTGTATCACTCCAAGTCACACTTTTTTCCTCAGCCTTTCCTCCTTCCTGGAAAGCTTTCCTACGCACACATGCATGTTTGTTCCTTTTTCTGTCTTGAGTAGCTGCAGCATTGTGATTGCTGTTCTGTTTCTCACTCTTCTCATGCTTTTTGTCTGGTTTTTAGGGGTATCTGTGCTGTCACTTTGTCAGTGTCCCTCCATTCCTTTTCTGGCTTTCATCGATGTCATCCTGTTCTTCACTCTGTCATGGTGATCTTCACACTCACAGTGAGCTGAGCTCTCCCTGCCATTTGGAGACCACTGGAGTTATGATTCTTATGCCCACCCAAAACCTGAGAATCATCTGCCCTCTGTACGAACCTCCCTTTTGACCTGCCTTTTTGAAATCCCAGGAGCTGCATGTGGATGCCAGAATTCTGACTTCTACAATGCAAATATTTGCTTGAAGATCTATGTTACACTCACACCCATGAAAGAATTTGGCAGAAGATGAGACAAGCTATGAACAGCTCTATGCATTGTTACATAATATGAAGAACAGTTAATTTAAAAATTAGTCTAAATTTAAGTCACACTGTTGACTTTAAACTTGCATGCCTCAAATTCACACCTGTAAGCTGCTTGTTGCATAACAAACTCTTCTGAACTCTTCTGGTTCTTCTCTTCTCTGGTGCAGAGAAGTGGATTCTTATTTGAGAGATATTATGATGATGCAGAAAGGTTTCCTATAGTAATGCTCCCACAGGAAAAAAATAATTATTTCCTAGTGCTTGGTTTATTCAGTATACACATAGCTTTGGGCCATAGGTGAAAAGAGAAAAACAAAAAAATAAACAAATATTGAATACTTATTAAATGAGCACTGTGCTGCATATTTAGAGAAGGCTGCAAGGATCTCATGAAAAACTCAGATAGGTAGTGGTCAAGGAAAGAAATATGTTATTTCCAACATGTTAATACGTCAATATGTTATGTTAATAATGACAACTAATACACAAGGAACTAAACGGAGGCTGTCCAGGCTGCTGTAACTGTGGCATTACCTAATGTGAAGGGGAATGACTTAAAACTTTGGTAAAGTTGTTTTAACACAGGTTTTGTGTAAAATACCAGAAATACATGAATGGCATGAAGAGGGCTTGTTTTCCTCATGCAGAGTTGGTCTGTTAATAGTCCATGATGACACTAAAAAACTCATTCTATGGCCACCCATAAAAATAATGTTAGAGTTACTTCTTATAATATTACAACAGAAGTTAATACCTCTTGAATAAATCAATTCAAGCTGTATTATCATTTTGACAGTGACTGGTTTTGGCTTCCCTGTTCTACCTTTCATAGTTTATGAGAACTAATCCTATTTGTATAACAAATTGTACATATTATGGCATTTGGTTGTTATTATGTGTAGTAATTGCTGACACATATAAACTTGTAAACATCAGATATTGCATTTTGATGAGAGCAAAAATACATGATCCATGTATTACACCCTTACTAAGCTCCATAAAATTTAAGAAAGAACAAACTATTTTTACTAACTGCTTGTTTAGAAATAGTCATTAGACTATTTATGGGGCTTAGAATACTCTATTATTTCTTATAATTACCTTTCAACTTTTAAAATTAATTATTTTGTAATACTCAAATAACTTTTTAAGGGTTTGTATGGAAAAATAAAGCATTTAACTCCTTCGGGAGCCATTCTGTCTCCACAGAGCTGTATGACATTTCCTGTCTCAATTTTAATCTGTATTAATAGGAATTAACTCCAAATCCTTCTGTTACGTTGGCACATACATTCTGAAACAGCTCAATAAACTGGATCAGAAAAATCTATATCAAGATCTAAAACTACATGAGATATTACACAAGATTATATTTGACTGGAAAACAGCTAAATTTCATGGTTCATTTGCAGCTATTACTGATGAAATTATTTGAATAGGAATACTTATACAACTAAATTAAGCTGGTTTTGGTCCATTATGATAGTAGTTCATGTTGAGAAATTAAGTTATTTTCATATTTAGAGTCAACAATGAATGTTTTGAATCAAATTATTTGGGCATATGGTTACTAAATATACTGACTATTTAGTAGGAGGAATGGTGATGAAGGACTAATTGATAGGCATTCTAATCGTGTCAGAAAAATATCAAAATAAGCTTCACAAATTGAGACAATTACTTCAGAATTACTGAACCATTCCTCCTCTTTGCAAAAAATAAAAAAAAAAAAGTAGTATCAATATACTTGCTAGCAAATCTATGTATTGCCAGTGTGCCAGTAAATGTCAGTAAATGTATGACTCAAGTAAAATTCAGGCAGCATGGAAAGTTCTAAAGGTAAATCCACAGAGAGACAGAGAGAAAAAAATATTTATAATGAAGAGTTTGTTTTTCACTGAGTTATAAAAAAGAGTTGTATAAATTTTTGACAAGAAGTCAGTTGCATTTAAAAACTTAGGAAAGGGCAAAAATATAAAGCTAAGTAGTTACTGTCGTATATGGCAAATGGAACTCAAACACAATTTTATTAGTATGCATGTATCACAAATGGAGTTCTGTAGTGTAAATTGTTATAGCTCAGATAGAAAGTCAGAACATTTTGGTGCATTACAAATTTTATTCCTGGAGGTGATTTTTGTCCATATAGTTATTGAAATATTGCCAGGACAGGCTTAGCCATATAATTATCTAGAACTTTAGCAGCAGGTAACCACAATAAACCATTGTAAAGGCTTCTGTAATTATACTCTTCTTGATACCCAGAATGAGATAACAAAGAAAACAAAACCACCTCTGAGTTGAAAGGTGAAAATTAATGAAATCCACTTTGTCAAAGTGTGAAAATTTGCCTCATGAGGAACACAGAAGTTATAATTTTGTTCATTGAACATCCTTGTTGTTCAATCAGAATACTGAGAGTTTGTAAAGGGAAATGTAAGCATGAAATGTACTGCTCACATCTACACTGAATATTCACCCTGCCTTCCCTAACCTCCTGGGTGCATTCTCAGCTGATGTGTATCTGGATAGCTCTTTGTTGACTCCAAGTTCTCCTCATTAGAGCCTTCATAATCCTCAGCAGTAATTTCCAGTGTCATTCCTAGAATAATAGGCAGTGCTACGGGCATCCATTTTACAAGCTCTTGAAGTGAAATTTATATTCGTGTAAACATCCAGCACACTCTTCTTTGCAGTGTTCAGTGTCTTTCTAGGCCCCTGGAAGCAAAAAGGATGAGACAAAACAGTAATGTGCACAGAAAAAAAATACTCTTTTTCTGTAAGTGGATGTTGAAAGCTGCAAAGAAGCCAAGCCAGGAACAAAATGTAAGGATCAGCTGCAAGAACTGTAGATATTGGTTGGAAGGATTCTGCTTCCCAAAGCCCTCAAAGCTTTATACAATGATTTTATGCAGATGGAGCGGATTTCACCCAAGGGGAGAAGCCAGTGCAATGCATGGTTTTCCAAAGAGTATGCATCAGCTTTGCAAGCTAAATATTGCTTATCAATTATTAACATTCAGGAAAAGGTGACTAAAGTCTATCTGTGATGCTATAGTGAAATTAGATGAGAACTCAAAAAGCACTTAGGATAAATAATAGATGATTAACATGTCATATAAATCAGTGTATCATGTTATTTTAATTTGTTTGCTTTTTCTTCTTTTTCTTTCCTTTTTCTTAGCTTATATCCTTACTCGTTTCATAATACTGTTAAAATTCATTCTCTTATGTATTAGGGGTAACTCCTGCTTTATTTATGGGCTAAGATAGAGTATAGAAGTTAATAAGAAATTGTTAAGTGTTATAATGATTTATCATTCTATTGCTGACATTTAAAAACTGAAGAGCTGTATGTTCGACCTGCCTTTTCCTTATGAGTACCTGACACTGGTCAATTAATAAAAATGTGTGCAATAAATCTATTCACTTAATTAAATATCTACAAATAAAGATTGAACTACCATTTAATAAACTTTTAAGAACAGGATAGAGAATAATAGTAACAATAGTTAATAATGACATTCAGCAGCTCAGGAGAGGTTTATGGCTCTTTCTTGAAAATGCATGTATATTTTTGATGATTTAACACCATATGCAGTTAAAGTTTCCTTATTTCATAGATCTGTCATTTTCCCTTGCTTATTTTCTCTCTTGCCTACCCTATCATCCATAGCTGGAGGTCAATTTTCTCTTTTATATGACGAAACCCATGTTTGACAATCCTGAAAGAGGAATGTACAGATACCTAACCATGAAAGTGCCTTCCTAGCAAGAAGCAGAGCCCTGGCAACAGTGCAGTACAGAGCAGCACAGGGTCTGTCAACAATAGCTTCCAAATATCCATGCAGTTTGCTATTACAGGTGTGCAGACCTATACTCCAACAGCTAAATCTCCCTGCTGACATACAGTTGTGACACTGTGACACTAGGATTTAAGATTTGTTTCTGCTATGGCATCTCAGGTGTTTGATTCTAAGGGGCTGTGGGTAACATCTAGGCAGAGGTTCTGATGCCTACACTATTCGTTTCCCAGCCTTAAGGAGTGGGTCATGGGGGCTAAAGTCCAGCTCATAAACTTGGCCATGGAAGAAAACCATAGCATTCAACATGTGAATTACCTTCCTCATGAGCCTCTATGATTGTATTTTGTAGCTAATTTTTTTCAGTTAAAATTTCCTAGGAAAAAAATGTGCAGATAATAAAATGCAGACATATCAGTGTTTATTTTTGTCATATATGTATGCATATATATATTTAATTTGGAGGGGGGAAAATCAGTTATGTAACAGAAATACTCTATGAAATTGGAATAAAAAATGAGAAGTCTGCACCTATCCTCAGTGGGGTCATAAACCACACTCACTTTCTGAGTTTTGGTAGAATTTCTGTTCTTTCTTTCTCGACTCTGTCTTCTGTAGATCTGTTCCCACAGTGCAAGGGGAGGATGTTTGATTTTCTCATGATGCTATACTGTATTGTTATTTGTTTTTTTCTTATTGGCAGGATGCAAACAGAGGAGGAGTATCTTAGATGAACTAGACCAAGGTTCAGATGCTGCACAGTACCAGATTTTGTACATCTTTTCCTTGTCCATGCACTCTATTAAATGTTCAGGATGCATTAGTGCCCAAGCTTTTCAGTGTACGTGAAAGAAACCTATCCTGATGCAACTTTAATCTTAGTCATGAAGGACATATACACCTTGCTTGAGAGAAGGAATTTCATTTATATATAAAGTGTGTTTGTGCATCAATATAAAATTTTTGTAGGCACATCTACAAAATTTAAAAAGTTTGCCTAAACATACCTTAGTTAATGAAGCATATAAAAATCTGCAGGGCCTTTTAAACTAAAAAAATGTTGCAAAAATATGAATTTGACATGAATGAGCTGATTGATATGTAAAAAACATTAAATGATATAAAGTCCAGATCCAGTTTTTTAGCATCATGCAGCTGAGAAAAGAAAATTATACAAGTGTGCTCTAGCTTCTTTCAGCGACTCAGAAACCAGGATAGGATTCAGAATTTGCCTTTATAGCTCTCCATGACTTGCAGTTAAATGCTCCTTACTTGGGAACTGTGCAGAACATAGCCCAGAGCATGACTCCTGTCTTGATATTCATCTTCACAAGACTAATGGAAAACCCTAGTATAAAGCTTTGTTGGTATGTGAGGTTCCCATTTCAAAAGGGCAGAATTGAAAAAGTAGGACCTACCTGACCATCAGTTGACTCACTGATGGACAAAAGCCAGACAATTGATTACAAACCTCCTGTATCCCATGGTACAAACAATATCGAAGTTCACTTTATTTCTTTCAGATGTCTTTACACAAAACTGTCATTTCTGTTTCGATGACTACTACAAGGCTTTACAATAGAATACTGTTTTTTGCATACTTCCCAGGCACAGTTGTATATTGCTTCTCTGATTGGTTTAACTTAAGACAAAGTTAATTAAAGTGGGCAAATGAATGAAGTGTCCTGGGATGAGTTTCATTTTGAGCAGGTAACTGCAGGTGTTTATGTCTTGTTTGCAATCTTGTTTGAAGGCCACCACGTTGGTTGTGTCTTTATGACTTTTAATATTCACTTGCAGTAGGGAAGATTTCTCTTTACTTCAGATAGTCAGGTTTAAAACCCTTGTAAAGACCCCTCACAGTAAAAACCACTATTTTCAGTATTTTGTATGCTATCCTGATAGGTTTTTATGTTTTCAACTCACCCCAACTCCAAATTTATGTGCAGAGACATTTTGTTCTTTAAAGTAATTAAAAAATTCATTGATAACATCTGTGTGTATTTTAACAATTTATTTTCAAAATTGGCCATTTTTTTTCCTCTTGAAGATTACTACCACTTTGGTTATGATCTTGCATAGGTGGTAGGTCTAACTGTCATTTACAACAAGGCCTCTTTTATCTCTTTTCTAAAGAGACTTTAAAATGTATGCAGGCATTAATAATTCACGATTTTAGGCCTCTTTCCCAGAATGGAATAAAAACTGCCTTTGAATTCAGTAAGAGAAGGTTACCTTAAGTTACATGGTTATTTCTTATTCAGATGTATTTAAAATGTTTAAAATAGATTTATTATTAACTTCTTGAATGGGAAGAAGGAATAAGTATGATTTAAAGAATGAATTATTATAATTAATGTTATTTCAAGGTAGAGAAATCTCACAAGGTTGTAAATCTCCATTATCAAGAAGTTAGACCTTCACCTTCTCAAATTACTGCTACATTGACCTAACTTAGAAATATTTTTGCAAGTCAGCGTGAACTTTCAGCACAAAAGGAATAATATTTATCATTGTTACAACTATATATTTTTAAAACACCTCATGAGCTCAGAGTCATACTAATTAATCCTTACATTGCCCAAAGGGAGAATGATAACTGTAATTTTCATCTTTAAAATGAGGAACCTGATTGTATTTTCATTTATGTTAGCATAAATCATAAAGCCTTCTACTGAAGTGAATGGAATTGCACTGCTGGGAAATCAACAAGAAATTGGTATCAGATATAGGGAAAAATGTTATAAAGGGGCTAAGTGCTTTCCTAAAAGAATTACTTGACTTCAAAGCTATCCAGAAATGTTAATGATTCCCACTTTTTAGTCTAATACCTTGACCATTACAAAGCACTATCTTTCAGTTAAAAAAAAAAAAAAATAGCTTTTTGAGATTACTAACACGACACTTAATTGCAACTAAGAGTGATAGTTGTTCTGCAATAATTTTATGAGTTTGATAGTTCACCAGATAGTTTTACTTATATATTTCTGAGAAAGTATAAAGCATTACTAAGAATGCTTATGAGAGTTATCTGTATCAAGGACTACGGGTGGCTTGGTAGTTTCACAGTGTATTTAAACTACGGGGAAAATTAGTTACGAGTGGTAGTCAAAGAAAAGTTTGGGTTGGAAGGAACCTTTAAAGGCTGTGTAGTCCAATGCTCCACAATGAACAGGGGCATTTTTAACTAGATTAAGTTGCTCAAAGCCTCTTCCAACCTGACCCTGAATATTTCCAGGGGTTGGGCATCCACCACCTCTCTGGGCAACTTGTCCCAGTCTCAATCTATCCTTTTTAGTTTAATACCATTATCCCTAATCCTTTTTCTATAATAATTAAAAAATAATTAAAAAAATCTCAAAGAAAAGAGTATTGGAAGGATTGGTATTTCTGTTTAAGCCTCAACTGAAGGTAGCTGCTATATGATTACTGTCAAACTAAGAGGACCCAAAGCAGCATATTTTCTAAAGACTGTTGATGGTAGTGAAGACTGATGTTTTTTGTGGACTGAAATCCTCTTCTGGTGAACTTTGATATTCACTTTTTAAAAAAATAATTGGTTTTCAAATAAAGTCACTAAAACAAGAGTGATAGGTTATAAGTAAAGTCAAGTTGAACTAGAAGGGGGAGTCAAAAATATTATAAACAGACACTATCTCATCTGTACAAACCTCTATGGAGATTTATACAAGTATCTTTGGAGAGCAAATACACACAAAAAAAAATCTGTATAGCCCATATTAAAATCTACAAAGTCAAGTTCACTGCTGTTTTGAGTTTCTGATTCATTCTACAACCAATTCATGATGTGATCTTCAACAAAACACATCCTTAAACTGAGCACATGAATCTATATTTTGGCTGCAGAAAATGATGTATTCAGACTTTTAAAAGTGTTGAATATTTAAAGGATGTTTATTTCAAGAATGATCCAGCACCATTATATAAGCATACACTTCAAATACATGCTTGTGGCTCCTGATTCCTTCTGTGGCTGTGCGGAGGTGAGAAGCAGCAGATCAATTTTTTGTATCATGAAGTTTCATGTAGTTCATAGGGATGCAACTTTAATGCAAGTCCGGGAAGACCACACAAAAGGGGAAAATCTCTGTGAAAGACCTTTTTTAAAGCCCGAGTAATATGCACATGGGGCATTAAGGGAGAACAGGGGCTTTTAATAAATTTAGTAATTATTTTTTTTATTAACTCTTTGAGGCTGTTGAAAGTTCAACACCATAAAACATTGCTTGTACTTTTACGGTGACTAGCCTATCTCCTACTGTCATTTGTAGCAGAGACACAATGACCTTAATATATGGCTACGTTTGTTTATAGCAGGAGCTTCACATAAGCAACATCAGACACCTGGTGAATGGAAAAGGAGAGGGAAGTAAATGCTTCAGCCCATTACCATGGATCACATGGCACAGCACTTTCAAGTCCCTCCTCTCTGTTCGCACTGAAAGATCATTTTAATGATGTATGCTTCATTAAATATTCATTAATAAATATAGAAGTATATGAAATGGTTAGATTATTTCACTGATAAAAGACAAATCAGTGCAAGCATTTATTTTTTCTTTACATTAAGCTTCTCAAGACCAACATGCATACCACTTTAGATGAGACCAATATTAATTCCCTTCAGTAAGTATTATGTTTCCAATAGATGTCAATACCAGCTGTTTCCTTAGAAACGTCCAGAAATTATGCAGCAGTCAGTACTTAGGTTCAGAGAAGCTCCCACTGCCAGCACATAGGCTGTGTATCTCTATAATATGACTAGTTTTATCCTCTGCAATTTTCAGTTTGTCTTCATTTGAAAAGGGTTAACACAAAATCAGAAGATACATGCATGTTTATGGTTTGGGAAATTTGATACCGTAGTCAAGTTCATATGTAGATTCTGTATGAAATCTCTAGTTTTCCTTTGTTGGGTTGAACACAGAGAAATGGCTTCTGCAGGAGTTCTTCATATGAAGCTCTCAGCACAGAGGCAGGAAGGGAGCCCCATGGCCCTGCCTTGCTTTCCAGCAGCCTACAAGAGGTCCTGTGTCATAGTTTGAGGCATGAAGTTCATATGACTGAAGTGGTCTACTGTGCTGTTGAGTGTGATTTTTCCCAAAAAAAGCATGTGATTTGCTTGGGTTACTGCTATGGTTATTAATCTGAGTGCAGAAAGGGGGCAACTTAAAGACAGTCATTTAGGACAAAACTAAGGCATCATTACTGTGGTTTCCACATGGGAAAATCTCATTCTAACATATCATTATGGTTTCTAAGAGGATTAGAAATATTCATCTTCTGAATATGCTTTTTTTTTTTTCCTGTTGTACTTTGCAGTAAATATATCCCTTGTAGTGGTGCTCTGGCTACTCCTAAATTTGCCAAGTTAACTATAAGCCTCACATAGCTGACTCTTCATCTGTGTCTTTTTGTCAACAGCTCTGGCAAATTCCCCAGCCGATGCAACCTGGCCTAGCTCTGTGAAAGTCAATGGACACCAGCTGAGAATTTGGCTCTCTCAGAAGCTTTGGCTGCATGTGCAAATTCATCGACCCAGTGGAGATAATGAATTCAGGCACTGATTTCGGTGGAATTTTTTTCTGGATTCTTTAGAGAACACAAAAAAATTCCCTTTGGCTTTCACCTTTAGGATTTTGAAAGGCTCAGGAGAGCTGTAGAGTTTTGCTGCTGTAGCTATCTGCAGAATTAAGCTATAGTACAACAACTAAAGAATATGTATGTGTTAGAGCAAACATAGCCTTAGCTGGGTCCTTTGGCTACACTAAAAATCTAAACATGGTCTTCAGATGCCTGAACACAAAAAGGTGAAATTGTTATTATTGTTAGAAATATCTCATGGAGGATATCATGGAAACCTAGACAATATATTTTACGATGATGTCTCTTGCAGTTCTTCTACCCACAAGACAGATGAGGTCCAAATTGCTGAGGAACTGGTGCTGCATTCAAGCCTGAGTATATGGCAGCTATTTACAGTGTCTGTCTATGCTACCAAATCAAATATTTTTTTTTCTTAAGGAGGCCAGCTGGCTGACTCTATAATGTTCAAAGGCCTGCCTATTCAGAGGTTTACTTCCACACTACAATCTCTTGTTATCCAGAGCAGGGTACATGCAAGCTGCCCTGAACATCCTAACTTACAGGATGTGCTTGAGAAGAGTTGGGGGACTACTCAGTTGACCAGGGCCAAGACAGTGCCAGGACTCTAAAAATGCAGTGATATTCACTGCACTTCGATGGTCAGGAACTCCTTAAAATGCTGGTGTAATCAGAGCCTAAGACTCCAAGCCCACCAGAGATGAAGGATGGGGAAGGCACGTGGGGTCATCACCGCTGAAGCCAGAGCAAGACTCTTCTCAAACATCCGTGGTTCAGAGGCTTTTCTGTCTGTGAACATGTTTAAGTGCTCAAAAATCATATTCTTTGCTTAAATTCTATAAAGGCTTGAGTTGTCCATATGACTTGAATTTTTTTTTTTCCTTAATTCTTTACTCCACAACCCGCATTCCTAGTCTTTTTTTTTTTTTATAGGGTATAATCACATAATTTTTATTTCTGTGTTGTTATTATGAATGGACCTAATTACCAGAGTAAACAAGATGCGAAAATCTTCTAGTTTCTTGGCAGATTTCACAATCCTATGACCCATTAGTTACATCTTTCTGTTTGTTAACAGGACTTAAAACAGGTCTGCATGTGATTTTCAAAGGGCTAGTTACAAAAGGGCAGTTATCTTATACCCTTTAAAAGAAAATATCTACAAAATTTTCACCTTTAAAATTACTACTTCATGTGTTCAAGTCTTCATGTGTTCAGACACTTTAAAGTCAAATGTCCTCATTAGTCAGCTTATCAGTGTATGGCTATTGGAAGACAGCTTTTGAAAAGGTGGTGTTTTTCCCAGACCTTGACTTGACAGAGGCTGAAAAATACTGGCTCTGGTTCTAAAGAAACAAAATAGCTTCTGGGCTGGATCTTTGTAAGCATCTGAAAATTATACTGGATGCTTGTAAAGAAGCATCTCTGAACGCCTTTCATTTTTAACCTTTTCTGTTTTTCTGGAGGGTTTTTTTTTTGTGGGTTTTCTGGGGGGATTTTTGGTTTTTGTTTGTTTGTTTCTTTCTTTGTTTGTTTAGATTTTGTTGGGTTTTAAGCTACACATGCAGGTTCTTTCAGGAGCAGGGACATTCAATCCTACAGAGGTTTGTGAGGTTTTTTCCATTATTTACTTGGCTTCAGTATTTTTCCAAGTACGAAGGTACTTTCAGTTTTTTAAAAATGAGAAAAAACTAATGTTGTCAGCATCAATAAATCAACAACCAGGAAGAGTCACTTCCTATCAAGGTTTCAGAAGTGCTTCGTGATTTTCCGATCTCCTGTCTGTACTAATCATCTCTGATGTTTCACATATGCATGGTATGTGATGCCAGGTTTTAAAGCATAGCTGAGGAAGGAAATAAGGAAGGAAGGAAGGAAGAAAGGAGGAAAGAAAAAAAGGCAAGGAGAAAGAAAGGAAGGATGAAAAGAAAGGAAGGCAGGCAGGAAGGCTGAATTATCTGTTTATATAACATCCTATTATATGTGGTAGAGGACAGGATCCCTCAGAAGTCAATTATAGCCAGACGCAGCCTAGTAGCTGAGATATAGACATATAAACAACAACAAAAAAAGGAGAAACTTCCCCTTATTTGCTGCATATAAGTGTATATGCAAGTGTATTTTCATAAATATATAAAATAGCCCCACAGTAGTCAATATTCCAATATTTTTACTTGTATTCAGATCAATATGTAAATGAGAAATGAACAAACCTAATATATCCTTCTGGCTTAAAGCTGTGGATGCTAGAAAGCTGCCACAAATACTGCTGCCATCTGCAATGCAGTTGCTGAAAAGTGCTGTCATTTCAATAGGAGGAGAAACTGATATCATGCCAAGTTTTCCTAGATGTTCATAAAATCCCTTGACATTAATTTTCATTGCACTGGTTAATTTAACATATAGATATTATTAACAGTAGTAATGATTGTATGTTGGTTGGTTGGTTGGTTGGTTTATACTTTTGTTTACAATCTTAAATGGTTTTCTTAACAGGTTTCCAGTTTGGCATGTATGTATTAATTTTGAGTGTGGTGGGGATATGGCAATGTAACAACAATATTCATTTTATCTTTCCCTTTCATTGCAGTCAGCATTGCTTTAATGAAGTATTCACAGTCTAGTTGCTCTTTTTTTCCCAACTTATTTTGACTTTTATTTCAGAAAATTTATGGATAATGTGTTACTCGAGATGTTTGTTTTTCTTGATGCCTGAGTAGGAAGACAACATACTGTCAGCTTTTTAAAAGTGAGTTCTAACTCTGGAGCTTTTAGAGAAAGCTTGAGAATGGAGAGCAGAAGACTTGAAAACATGGAAGGCAAAACCCATTATTCTCTTTATGAGTAGTTAAATTTCATTACTTCATGTGGGAAAAGGGGTCTGCTACTGTTTCTCAGATACTGGAAGTTGCTAATGATGCCCTTGTTCCACAGCTTCATCAGCTGATGCTGTTATTCAATACAGTCATCAAAACCCATAAAATTTCTTTGAGGATTTATTCTGATTTGTCTCTAATCTTCAGTAGGAGTCCAGAAACACACACACAGGACTTCCTGAGGATGAGGCTTCTATTAGAAACTCACCAACTTCCCTTTGCTTTGTCCATACACAGTCACTCAGCTAAACTGCAAGAAGAGTTAAGAGCACCAAGGAGTGACCAGATGGAAGACCCCTCTGAAACCAGAGAATGGTGTTGAAGGGAGGAACAGCCAGTGTTCCTTCATGTGTTCACTTGGACAGAGCTGAAGCACGTGCCCCAGGGCCTGAGAAATGCTTCTGAGAGCAACTCTTGGAAAACTTTCCTGAATCACCAGCTTGTTTGCACTGCATCACCTCCTGCAGGATGTCTGGTGGTAACTTTCCAGACTCAAGCCCTTGCAGGAAAAGCCATTCTGCTTTCTGCCCAGGCTTAACAAAAGTACATCATGTTTCTAGAGTATTAATGTCACCACTGACCTTAGGATACTTTCTGAGGAATTTACGCCTTGATGCCATGAACTGCTCTGTAAAAAATATATACAAAGCTGTCTTCAGGTATGGTAAATTAGTTCAGCAGGGCCAAGTCAGTTCCACTTCCAGCAGTGCTTAGGTAGTAACTTTAAAACTGTTCTGACTGTTTAGCAAACTGTAATTAATATTGTTCAGATGCTGCCGTACTAAAAGAGAAGTAGAGAGAAAGCTGGAGAAACAGAGAGAGAGAGACGTGTTTCCATTAATATATACACCAGTGCCCCAAAAGGTTTCTTTCATAGGGGTGTCACTTGGAGTGCTGAACACCAGGAACTAATCCGCTCAGGTCACACCAAAATAAAACTGACAGGAGAAAGAATCGAGGCAATATGTGGAGATGTAGAAATAACTTCTATTAGCATTTTTAATGGTGCCCTGTGACTGCCAAAGAGGTAATATAGAAAAGTGGTTTTAATGTAATGCAGAAGGTTGTAAGTGTTCAAAAAAATCAGTTGGGATTTTGCCACTGGCCTCCATGGGAGAGGGATCAAGAGAGCTACTTTCTTGGCTTTTAACTTTTAACAGCCAAGACAAATTTATTATTCATATGCATTACAACACCAATTTTGAAACATGAAGGAACAGCATAAGAGAGGAAGTACTTGGTTTCTGTGGGACAGAGTGAGAAGTGTTATACAGATAATTGTAGAAATTAGCTGAGTACGCTACACACTTTCAGCATATGACATGACTGAAACATATAGCTGTTCTAGTATGTCATAATTTTTCACTTCTTAAAAGAAGTGTTGAACCTGATGAGGAACAGCTTGCATTGGGTCCCACTGATTTAATTTGTACATACTGTAATTTACTAGGCTGCAGTAAAAGCAGTCATTTTGTGAGGCTATCATAAGCTCATTAGAAGCATACTGAGAAAGCTTAATGGCTTACAACCCACAGCTTCATGCATCCATTTTACAGAGATCCCTTCCCAACAGAGCCTGACGCATGATGTTCTATGCTGCTGGCAGTACAGTAGTTTTCACACACACTCCAGAAAATTAGAGGTATTTGTGAATAACAAGATTAAGGACAGAGCCAACATTTCAGAAGCACTTGGAGTGCTGCTGGGACAGGGAAAATCTTGTGTATTGTTAACCATGGTGAGGCTGGTTAGCTGTTAAGTACTGTATAGTGTAACTAATCAAAAGCCCTAGCATCTCAGACAATGGAACAGAAATAATTACTCTCCCAGAGCTACTATTGTTTCGTGTTCAGCCTTCTCTGGACTAATAAAGGGTTTAATTTAAATTGTGTTAAGAAAATACCAGTATTAAAAAGAACTACAGCATTCAGTTGCTCTGAACACAGCATCAGGTAAACTACATAATGGATTTAGACATAATGGCCCAATGGAGAGTGAAGTACAAACAAACTCCTTTTCCATCTCCTTCTCCATTTGCTCTCTTTATTAACCTCCAATGCTTTAGGATACAAAATAATAAGGGCACTTTGCCAAAAAGAGAAGGAAAAAAATAGAATTTAAAATAAGGAAAAAGGAGAGAGAAAATGAAATGCATAGTGTTCTGCATCCAATTTACTGAGCTTAGAGATGGGTAGGTTTTTAGCATCAAGTGGACAGATGCAATGAGCTAGTGCCTCAGATGGTAAAATAAAAATCAGGACATCCCTGTTCATATGGGTGGGGCTGCTCTGATTTGACACCATCTAACGTTAAGATTCATATTTAGAAACTTTTGTCTGTCATTCTCTTCCTGAAAGGAAGGGCATGCTACTCCTGTAGGATGCACTGGTGGCTGGTGTCCAGGAAAGCACTTTAAACACATGCATGCTCTCACAGTTGTCAGTAGACCTCATCTTCCAGTGTAAACCAGTGTGTGTTACTGGACTTGACCTACAATTCTTACTGCTCAGCAGGTTTGGGCATGTGGCTGCATCCATTACAGATTGTAGCAGTGTGAGCTGTCTCTACTGAGAATAAATTAATAAATTGCCAGTTGTCTCACTTTGTCTTGTTCAAGTACTTTAGAAAAGCAAAAATATCATTACAGGAGTACAACCTTAACATTACAATAAAACCCATAATTTTTTTTCCAGAAATATGTTTCCTTTAGTATTTTATACAATATTTTCTAACCATGCTGATGTTTCTTAATTGTGTAACTGAGGGTTAAATGGCAGGTTAATTCTTCTGAGCAGCTGACTGAAAATTCAAGAGTATTGGGCAAAAAGCAAGGACCTGGGGGACAGAGGCTGACCCATGTCAGGAACAGAGAGAGTTGAACAAATCGAGTAAACCAATACTTGCATGCTGGAGAGCTGAAATTAAAATGCATGTGGGCATATAGATGCCAGTTTCAAGTCTGCTTGGATGTAAGTTTACAGGTTTATTTTTATTAGAGCTGAGCTGGTAGGTGATCAACACCCACAAAATCTGTTTCCCTTACCTTTATCAGAACTTGGAAGATGTCTGCATTTCTGATCTTATTCTACAAAGACTGCCTCCAAAATACAGTGCTTCTGGTAGCTGCTAGACAAGAAAATGCTGACTGCTTGCACTACAGTTAGTTTTGTCATAACCATTACTTTTCAGATGAGATTAATATTATTCAGTTGCAAATGAAAAAGAAAACAGTTTGATACAGCATTTTTATTATAGCTCTAAATGTATGCTCTGGTTATAGTAAAAAAATCACATTCAGCATAAACCCCCTATTATTAATTTATTCCTTGTCCACAGCATTCAAAATGTCTTTGTGTTATTAATTTCAACCTATTTGTGATTTGAATTCAAAGACTGATCTAACCTTTGAGGTCAGCAGAAGTAATGTATAATTTCCTAATCAAAACCTGTTGCATGCTTCTATATATAATGTGAATGTCTTTTTCATGAAAAATAAAACTGAGAGAGGCTGAGGTTTTCTGAGGTTGATATCTTTGTTTTTGAGCCAGACACTTCTTCATCCGTTTGCCCAAGGAATAACTACCTTAAACAATTTTTTTTTTTCTGAAATATGCCAGAGTTTAGACTTCATTTAGGGTTTCATAGAGAAGTTTGTTCAGCAGGGGCCTTTGATCTGGAGAGTTCCAGAGACCACATGGGATAAACAAAAGATCTGGTCCTAAAATCTGAGATTCTTAAAACTGATCAACTTCTCTGTTGGGTGTTCCATTTCACTTCTCTCTGGGACATTCAATTAAATGAAAAAGTGTGTTTACATCTGTGTGCCTTGGGGTTGTTTTTTTAAAGAAATAAGAGAAATACAGTTAAATTCAATTTAAGAATTTACATGCAGATTTTTCACCAGTGAAATAAGGGGCATTTTAACTTTATGTATTTCTTCTTTTTAGAATGTATTTGACCATTCTTTGACCCAAGACAATCCTTGACTGGTCTTTATGTATGTAGTTACTTGGCACACCGTGCATGGCATATTTGAACAACTATTTCACACAAAAACATGAATTACAGATACATAAAATTTTTGTGAACTGGGCTGTGAAATTTCTGATGCAGTAATCTCTATCTAACTTGACAGCTGGTATCTGATCCAAAAATAGTGTCTTTTTCCTTAAATGCTAGTCATCCTGTTACTTTGCACTGCATAGATATGAACATATATATGGATAAGAAATAATCTGGAAAAAAAATCTTCTAGAACAACAGTAATTATGTGCCACTTTGGCATGAGCACACCCAGAGTCCATGATAGTCTCCTGGAAAATATGTTTCCAGCACTGTGTGTGCTTAGCAAACCCCTAGATCAGAAACAAACCTCCTGAGCCGAACCTTGCAACATTAGTTCTTTAAAAGGAAAATCTTCTGTGAATTGTATTCCTAAATAAAAGCCTGAGAATTGAACCTCAGCTGTGCATGTGGAGGGACAATGGATATAGTAGATGTTCTGCAGCACTCCAGAGAGGATGAGCTGAAGTAAAAAATATGAGGAACAAATGTTCTTGATGGACTATGTCAGAAGTGGGAGCTGTGGTGTGTAGTGCCTGCTTTCTCTGCCTTGATTACAGACCTGATGTGGTTTTTATTTGTATTCCTGTGCCAGCCCAAGCTTTGCTGACAGTTTTTTGGGTCTGTGCCTGGGTATAGAGGCTCAATTTTCTCAGAATCATAAAATATGCTGCATTGGGAGGGACCCATTAGGATCATCGAGTCCAACTCCTGGCCCTGCAGAGGGCACCCCAAGAGTCACACCATGTGCCTGAGAGCATTGTGCAAAATGTTCTTAAACTGTGTCAGGTTGGTGCTGTAATCACTTCCCTGAGAAGTCTGTTCCAGTGCCTAAGCACCCTCTGAGTGAAGTGTCTTTTCCTGATATCCAAACTAAATCTCACCTGACCCAGCTAGATGCCATTTTCTAGCATTCTGTCACTGGGCACAAGAGTGAAGACATCAGTACCTTCCTCTCTGCTTCCCCTCATGAGGATGTTGAAGACCACAGTGGGGTATCCCCTTAGTCTCCTCTTCTCCACACTGAACAAACCAAGTGAGCTCAGCCAGCCTTCATAAGATTTGCCTTTCAGATGCTTCACCATTCTCCTGGCCCTCTTTTGGACACTCTCTAACAGCTTAATGTCTTTTTTATATTGTGGTGCCCAACACTGCTCACAGGACTCAAGGTGAGTACAGAGCAGAGTGGGACAATCCCCTCCCTTGCCCAGCTAACAATGATGTGCCTGATGGCTTGGCCCTCCTGGCTGCCAGGGCACTGCTGGCTCATGTTCAGCTTGCCATTGACCAGGATGGGCTTTTTTTTTACCGTGAGAGTCACATCACCTGTCAATTACAGCAGATCTAGAAGGGAGACTGCATGGCATTTTGTAGCATCTACCTGGAGAGATGTCTTCCCTGAGCAGCGTTTTCCTGTAAGAGATCACAGATACCCCAACTTTTTGAATTACAGTGGTAGAATGGAGAGCCAATGACAGGCTGAATTAACGCAGTGCTCACCAGGAATTTTTATAGTCTGGGAGGTTGTCAGAGAGACCACTAGTCCAGTGTAGGATGCTGGCTGTGGTTGCACTGAAGTGACAAGGAGTAGGTAGATATCTCTCTTACAGTTGGCTGCAGTGAGATGGAGACCAGCCTCAAAGGGAATTTTATTTGGATCATCATAATTAGTAATGCTGTTGTGCTGTCAGGGTACCCTTCATGTAAATCATGGGAAGCAAACTGATTATTACATTTTTCAATTTGTTTCCAGCATTTTTTTCTTCATAATTACACAAAAGATGACTCCTGAATACAAGGGAATGGGCAACATTATTTTTGATGTGTTTTGGATTACAAAATGTCTGTTTGAATTATACTGAAGGAATGTATGTGTGTGTTGCTGTAAAGAGTTGATTAAATAATGTTCTTTGGGATAAGAAGAGTGTGGGATTTTATAGATCAAGAAAAGAGTAGGAAAAGCCTCTACAGTAAAGGGTGGGAGAGGAGCAGAAGAATAAAAATAGCTTTCAGGGTCGTAAATATTCTCCATTATCACCTATGCAGTGTACCGCATGTCCTTCTTTCTTCCTTTTCTCTCTTTCCTAGAAAAAATAACTTATTACAGTCCTTTTTTATTTTTTTTTTTAGTTTTAGGATTGAGGGATTAGGACCATACAGCCCTGTAGTTGCTCCCTCCCTTGTTTTCCTACCAGCACGCCTCCCTGTGAGGCAAATATCCCCTAACAAACCCTTCTGTGAAGCTTTGTCAGTGGCTGCCAGCCTAAGAAAGAAGATGACGAAAATCTCCAGTCCAATAATACGTGCAAACAAGCAAACAAAGCCACTCAAGGCTGTTTTGAGATTGAACTCTTGGAGCTACTTTATGTAAAATTTCTTGTTTAGTCTATTTGGAAATGAATGTCCCAGTTCTTCAGGGTATGAACCATATTTTCTTTGTGCTATTTCTAAAGTAAGCTGTATAAAATATATTCCCTTTTTGCAGAAGTTGGAAAATAATGTGATAACTACCTGTATCTATCTACATCTGTCTCTCTGCCTGAAAGCCCAATAAATGTAACTGTTATCATACCTACCTCCTTGTTACAAATAAACTCTGACACTGAAAAATATCACTGCCTCCTCTCACAGAGCATCCTCAGCCTGTCTGTCTTCTAATCTGCAGATTTCTAGGACAAGGAATTTTCTGATCCTGTGAAAATTCATGAAGGCAAATGTTTTTCCAAGCTCATTAGGGATAAAAAAAAAAAAAGAATATTCAATATTTCTGGGGAATCACAACAAAAGAAACCCCACCCTATTGGTTCATATGAGTGAAAATGTTTTCCTGGTTATTTTAAAAAAAATCACTTGGATTTATATATATTTTTTTCTTTCTCCTATGAATTTTCTAAAGTGACAGTTTAAGCCTGCTATTTAACAAGGAAAAAAATCTTTATAAATAATTCAGATGGGACATTTTGACAATTTCAAACATTCCCTGTTCTTTTTACCAAGCAGAAAATTGGCTACTGACAACTCTTTCTCAGGAGATACTACTTTTAAGAAAACAACACTTGTCATGTTGCAAAAATGCTGAAGGATTCTAGTCTGAAAGGCAGGTCCTCCTAGCCTTAAGGCCACCCATTCTCCCCATGAAATATATCCATTATATCTCACTTCTGCTTTCCATGGAGCAATCTAAGAGTAAGGTGACCTGCTTGGTGGATTAGGGAAAGACTGTGGATTTTAGTAAACCTTTGACACCATTTCTCACAGCATTCTTCTGGACAGACGTGTGAGTTCACTGAGTTGGACAGGGTGTGCTGTTCACTGGATGAAAAACTGACTGGATGTCCAGGCGCAGGGAATGGTGGTGAATGGAGTCAGATCCAGCTGGCAGTCTGTCACAAGTGGTGTCCCCCAGGGCTCAGTACTAGGGCCTGTTTAACATCTTTATTGATGATTTAGAAAAGGGGATCAAGGGCACCCTCAGTCGGGTTGCAGACACACCAAGTTGGGCGGGACTGTTGATCTGCTGGAGGGCAGCAAGGCTNTAAGAGTAAGGTGACCTGCTTGGTGGATTAGGGAAAGACTGTGGATGTACACATGGATTTTAGTAAACCTTTGACACCATTTCTCACAGCATTCTTCTGGACAGACGTGTGAGTTCACTGAGTTGGACAGGGTGTGCTGTTCACTGGATGAAAAACTGACTGGATGTCCAGGCGCAGGGAATGGTGGTGAATGGAGTCAGATCCAGCTGGCAGTCTGTCACAAGTGGTGTCCCCCAGGGCTCAGTACTAGGGCCTGTTTAACATCTTTATTGATGATTTAGAAAAGGGGATCAAGGGCACCCTCAGTCGGGTTGCAGACACACCAAGTTGGGCGGGACTGTTGATCTGCTGGAGGGCAGCAAGGCTCTGCAGAGGGATCTGGACAGGCTGGATCAATGGACCAAGGCCAATTGTATGAGATCCAGCAAGGCAACAAGGGCCAGGCCCTGAACCTGGGTCACAACAACCCCAGGCAGAACTACAGACTGTGGGAAGGAAGTGTGTAGGAAGTGTTTGTTCTTTTGTTTGGTTCTGTGATCTGCTGGCAGAACTAGGTGGAACAGTTCCACTGGTGGCTTGTACGTGCCCATCTTCTGATGCCCTCAAACAGGTTTTGTCAAACTTTGTATTTTGTCAGACACAGTGGCTCAGGAAAGATATTATAGTGCTTTATCAATCTCCTTGCATGCTTCTTTGTTTGCTCAAAACAGTCAAGAGCTTGGTCCACAGAGAAGTGCCCAGAAAGGACCAAAACCATCTGACCTGTTCAGGTGTTTCATATCCCCATTCAGACACTATGCAAAGAGACATCAGCTTGAAAGTACCTATTTCTAGTCTAGTTCTCAGGTAATTATTTTCTGTCTCTGTACTGTTCTACAAAAAGTACCTTTACAAGCATTTCAAAAATGTCCATTAAAAAAAAAAAAGAAGAATTTTCAGAATTTTCTCATAATTGCTGAATTTTCAGATGTGTTTCAGGCATGATTGTGGTTCTTAGATCTTGCAAAGGGATGCACTTAGAGTAAAACCTGAGTCAACTGCCAAAAATCTAGGCAAGGTGCTAAGCCAGTAGAATGTTATTTTCTCTGCTATCTGTGTACTTATCTGTTTGCAGTCTCCTCTTACTAAGAACACTGTCTCCATGAGACAATTAGTTGAACAGAACATTGATAATTAAATTTCTCATTGAATGTGTCCTGGATTTTAATTAGTTTTTGAAGTTTAGCAGTAAAATCCTATTTTTAACAAAACTAGACGCAGAGAAACACTGTGAAATATCCAGCGATTTATTTTAGCATAAATAGGCATGTATGTTATCATTACCAGCTTTTCAGAAATTTCCAACTGAATTAAAATAATGAATAGTTGTTTAATATGTTTGCTTTGATGAAGTGTCTGGTTTATGAGGCTTCACACAGAAGCAGACTTTATAACACTGTTAACAGCAAATGTTGATGGAACCCTTGTCCATTAATGCAGTAAGAAGACCTTCAGGTTTGTTGTGTACCTACTGACTTCTAGGAAAATCATTAAAAAGTCATAAGATCTTTAAAAATGTACCATATACTGTATGAATCGGGACATAGTTCTTGAGGTCTAAGATGTATTTTTCTTATCTTGAAAAATTGTGTTGCTGTAACAAGTTGCTCTTTATTCATTCATCTATATTATAGGACTACCTAAATTATGGGTACTGCTTTAATAGACCTACCCAATAAAATACAGTCCTTGCCACAAAGTCTGCAATTTCAATAAACTTCGTACAAGGGAAAGGAAAATTACAGTAAAAAAATGGCATTGTCATTTGTTTTTTGTCAAGGAACTGAGACATAGCCATCACTCGAGAAAAGTATTTAAATTCAGGCTTGAAATAGGAACTACTTGAATAACTTTTGAGATTTTTAATTTGTCTGCATAGGGTAATAGACTTTCAAAAAACAAGATTGTACTGGACTTTGAATTCTGAGACTTATAAACATTTCTCAGTTAATGCAGCATTAAAACATAGCATTGCTTATGACTGAATCTCTTTATGCAGCCCTCATTCTGGCGCTGAGCAACTTTCCAGAAATTGACTTTGCAAATGTAATGTTCTTTTAATAAGCTTCTCATATGTAATCTAATACTGAAATAAAATTTTTAAAAATCGTTAATGTTGGCAATACAGTCTTTATAATTGGTTAACTTGTCCTTCATTTACTTAACAAGGCATTTACTTGTTTATATTAAAAAACTGCATCATGGTAGAAGACAGTTTGAAATCTGAACCCCAAGCAAAATGAAGAATTTTTCCCCCTTGGCCTCACAAAGACCAGGCTTCCCACAAAAGAGTTTGAGATTCAAGAAAGAAATAAATGTATCAAAATCAGAGATATATCTGACTTTGAAAAATCTCATCTCTGCTAAATAAAACAAACCAAAAAAAAAAAAAAAAAAAAAAAAAAAAAAAGAAAAAGCAGAGGAGGCAGCAGAGAAGTCTTATATTTAAAAAAAAAAAGATTCCCTAGAAGTTTCATAAAACAAGAAACATTGATTGTTAATGTGTTTTCAAACTCATTTAAAGATGCAAATAGATGGATTTTTTTTGCTTAAAAGTTTTCTAGATGTGCATAGCCCTACCTGTTGGATCTTATGTAGTGCTGTTTGGAAAACAGTTCTGGTTTTGTCAGACTGGATTTTACTGACTTCAGTACCCCTTCTCCCAGGGTCTGAGAACTTTCTTGTTGTAAATGGATTAGCTGATAATATTTAGAAAAAATCTACAAAGTATAATTTCAAACAGTATTTGTTTGTATAGGACTATATGATCACAGTTTTGCAAAAAAATAAAACCAAGCAAAATAAAAGAAAAACAAAACAAAACAAAAAAAAAGACAACACTGAGTGGTTTTCATCTTGGTGGTAAGTGACTTAGAAAAGATGAAAATGGTAATAAGTGACTTGGAAAGGCAATGAAAGGTCCTTCTTGAACCCATGGAGAAAATTGGACTAACTGGGAAACTCTGAGTGATTAAAATAAAATAAAATAAAATAAAATAAAATAAAATAAAATAAAAGTGAGACCGCTTAAAATGAAGTTCCTCTTTCTTGTTGCTCACTTTTTAATATGCTGGTTTATAACTTGTAGTGTCTTAGGCTGGCAAACTGGATTGTAAGGGCATGTAGAGATGTAGGCTGTTTGGAACAGGATAGTAGTGTTTTACATTAAATCCTTAATGCTGTGAAATATTCTTGGTGAAGCTGAAATATCTGGATTACATGACCTTTAAATGTGTCTTCCAATCCAAAGTATTTTATGATTCTATGTTATTTTTGAGGTGAAGCTTGTCCATGCTTCCCCCCACTTAGAATCTGATAAATAGCTTTCCTCTTCCTTGTCTGAGTGGGATAGTGTCTCACAAACTCTGAGTTATGCTTTTGCACAATAACTTTTCACCTCCCACAGGTTATTTTTTATTTTATTGTGAAAGAAAAATGCCTCTAAGTATCATTTTTCTTTGAAAGGGGAGTTTATCTCCAACATTTAGATTAGCAAAAGCATTTAAAGAATCATGTATTTCTTGTCAAGCTCAATTTTCATTTCTTTAAAGTGTATTCTTTTTGTGCTCCTGTTCTTCCTCATATTTTAATACATAAATAACATCCCATTGTAATTCTTTTTATCCAACTCTTCTGTTTACCTCCTGCTGCATGTAGAATCTTAGAAAAAGCCTATGGAGTGGAATATGGTTTTATCTCTGTACCATATTTAGTGCAATAAACAGTGGGAGTTGGGAAGAGATCAGCAACAAATAGAAGATTTAAAAGAGAGAGGGAGTTAAACATGTCACTTAAATAAAACTTTTACTCTCTGGTGCTTTAATGAAGAGGCTCTTTAAGTGCATTATTTTAATTTATTGTCAGCAAATGGCTTTAAAGCTGAAGTCGGAGAGTTCTGCTTTTGAGAAAATAGCATAGAAGTGTTTACAAAATCATTAGCAGTTTTGAAGATAGCTTATCCTTCTCCAGGTTAAATAATTTAGGATCATTGTGGGGAAAGTCCTAAAAATGGTTTAAGAAAGAGTTTACACTTCTACAAAGTGCACATGACAAAGGAAGAGGTTGTGAGAAGAGAAAGAAGCCATGACCATGAAAAGGAGAGGCTTGGGCAAGGAGATTACGCACAAGATGTTTGAATGTGGTATTTTTTGCAACATTTGTTGCTAATCAAAATTCTTGCAATGGACATCCCTCTTTTAGCCGTACTCCTTTATTTTGCAATGATTTGCTCCTTAGGCAGTGCTGGTATTTTAACTTCTCTGTGTCTACAGTGTGTAGAACTTTAAGTTACAAAAAATCTGGAAGCAAATGTATATCAAAGCGCTTCCTCAGTAATAGTGCTCATCCAGACTGCAGACAGCTGGCAAAAAAAAAACAATCAGAAACAATCAGCCCAACCCAACCTACTCTCCTACGCAAAGAAAGATCTAGACCTTTAAAAGGATAGTTTAAGTCTGAGGTGACCTGAGTCACTTCCTGGGTGTATCCACCTCATTCCATTTTTCTAGTAGAAGCCTAAAGGTAGGAAAATACTAATTTCAGTGTGTATAATTCAAGTGGATGAGAATAGACTTTTGAGTGTCTCTGAGGCAGAAGAAATGAAAGAATTATTTCAGAAATGTTTTGTCCTCTAGAAATGGCTAGGGACGGGTAATAGTCACAGCAATTTGCATCCATGTAATTCAGAGGTTGCATGGTCAACTGATTACTACTACAGTGTTTTTGTAGTGTGTTCTGTGTTGCTAATTTTGCTATCAGAAAGGTTCACACCCATTTTCTTTTCTGTCTTCTCATCTGCTATTCCTTTTGTCCTTTTTCTCAGTGTAACTGCTTGGAAGCTTTCTACAGAAACTGTAGAAGTATTGAGGTGCTCACTTTTCCCCACAGAAACATCCAGCATGAGAATAGAAGACGTCTTAGACATCCCAGATTGCTGGGATAGAGCAAAGGATATATGATCACTGAAAATTGCTCCCTAGGTGCTCTTGGCATACTTACATCCATGTTCTACTGACACACAGCGCAAGTAATCTCCAAATATATGTACAGCAGCAACAGGAAAAAACAGCCACTGAAATAAATTCAAATGTGACTCATGCAGTGCTACTAAAAGGCTGATTGCCCTGTCCTGTATGATACCCATTTGTTCTTTCTTTGTTGTTTTATATCATTTCAAAAGAAAGTAATTTAGACTTTGCAATATGTACGTTGTCCTAGGTAACCTTTGATAGTGAAAAACACATCAAATCATAACAAAGCTTTCATGCTACATAAAGGAGTTTAGAGATATATCATTTGCAAAACCAGTAATGGAAAATTTAAAACCTTCTCATAAAAATACACAGCAAGCAGTTTTAGTAATTTGGGGTCTTTTAAAAGAACAGTACAGCTAAATCTGTTCGAATTCAGGGGTTTTGCCATTGCAAAAAATGTGCATATTGCATAACTGATAGATCTGATCGAGTATTCAGGGGTTCAGGATCAAAAAAGGGAACAGACTGCATTTAATTCCAATGCAAAAGACTTTCTGTTGGTAGTGCATTAAATACATTTCCTTTTTTCTGATAGAAAGACGAAGCAAAAGAAATCCAAAATCCTTAACAAGACAAAGTCCCTGGAAAATACACTGGCAACTAGCAGTGGTATGCATGATTTTATAGGGGCTACCAGACAGAAAGCATGGAAAGTTTCTGAAAGTTGGAAGAAGAAATTTGAGCTGGGATCCCTGAAAATTAAATACCATGGCCATTTAAATCTGAAGTAGAGTAAGAGGCAGACTAAGCTGCAATAGTTTCCTTGAGCTCTTTCTTACTGTTGCATAGCTTAATATCCTCCAGAATGTTATTCAGGATATATCCACATGAGAGCAAGGGAAATAATAGTCAATTGGAAAAGTGGCAAGATAAAATGCATAAGACAGAAAATTGCTCTAAAATGTTCCTCAGAAAATGATTTTTAATATCAAAAGACATTTTCAATCTATATTTTAATTCGTTTTTCTTCTATATCTTGGGCAATTGGGATGAGGGTTTTAAGACTTGCACATCTGTTTAAAAAATCATCCAAATATTGTTTGGAGGAGAATTCTCTCAGGTGTGATAGGTCATCACAAGGTCCTTCTATCATTCATGCCAACATCCACCCTTCATGTATTTTAAGTGGTGCAGGAAAAGACAGGCAGGAAGAAGAATTTCATTCAGGAAAATGATAGCATAGCATCTACTAAGGCTTTGAAACACATTGCAACATATTGGTTCCTTCTTTCTGCAGGAAAGTGTTTGGCTTGTACGTTTTTCTAAATAAATTATTATAGATGACATCAGCGAGCTCAATACAACAGAGAACTTCACCTAAAACATTTTAGGATTTCTCTTCACACTTAGCTGCAATTTTTTTTTTCCTACAATGTTCGTCATCAGATAGCACACAATGGCAACAAGTATTTAATCTTTAAATTAAGCGACAATAAATGCTTCCATATATCAGCATTCTATGGGACAAGAGGCATCGGGTATTATTAAAAGAAGGGACAGTGGACAGGTGGGAACTTTAATTACAGATGAAATTCTGTCTAAAAAGAAATTCCATTATAAGCTCTTTAGCAACACTATCTTACTCGATTACTGCGACTCAGGTTTTGTCACATACCCCCCACAAGCACATGTGTCCTGCATTTAGACAGAGCAAGGTGTTGGCACACAGCCAGAAGATTAAAATGCCTCAAGGTGTATCAGTTGTCAGCATGGTGACCAAGTCCAAAGGATCACTTATTGCCCTGGACAAACAGCATCTCTCCTTCATGGTGTTATGTAGGTGGTTAGATGTAATTCTGCAAAACAACATCAGCATTTCTGACGGGCTCTCACAGGCAAGGATGGAGGTTTACAGAGTGGGAGCAACTCAGAGCAGCCTGCAGACTTCGTAATTTGTTAGCACCATTTTGGTGTGGATACACTTTTTTTTTCAGTGCATTGTGTCACTCTTTCAGGAACCTTCATTTCCTCTGTTTGAAGAAGAGTACTGCTTCTTGAGACTCAGTGCTTTTGATTCCTTCCCTTTTCAAGGGTAGATGGGAGTGATAATCCCATATTCTATAATGCAATTCCATTCAAAAGCAGCCATGGCTTAGACACCCAGCAAAAGGAATTGTTTCATCTCTACTCCAAAACTACAATCAGCACCAAAACCTGAGGGGCAGAGGGGCAGAGGGTTATCCCATTCCCTGGCATGCAGGTCATTCTTGGGAAATCTTTCCCAGCTTCTTTTGTAGGTGATCAATCCAATTTACTATCTGTGCACTCAGGAACTCTTAAAACTTACAGAATGTCTCTGAATTTTCAATTAGGTGCAAAAAAATAAAATGTCAAAGCTGTAATTTCTGTTTAAATTTCCTTCTGTTTATTCATGTTAGTGCAATTCATACATTGTCTGGAAAATCAGGAGAAGGCCCTCTCACCATTTAAAATCTCTAAGGACATGCTTACAAGAGGCTGTCTATAGAATGATAGGCAATATGTGCTGAATTTTCTGCCATGTCAGAAAAGTACAGGCAGACCCTTAAAGGCCATAATTAATGTTCTTTACAACTAGTGGAAATTTTATGTGTATTCCAAATAGAAGATCTGAGAATCTCCAACATAATCCCAATTCATAAGAAATTTAACTTTAAATATGAGGCAAGTCTCAAGCATATGGCTTTCCAGATGAATTTTTTTCCTTTTATTCTTTCTTTACTTTCTTCAAACTGCAAAATTGGCGGATGGGTGATTGCTAGCATTTGCACCTAGCATTTGATACAAATAAGACTTGGGAATGTAGCTAAGCTCAAAAAGAAAGACTGCTCTGAGATCTGAAAGGTGACCAAAGAAACAATAAATACAAAGTAATGATAAATGGAATGCACTGAGTTGAAGAAAGACTAGCAAGGCACAAGCAGGATTGATGATCACTGGAAGTTATTTATAATTTTTGTTAAGTCGTTAGTAGTCAGGTCTATTAGTGAAATTCAAAGACTGGAATAAGTTTAAGCACCTCAGAGGCCAAGAAGAAATATATGAAAAGCACTGTGTTCTGTAACTGTATAAACCAAAAAAAAAAAAGAGAAAAATTAAATTTGGCATGATGTATAATATTTGGCAGACATAATGCAAGAATGTTCATTTGATGAAGGAGACAAATCTGGGAAGTAATAGCAGTGCAAGAAACACAAGAGATTAACTGTGGACAGCAAAGTATTCATCAGTTTGCAATGTGCAACAGCTGCCAGAAAAAGAGCAGTGCAATTTTAGGCCGCACGCACAAAGACATCATATGGTAGAGGAGGCAAGTAACAGTATCTCTGCAGCTTCTATGTTATCCCAGTTAGACTGCTGCATGGTGGTGGGGTTTTTTGGCCACACATTATCAAAAAAGATACCATGAATCTGGAAAGAGCTTTAAAGAACAGCACCAGGAATGGTGAGTTGGCTGGATGGATGGGCATCTTTGGCTAGAGAAGCTTATTTAAAGAGATGCCACCAGCCTGAAAATTGCTTAGTTTCAAAAAAAGAATTAAAGTAGCTTAAAGTATTCTTACTCTTTCTCTTGACTCCAAATAGATTTTGTTTTTATTTAATTTATTTTTGAGGATTTTGGGGGTAGAATTTATATTTAGTATTAATAAGTACATACAGTAACAGGACATTCAGCAAAAAGTTTCTCTTAAGACAACTGTGTCTTCTCATGAATATAGTTTAATTAAATCATAAATAAAAAGTAAATTGAGCTACAAATATTTGATCATCAACACAAGACTAACACCGAAATTATTTAATTGCAAGGAAACATAATTAAGGTTAATAATATGAAATTGAGAGAAGGGAATTATATTTGAATACCAGGCCCCCATTCTCACTGCAAAATTTTTGATATTAAAAAAAAGTGTTCCAGTCTGAGAATTTGGTAAAACTGAACTGAAGAAATTATATGAAATGTGCTGTTAAGATTAGTCCTGTAGTCTCAACAAAGTTAGTAGGTCTTAAAATATCTCTGAGTTTGTCTACAATTTTGAATCTCTGATAATGATTATAATTTGTCAACCTTTATAGTGGATCTTCTTGGAGACCAGACTTCCTTCTCATCCTCTCTCACCCATGCTTGCATGTTGTTACACATTTAACATCTGCAGCAAAAGTTTCCAAGAAATACAGCAAATGTAAACATATGTTATTCATTAACAAAAATGAGGTGTATACATTTAAATTCATATTTGGCTTGGGGTAGATAGATATTTATTAATTTTTTTCCCCCAAAGCAGGAGATACAATTTGAAAACCCTATAGTTTATCAAAGTATAAGCACTAAAAGAATAAGTGGTCAATAGAACTTAAGTGTTCAAACAAGCTAACAAAAAAGCCTAACAAACTGTTTGGCTTTTTTCAGTACTTTTGCTTTTTTTTTGTTTTCTTTTCAAAAGAGATAATGAAGATTGAAGAGTGACTGATAACAGTGGGTCATAGTTGTCTCAAACACTAAAGAAAAATTTGGAGCTGTGCAAAGTTCTCTAAACAGGAAATATATCCATTTTCATTGAGGAAATACAGTATGCACATTTGCCTCTACATATTATGGGATGAGCAGAGCCAGGTCCATATGATGAAGGATCTGTGCTCTTTAACACAAGAGTTTTGCGAGCAACATAACTGAAAATGATGCCATCAGTCACCAGTGTCTTGGTATTATGGCAACAGTCACCCATGTTGGTCCCCAAATCCACATTAACACCTCAAAGCAGCTCACAATCATGCATGTCCTTTCTGGGCATTCCTGTCCCATTATCCACCTGTTCAACCACAACATTTCAAGAGTCCCTCCCTTCCTCTCGCTGGGTTTTGTTCTGTACTGAAGGTCTGAGTGCTGAGCAAATGAATAAGGCAGCTGACCAAACTGGGTGGTAGGAAAAGTTGCAGTCCCAGGAATTATTTATATAAATCTGGAGTAACTTCAATGAAGAACAATAACTTTTTGTAGACATTATTCAGATTTTGAATGTGTTTATTTCTCAGAATATGTACATAATTATTTTTTAAGATGGATGGTGACTGTTGCTAAGCTTTGAGAGAAAAAGATAGGAAAATATAAAAACAGATATTTAACTATTTCTTTTGCAAACAGTTCTAAAAATTCCCATTAAAATTACATTGCTCCTTTAGAGTTACTGTTTCCGATTTATAAAGTCAGTCTTTAAAACTATAAAAAGGAGATTGGTTTTTTTTCAGAGGTAAATCTCAATGCTTCCTCTACTAATCAATGCCTTCTGATATCTCTATAGCGTAGGAGGTAACAGAGTGAAGATGTTATTTATCCTCTGTCTTTCCATATACACTTCAGACATATTGCATAAAATAGCCCATGCACACAAGAGTTTGTGTGTATGTATACTCATACACACCTACAAAAAATGTGCACACATTATCTTACTTTTTTTGCATTATCTCCTGCCTATGGTATAGGTTCAATAAATAAAGTATTATTTAATCTGCATTGACCACTTCTTCGATGTCAAGTAAATAAATGTTCTTAAATTATTTAAATCATTAATATGATTTTTCTAGCTAACTATCTACTAGTATTATGAAGCATTTCCTGTGAGCTGCTTGGTTTGTGCTGCTCAGGTAAAAATGAGTTGGCAGCATGGTGTCAAGAATAAACTTTAAAAGGACTCTCTAAAAGTAATGCTTGGAAGGTATTCATTTGACCTTCAGTGACAGAGCTTATGCCTTGCAAATTGATTAATACAGATACAATATCAAATCATTTTTCATACAATTTTTTAATGTTTGTTAAATGCTGGAGCAGTATGTAAACAGAGTATTTGGCATTTTTATTAGGCTGCGGAACTCAGTCATTTCCTTTGCAACAACATCTCATAAACTATTTTGACAGTCTAATAAACTATAAAAAGCTGTGGTAAAAACTGGCTCTGAATGTTATAACCGTACAAAATGGAAAGAGCAAGAGAAAACATCTATCACTGAGATTATTATCACTGTTGCCATGGCAACCTGGTTGCAATGGCAATATCTCCATGGTTCTGCTGTTTGTTATCATCTTTCTTGATTTTACATCATTGAAATTGTAGTAATTACACTCTGCCTGATGAAAAATGCATGCTGTCATGGCAACTAAGTCAAATATTCTTAATCATTTCACCTCTTCAATCTAAAATGTAATTGTTTGTCAGTAAAATAGGTTATACGGAAGGCTTCTATGGACTTATGATTGCCTTAAGTGTTTTACAAAAATTGTGCTTTTAGGCTCGAAACCTTAAGCTAAACTAATAGTCTACAATGGTAAACAGTGACTCATTAGAGAAAGTAATCAGTTCTTATTAATTGTAGAGTAACTGTTCTAATGTAATAGAATAATGAAATATAAAACATATTACTTGAAATCAAATGTAGCAGAGAACACTGACAATATTGCTAGAATCTTGAAGTAAATTGTATGTGATTCAGATTCTGTATTCATTTCATTTAAGCTCGCTTGCCACTTGCATCTCATGAGGATCCACCTAAAACTTAAAATACTTTTATTTTGTAATACGTGTTGACTGCTCCCTTACCTCCACTCCACAAATACTTTTTTCTGAAAATTCAAGACTGGAGATTTAAAACATTGAAGACAATCTAAGGGAAAATAGTAACAAACACATCAAAATTTTGAGCATTATATTAGCATTCACATCTCTTGTTTTCCCCTCTGGTTATGTGCTGTGCATCTTTTCAAACTGACTGTAAACCAAATTTTCAAAGGAACCTCTGGGTAATTGAGCCAGCCCTGTTGGTTCTGCAACACACTACAAACATTATTTTCTATGATACAAATTGCAGATACTAGTGATCAAATTCATAAACGTTGTGTTCCAGATTATGCCCTCATCTCACAGAAAGCCTTTTGCTCATCTGACTATCACTTAGGCTGCAGTTAATTGTTACATCACTAAACTATGGTGATTAATTGCAGGGTCAAACTTGCTGAGGAGTTTGAGGTTTTTTTAATTGGACCTGTTTGCCTGTTCTTGAGTACATCTGATAAATTTGTTCTTGTCGCTTTGCAATGAACTGAACTCTACTGGTACTTACTTATCACCTGGTTTTGTGCATGAACTCTGCTTTGTGTTTTCTTCAAGTCTTTTACTACTGTTCATGCACGAGCAGATGGTTCTAGTTAAGTTGAGGCACAGCGTCAAAGTTTCTGCTTCAAGCACAATTGCTTGTCCTATTGATATTTTGTATACATGGAGATTTTTTTGCCATCTGGGGAACATGGAAGAACACTTCCTCAACACTCTGAATCAATTAGGGATTTGTTTTGTTTTCTTTTGTGCTGGGAATAATAGCATGCACCCAGGCGCGCAGCCCTGAATTATTTCTTCTTCAGTAAGTTCTTCATTTAAATACCTCACAAATATTAATGAACTCTTCAGAACACTTCTGCAAGAGAAGGAATCATTGCTAGTACGTAACCAAGACACAGAGAAATATGGAGCCTTATTCACAAGAGGCTATGAGATACCCTGCAATCAAGCCCAGTTTCATTAATATCTTACCTAAAAGATCATTCTTGTTTGAAGGCCTAACCATGAACTGTTCACCCAAACAATATCCTCACTGGAATGACTGGGACCTTCTCTCTTAGATGAATCCTCTTGTAACTCCATGGTTACTCTGCTATGTGTGGAATTAAGGGAATTTTAGGGAAACTGTGATAAAATGACATGCCTACTGGGAATGTGCTGAGCCACTGGCAATTGTTCCCTGGCAGGGAGTAGGATTTCTCCCACAAAGTTACTCAAAGCTGGGTAGAAAATTTGTCCTTTTGTGAGAAACATACTGCTACTTTTAATTTAGCTGCTCCTTCCTCCAGAAGAAATTAAAAGCTACATATGTCCAATTTCCCCAAGAGGGAATCATGCTGTCAAGATCCATTACCATAGGGAAAAGAAACCAAATTTAAAAAACAATTGAAAACTGGCCACTAAAAAAAAAGAGAGAAATTTGCCCACTATACAAATAACTGTAGCAATTTGAAATTGTCCACCAAATGCAAATATCAAGCTTTAAAGAACAAAAGCCACAGGCTACACAGTCAGTGAAACAGTAAAAATGGGTCAGATCCCAAAGAGCTAAAATATCACTCAGCATTCCTGAGTGATATTTTGCACCCTGCATCGAATTTCTGCCCCTATTGAACTTACTATCTTATGAGCCATAGGCACAAAGTAAGAGGGCAAAATGCATAATCATCTTCCAGTGAAATATCTTTTTTTTTCTCTTGACTGTCCTAAGACTTCCATCCTAGACTTGGATAAGATTCTGTCAATTGTCCCATATTAATTTCTACATCAACTTTGTCAGTGGAGCCTCTTCACATTTATTGTCACTGGTAAGGTCCATTAAGTTACAGATGTTGCTCTTTTATTCTTAGGAGCCCTAGAGCCTTCCTGTTTCTTACTGTCATCTGGGGTTTTCAAATGCTTCTACACAGACATCTTTCCATTGACTTTAATGGATTTCGCATCAGGCCACAAACTCCTGACTTTGTTTTAAATTTTCTTTAACCAGATGTTTACTCAGGGTGCTGCTGCCTGAGCCTGAACACCAACAACTCTGCCTGGTGTCCTGTGATGCCTTTCAGCGTCTTAGCTCAGTCACTAACACCAAAACTGTGCCACTGACAGCACCAGTGTGAATCTGCCACATCTTTCATTAGTGGTCCAGCGTGCAGCTTCCCCACCCACACCACAGCCTGGCTGTGGTCTCCTACTCTGCACACCATCCAGGAGAGTCTGCAAGACCAAGAACTGCTTGCCTGTGACTTGAGATCAGTTTTCGCCTCAAAGACTGGAAATCCTAGTATAAGAGATGCAAATGTGATAATTTAAGTTATGAATTAACAGTAGGCTGAAAAAACAAAATAGCTGATGAGAGGGGCATTTCTTAAGCCTTGTTTAGCTTTATCTGAGCCACCGATGGAGTGGGAAATCTAACTTCCACGCTAAATAATGCAGCAAGTTCCAGGTGAACATGCAATCACTGATAGTAGAAATTTCATCAGAATGAACAAAATAAGTTAATCAGTTAATTAATACTTCATGTCTGCTTTCTTTTGCTTCCCCTACTGTTAACATATAATTTACCCTAAACAACTTGTCATGACTGTTTACACAGAAGAAGATGTGGTCTCTGTGTAGAAGAACTTAACAGTCACATTTTAAGCTTCACCTGGGCTGGATGCAGGACCAAGACAGAAGGGTTAATACTAGTCCTGCCTCTGTGCCATAGGCCCTATATTACTAACAGATAATGGATTTTTGTTTGCTGACAAGGGAGAGGTTTGTACTATGACAACAGAAAGGTCAGCCTTTCCCATCGAGTGCAACAAAACAGTGTTTGTGGAATTTCATGTGGTTAAGAATTTCCTCATGGTTTTTGAGATTAGAAAATATCTGTGAAGTTTACTGTGCACAATACAAACAAGAATGTAATATTGATAGTATAGACAAGCTACAGAGTTCCACATAAGGTCATTTGGTAGGTGACTTTGCTAGCTATCTGTTGGGATTACTCATACAAGTACTAGGAATACATTCTGTGCTCTAAATAGCATCTTCTGTTAAGCAATAAAACTTTTCACTTGTTTTCCTGAAGACAATAGGCAAGGAGTTAAGTTTTTCTTCCATTGTGAAAATTACTGTTACAAAGCAGATGCACTCTGGCTCCCCATTTTCCATCCCACCTTTTAGTGAATGTATGTGCCATTTGACAACAAAAACCAGAAAAAAAAACCAAAACAAAAAAAAACCCAAAAAACAAAAACAACCAAAAAACCCCAAAACCAAAGCAAAAAATGAAAAACAAACAAAAAACCAAACAAAAAAAAGGAAGATACTTTCATAGCATGAAAAGATTTTATCAGAATATGCTTTGTAATATCCTGAGTTATTTTTGATCAACAGAGCATTGTAACTGCTTAACCTAAGATAAGTAAATACATGCTGAATGAGGGCATAGAGCATGAAACAAAAGTAGAAAAGAAGAAACCAAATATGTCTCTGTATTTCTGGTATTTATGGAACCAGACAATTCAGTAAGGCAATCTCCTGCAATGTATTGATAGATGGATTTTTGCTGCCCCTACTTTCCTCCTGCAATTTTGGTGAATATTATTTCTGCTGTTACTTTCATTCTTAGTGACTCTTTGCTGTTTTATTTGTATTTATTCTCAGAAACTATAAAACATAGAAGTGGTTAGATACTTTGCCACAGAATGTCTCTGTGGTTACTAAGGAGTTTCACAGGCTGCTGACAACAATTGTTTGTTAAGAATAAACATTATGCTACAAAAAGGTCATATTGGAACTGGAAAATGTCTACATTATAGACATTTTGTTTAAGAAGAGGTTTAAACAAAAAATAAATAACTCTTTGTCATGATAGAAAGCAGTAATAAATATTTCCTTAAATCCTTAAGGCAGAAATACTATTAATGTGTAGAAGTATGGGAAAGAATTTACATGTCACTTTTATCTCAGTAGGTCTTTCATTTCATAATGAGACCTGAGATTAGAATTTCTATTCCTTCTTTCAAAACTTTCCCATAGTAGCCTTAAGGCTGGGTCTAATAATTCTTTTAATAAAAGTGTGCTCTGTAATGTGAATCCAGAACATAAACTTAGTGAAAGGTGCCTGGAGATACCCATCAATTCATACTTCAGACAATGTAATATTATCTTATTTAAAGATCTTCAAAATCAGCCCAGTGGGTTGGGACAACAATGTTTCACCGAAGTGATGACAAATTTGCTGCTTTGGGAAAGGTTCTGAAAAAGAAGATCCAGTCCATCATGTGGATTTTGCAGTGAAAGGTATCAGTAGATTCTGCCGAGTGACTCCATATGGCAGCTCACAAACAGAAGTTGACATATATATTGTAATAGCAAAATAAAGCGCAGTTCATATCAGCTCAGAGCAAATTCCTTCAAATCAAGAAAATCCAAGACAAGTTGTACTAATCCCACTTTAAAATACTTGTAAGGTAGTAGAAAATCTCAAGTGGAAAGGCACAAAATACGAATGTGTTGGGGTTTTTTTGCAAGACTCAAATTCTTATGGGATTTTTTTTGTGGAGCAGAACCTTCATTGAAGGAGGCTTCACAGAGATTTCAGACTATTGTAACATTGTCCTTCTAGGTGCTTGAATTGGTTGGATATGCTGACTCTTCTGTTTGGAATTTTAGAAGCCAGCTGAAGCAACTTGACTAATCAACAATAATGATGCCCCTTCAAGAATTGGATTTATTTTGTAGGCCCAGGTTTTTATGAGATGGGTTCAAAGATAAGTAGCAGTTTCTTGTGCTATCTAAAGTGCTACTTCTTATAAAAATAATATTTTATTTGAAAAATTAAGGGCCATGATAATAATATAAAACAAGGCCCTGAACTAAGTTTCTAAATCTGACATTTTGCATTATTTTCCCTGTGACTTACTGTGTCAACCTCACCATACCTTGAGCTTCCTTGAGCTGGGAGAGAAGAGAGGCTGAGGAGATAAAACACAGTATTTATCCAGCTTTCTCACACCACTGCCCACATTAGTTTTCAAAGAGGGGTCAAAAGAGTTCAGTGCAGAAGAGAGTCACTGATTGACCTCAACACCCCATATGGCCTTGGATTCTTGTCAACCCTTCTTTCTCATCTATGATGTATGTCATAGTACCCTTTTGTTTCTCTAAATATGTATAAGTATATGACCCATGGACAATTCGAGTTCTTGTCTCTCCAGGGGTGTATTTTAGTAGGTGTACCTACTAGACAAATACACAGAGTTGTTTCTGTAGAAATGGGTGAAAGTCACCTTCACTGTACAGCTGATGGTCCTGCGTGCCAAAGGTGTGTGTTACACTCACACATCTTGGCCCACTCTCTGCTTACCAAGGGTACTTCATTTGGACAGACACAAAGCCCTTCACTTTCAGAGACACCTCTGTGTCCTTATATAGACTGGTTCCACTTTACCTACTTCTCAAAGCTAAGAACTTTAGAAAACAAAAGTAAAAGAAAAGCATATGTTTTTCTAAACAGAGCAAGTTAGTGAGTCCTTCAGTATGTTCGGTGTTTCAAGACAAGTTGTTTGTCTTTGCCTTAGCATCTTTCGAGATCTGTGAGATTACCTGTAATTCACCAGAATTTAGCAATGGACTTAGCACACTAGAAGCAATATATGGGCAGGTAGCACACCCTTTTCAAGATTTAAGATTCTCAAAGGTAATAGTAATATACTGGCAGCAGATAGTTTCAAATTACTTTTCCTTTCTAATTGGCAATTAGATCTAATTAACTTTTAGTTATTATTCAATGATTTCCTTTAACAAATGAAACCCTGATGAGATCACATCTGTTAAGACCACTTGGTTTGTGTCTTCACTTTCTGTGTATTTCTGTAATTTTGAATTAATTCAGCTACAGTGTAAAAGAAGATCATGTATCAGCTGGAATGAAAGTATGCATTTATCTGAAGTTACCATGAGTCCAGGAAACTGAAACAGTATTTGAAAAATAACATTGGTATGTAATCCTCAGGGCTTGGAGAGGAAAACTTGCACAGATCAAACTGGAAGTTTGGATGTATTGGGGGTTTCTTTGCTATTAGCTGGATTCTTTTTGTGAAATAATTTAAAATATTGCTCTGATTCTTAGACCCAATGGATAGAAATTTAAAGGGTCATGTCCTCAATTACTAGCTTCAGAGGAAGAAAAAAGACCACTAGATAAGTACTCATTCAAAATAAGCTGAGAATTCTGCCTCAGTGTATATATACTAAATACATTTTTCTGATTTTGGATCTCAGAAATTAATGTTAAGATTTATTTGAGTCTCCAGTATAAGTTACTGGAGATAGCAGATTATATTATATTAATAAGACATGAACAAGCAAATAAGTATACTTAAGTCTTTCGGGAACTCAGCTGCAAAATTTTATCCTTACATGGACAGTCCAGCTAACAAAAATAGAGCTGTTTGCATGAGCACAGAACATTTGCCTCAGTAAAGGTTTGCAGGACAGTCATTAGGCACATTTTGTTCCCTCAGCTTTCCAGGCACTGATTTTATTCAATATCTATTTTTGTTTATTGCTTTTTTATTTTCTCACATTGCACTAATATGTGTCATGGCTGGATTTTTTTTTTGCTACTCACCCCATGTTTTTCCTTCTGTTTCTGTCCCACTTTGAGTGTGTTCTGTGCAATTTCTCAGTAAAACAGCCTGCAAGTATATCCTTGGAGACTGTCTCTATTTTAATCCTACTGATTAGGAAGACTTTTCTAACTCAATTTTTCATCAGTTAAGTATTTAACAATTATACAGGTATTGCTCATCTTACATGAATTTTGACAGCAGAATAATACATTTCTATTTGAGGAAAATTCATACCATACCGACCACAAAATCAGAGTTTGTTTTGACTAGTTGTTTGGGTTTGTTTTTTTTTTTTTTTATTTGAACATCATATTCTATTTCCTTCATAAAAAACAAGAATTTTAAACTTTGCTTGAAGAACCAAAGCAAAGCAAAAATGTCAGTGTACAACAATTTTATTGTTAAAATGTGGTGCTAAACTTCAAGCATGTAACAAGCAAAATTTACAGTTGTAAAAACCTACACAGGGAAGCTGGATGGAAATAGCAGAAATCATTATTCTTTGTATAAACACCATATATCATAAAAGTCTTTTTTTGGCTTAAATATAGTGTTGCTATATATCAGACCTCTGCCACTTCATTTTTGCAATTCAAGATTTATTTTTTTCCTGCCTTTTGAATGGAACTTTGGTTGTTTGAATGCAAAAAAACTGGACTTTTGTCACAATCAGCAAAGAGTATTACTAGCTTCCATCACATTACCTAATTTGGATCCCAAATTTGACTTTTCCCTTGCCTATGGTAGGCCTGGTTCAATTCTCATGTGCCATGGCTCATGCTGTTGTGAGTACACTGACACTGGAATTATTTCTGACTTTTATCTATGATAGTGAAATGGGAATGATGGCTGCTCAGTCTGCTGCCAAACTCTTCTGTAATTTAATCTCATTAATTTTCAGAAGTCAAGTAAGACTTGGTTAGGTGGAATCCTTCCAAAAACAACCCCACAAATACTTTGGAAAAGAGTAACTATATGATATTATGTGGGATGCATTTTTATCAAAAGAAAAATAAAACCCCAAGCCTAAACCAAAATTTGAATTCCTGTTTTGATATTTAAGAGCACTCTACAGATTCAGTATTTCATTATTTGAAGCAAGGTTCTAGCATCTTAGGGAAATGTAGAACATGGTATGAAAACAGGGTTGTTAATTAGCCCTAATTCTTTGCCTAGAACAGGCTTTTGTTAATTATATATGCCTAGGTTAAATATTAATCGTTAGCATTTATAAAGAGCTTTGCATTTTTTTAAGTACTCAGCAAACATAAACTAATTACATGTCACAATATCCTGTCTAATTGGATGACTGTGTAATTTCCCCACAAGATACATTATTTTTCACTTCCTGTCACTGAATTATTTTGTAGTATTGCTTTACATTTCTAAATGGTTTCTTTCTACTCCAGGAATTATTGAACTAGTAGAAAAATTAAAAAATCAAAAACCATGAAAGCTGCCTGGGAAATTTCATTTTTTCACTGGCAAATTCTAAGCTTATTGTTTACTTATGGGAAAACGTCTGTCTTGCTGAAGCTCTTGAATAGAAAAAGATTTTAAAAAAGGTGATTTCTCTGTACAATGGGAAAATGTTACATATGGTGTTTTCAATAAGAAAGATTTTGGAAAGTCTTTTCACTCCAAAAGTTTGGTTTCTTTATACTAAACAAAAAGGAAACACACCTTAATGCCATAATTTGCAGGAACCTTTTGAAATCTTTTCATGCTTTTTCCCAATCCGCTTTCTGCTGCTGGGAAACATTTCCAACTTTTAGTACATGTAGCATGAACAGATCTTCTGAACATCCTTGTATATAAAATACATGTTGCCTTGGCTTTTAACATTGTTAAAACACAGAATATGTCTATTTGTCTGTTTTTTCATGTTTTCCATTCTCAACATTTTGAAGGCATCAGTTCTGAGATCAGTTGGAAAGTGAAAAATGAAATTTATACCTTATAAGTCATGTGGTATCACGAAATTGAGAATATTTATAGGTAGAATGTTTTACATAGCGTCCATCCGAGCTCAACATTTTTGGGAATGGTAAATTCGGCTACATTTGCTCTCCCTTTGATTTGTCACATGAATGCTGAGATATGTCCTGGGAAAACTGATGTCCTGGAAAATTGACGTCACTGCTGACATCAATTGAATGGCAAATTGCTTTGAAAATACATCAATATACCTAGAGTGGCTTAAACATGAATTACAAAAAGTTTGTTGTTCTCTTTTCTGTAGGATGAGACCTGTCTCTTAAGAGATACCTGTCTCTGATATACCCTGACACCACATTGCACCTTGGTATTTACCATGTAATCTTGGAGGAACTTCTCTGCTTCTCTTTCTTGACTCACAAGTCAGACCCGGGGTGTGTTAGTATATTGCTAATGCTGCTAGATTTGCTTTTACTATTCCTTATTTGAACAGGCAGCAACTTGAGTCAGGACCTTTCCTCTTCCTACAAAGCAGCATCTTGGATATTGGGCCACAGAAAGCCCTTTATGCACCATGGGCATACTGAACAGCCTTTTTCTCCTAATGCTTGGCAAGGTTATGAAGTTGTCAGTTTTCGTTGCTGCTCACAGTTGTCAGTTTGCCCAAGCAGATCCTTGGCACCAGGAGGTGACATGGCATTTTTCACTGAGGCAATAACAAATAAATATATCTACACAAGAAATTTTCTTCTTGAAAAAAATCAGTAATGGTTACAAATTCCTCATCTGGGATTTTTTAGAAAAAGCTATGGGAATGAAGTTCTCAAATCCCACTGAAAGTCGAACATATAAAACCCTTAGGCACTTTAATGTTAGGACTGACTGTTCCTATACTTGACAGCATAACAACTGTTTTTCAAGTTACAAACTGTAAAAGTGAAGCACTGCTGAAAATTAGTGCACTTATTTAGGAATTCAGAGAAGGACTGAACTGCAGTGGCAACTCTGACTCTAAAACACTTGGATATTTTAATCATAATTCTAAAATGGCTCATCTTAAATTTACATTTCTGGTAATATTGACAATGCAGTTAAGTCATCTTTGCTATTCTTTCTGAAAAAAAAAAAAAAACTATTTCAATCCTTGTGGATATTGTGGTAAACATCAGATATGTAATGAAAAGAAAAAGGAAAGATTCATCTGTGCTCCTCACACCACCAGCTTCAGCAAATGCAGAAGCATGATCATCTTAAGTTTGTGCTTAAGGAAAAAGGTAAAGAAATGTGTTCCAACCCAAAATTTTATGTTCTAGGGAGGCCTTTCTGGAGTACTTATGCAAACCTATCTGTTGTCTCTCTGTCTGATTTAGATTTATTAGAGTCATGAGGAAGCTGTATGTCTTTTGAGGAGAAGTGATAGCTCTTGAGTTATTCAGGCCCTGCATCTATTCTCACCCAGCTCCTATGCATGATATGGAAACATTCACCCCGCCCCTAATTCATAAACGATAGATTCCTGAGGTTGTGGTGAAGCACAGCAGCTGAGCAAGCACAGACATTAACATTCCCACAGCTTTAGAAATATGGTATTATAGCTTATGGAATTTAATAGAGTGCCATGCATTCAATTCCTGTGTCACTGATGTTATTATATGTATGTTAGAAATCCCATCTGAAAAGTATAGATTACTTCAGTGCCTTTTGTTCATCACTAACTCTTTAGAAACCATATGGAGTGGGATTTTTCAAAAGACTGTACCATGGACCTAACTCTGCTCGAGTTCAAACCAAAGAGAGTTTTATCATTAACTTCAGTGGAAGCTGAAGTAGGTCAGTGCCAGTTTCTGTAGAAGATCCAGTCCTTTAAGCTTATTGAAAGAGCTATAACAGAGGAACTCATTCTAAGACTCAAGTCAATGGAATCCTGGGTATGAAAGAAACTCATGGCTGGCTCTTGTGTAAAGAAGACCTCATCAACTGGACTTCACAGAAGTCCTTTGGTTTCAGCCATGCATTCATAGGCTTCTTAATTTAGTTTCCAGAAACACATGTGCTGTCTCATTGACAGTCTTACTGCAGTATTCAGTTCCGAAGGATGGGGTGGGCTCTGAGAAAGCTGATATAGTGAAAGGTATCCCTAGCCCTGGCAGATGATCTTTAATGTCCCTTCCAACTCAAACCATCCTGTGATTCTGTGATTCTGTGATTCTGTGATTGTGTGTTGTAAGAATGAGCTCAGTGCCATTCATTTGGGGTTCTGACGTCCACATTTCAAGACAGCCCACACTGTGCTTGTAAGTAATATTTAAAATATCAAAAGCAACCAGAAGTGCTCAATGGGTACCTTAAATCTAAGATTCTGCTCAAGCATAACAAAATTTAGGGCAGGAAAGTGAACTCTTTCAAACCTCCATGGACTACACAGCATTTAAATAACAAAGAATTAAATGTGAATCTACAGGACATCAACTACTTTTGTATCTCAGAAAAACCTTTGGGAGATTGTAGGCTTTTTGGAAGTAATTCAAATTCACATATAGGCCTGATCTCAGAGTGCATTTTGAGTGCAAAGTAGGTCTATAGCATTTTACTGGCCTCTCTTAGCTATTCTAAAGTACCTTTCTGGGTGATAACAAATTACTTAAAACTGATTAAAGAGTTACATCCCATTTCTAAATGTGCTGAAGAAATAAAAAAAAAATCAATTTAGATAAGAATCAGGCACTATCATTTCAGTCTGATAGTATTTCACATCCCTTGTAGAGCTGAACAACTACAGAAGTGAAGGGCAATAATGAACTGATACTATGCTTCAGCTGAGATTAAATTTTAAACAAATATCTCTGTATAGATGGAGATTTACAGGTGAGTCTAAGGAGAAAAACCTTGATATGGATTAATACAAATATACTTTACAAATCTTCAGCTCAACCCCAGACCATATACCTCAGGAAGAGGTTATTAGTATTACTTTTTTTGTTATTTCAAGGCTTTTCCACAACCTCTTGTGATATATTTTACATGGCATTTTGTTTTTATTCTAATATAGATATCCTAACATTATGTGTTTCCTTTATTTCCCTGTGTTCTACTCCTCTTCTGTGGTTAGCTTTCGGAGGGTTTTTTTAGGCTTTCCTGTGATAGTGAACCAAGAAAGCCTGGAGATCTGGTGATGCTATCCTTATATGATACCTTAAAGATCTGAAACATAAACATCTAAAATTGAACAGTATACTGTCTTCTTTTCCCTTCAATAGCCATATTTAACCTCAGTTTTCAGGTTACGTAGGGCTCCAATAAACATTTTCTGCATAACAAAACACTTTGGGGCAAATATTTTCTGTTGTCTGGCTTCTTGCCCAGCTCACAGCAACAAAGGGTAGGGCCACGTTCTTCCAGGTTTCTAAGTCCACAGTATTCCTTCTGAATAGATATGGCATGTATTTTGTGGGGAAAAATGCTAGACACAGTCTGAGCTGGGTCTGGGGGAAGATGTGTGTGTGGGGTGTGGCCTACCAGCCATCACATTTAGCCCCTATCTCAGCCTCAGACCATGCCTAGCCAAATGAAGTACATCTAAAGTAAAGACAATCTAAAAGTAATTATAACTCCATGCAGTCTTTCTGTGTCATGGATGATGGTGAAGGTTTGTATATAACCCTAAAATATAAAGCAATGTTATGCTATTAAATTTACCTTGACAACAGAAAGCAAGTAGTGTCATTATTCCAGCACTGAATATTTTTATTTTCATAAATTATAAATATTACTTTTTTTCTCTCCACCTTCAGCCTTAAGAATGTGGTTTCACATTTCATTTAATGTTAAATGGTTCATTACATAGAGTAGCAACTTAGTTCTCTTATTATGGTGTTATCTTTCACTTTGTCAAAATATGTCTACTTGATAAGAAATCTGACAGAAGTTGCTTATGATGGGATCACTAACAGCCATCAGTTTCTCTCTAGCAAATGAAACTGTAACCATGGAAACGGCCTTTTTTTGCCAGAATGAAAATGAGACAGCACTCTGCTGCAGCCATTAGTAGAATACACAAATGTCCCTCAAGGCAAACATCTAAAGCAAATGGACTGCAAAGTAAGGAGCACTAATTTCTATTTATTTAGGATTTGTAAACCTAGCAGAGCAAGATATTAACAAAAGAACAAACAAAAGGAGGTTAAAAAAAAAAGATGTTTGTATTTTTCTTTCCATTTACAAAACTCCTGGTTTTAAATAAAAATGCTTCATTCTGGTCTTATAAGTATAAGCTTTAATAGTACTATAACAATGCAATTAAGTAAGGCTGTGGCTTGACTGTGCCTGCTCTTTGCAGCAAATTATTAAAAAAAAAATACACTAGAAGAATGGTTGGGGGTTTTAAGCGTTTGGAAATCCATATTTAAATGCAAAGGTATTAAAAATCCTGAGTGTGAGACCTTTCTTTCCACGCTGTTTAATTTTCAAACAACCATGTTCAAACTGATAAGATACACCCGGGCTGATAATAAGTCTATTCTAAACACTATCAGCAGTCGGCTACAGGCTGTCAAAGACCTTTCAAGTGTCAGACTCTTCTTACTATCCTCTTTATTCAGTACTACGCCCCTCTTGCTACACACTGCTTATTGAATGCAGAGATTCTTTTGACAGACTCGGATTAGGTGAGGGGTCTTAAACCGTCCAGGATGTACATCAGTAAGATATATCTTAACTTGTTTGCCTTCTCCTTTCACATCAAAAATCATAGTTACACTGGGAACAGCAATGTCTAGCTTCTGTTCTATTTCCAGCTCACTGAATAAAGCAAAGATACAATTTTCCACGAGGATAATTAGTTCGTTAACCAAAGCTGTTTCGATATTTAATTCATAGCTAGCAATAGATTGGAATCATCATGCCAATTACTTACAGATACCTTGGGGTGCTTCAAATACCTGTATGCCTGTAAATATGACAAAGTGACATGCTGTGACAGCCACTTTCAGAGAGCTGTTTCCTATAGTGTGATTAGAAATACCCACCATTGTTCTGATATGTTTCACATGGGTCAGGGTCAAGGCATACTTACAGAAGTTGCTGCTTACTGCCAGTTCGTTGGTTGTAGATGTAAAAAAAAATAAGAACAGGCAACGACAGGATAGAAAAACTAACCTGAGTTAGTTTTGATTCGAAAATAAGTGTTTGAGCTTTTATAAACTTGCAGTCCACGACCTTTATGGTTTTTCAAGTGTTAATAGTGTTGGAAGTGAACCAGCTTGGGTAATTAAAATGGCATGACAAAGACCACTGCCTCACTGGAAAGTTACTTGTCTATCCTATCTTCAAAATGTCACCAAAATATTCCCTTTTGAAATCAAAGGTACATGTTAAAATAAGCATAAAAAAGGAGAGGTGTCTTGGTTTTTGGTTTTGCTTGATATTGTCTTTTAATTGTCCTAAGCATATGTTGAGCCATATGTGTGAGTACATATGTATACTCACATAGATGCACACATAAAATGAAAATAGTTTATTAACATTGCAGGTAAGTCTGCAAAATGCTTTTTCAGTCTTAATTAGCTATTTTCCAGAGTAGATGCGTGTCTGGTAAAAGAGCAAACAAACGAGCAAATCTTTATATATTGAAAAACTAGGAGGGTGGTAGAAATACACAAATAGCTTTATTTTCTACTATAAAAACATAAGACTTTACCAATCTTCTAAGGTAAAGAACACATATTCAGACAAAGTACTAGTTAAGTGCAGTGCTTGCATGTACTAGTAGATATAACAGCTAATTAAAATTGGCAAAATTTCCAAGTAAATAGGGCTGTTATTGGCTGCTGGAAGCTGACAGCTGGAGTTGCAATTCTCTTTAGTCCAGACATCAGAAAAAGCTTTAGCTGGATAACACTAACCTAGTCTGAATCTCCATTTGAAAAAAAAAAACAAAAAAAGATCAGTTAATAGCTGAAATGTCTAGCATGAAAATACATTTGATGTGAGAGGACAGAGAATAGGCGATGTATATCACCACATTCTCACTATTTTTATTACATTTGAAAATCATTCATCTTTACCATCACCTAATACAATATCTTTGTAGTTTAAGGTACAGACCTTTAATGGTTGCCTATGACTTGTTATTGCTCTACAAGATGGCGAATTATATTTATATAAAAATAAACAAATATATGTGCAAACATGAGGTTTAAAGTAAATGTGACAGGGATATTCCATTGCTCAAGTAGTTTGATGTCCTGTATTATTGCTATGCATTCAGTGGAGCTTATGTACTGGATAATTTGCTTCTCCCCTCTCAAATGAGTAATTATATTGTCACATAATCCTGAATTGATCCAATCTACTCAAGGCAACTAAACTGAGAGAATACCTCTCCTAGGCTTCTTCAGATGAGATGAGAGAAGCTCATGTAGAGAAAGAATCAGCCACCTAAAATGTAAAGGATATCTTGAAGGTGCTTGTTTTTCCCTTTGACCATATAGGGTCAGCTGAGTTCAGGTAGTGCCTAAAACTGAGTGGAGAAGTTTCTGGAGAAGCAGAAGAAGTTGCCTCATATCCAGAAAAGATCAAATATTTTAAGTCAGTCTAAAAATGCACAGGCTTGCAGCACATTTTGTCACAGCAGCAGCATCACCATTGATATTGCTGCTACACCACTCCTTCTGTCAGAATAAAGGCAAGAGAAAGAGGAAAATGAGAAGAAAAAATCAGGTCACCTAGCAGGAAGAAGAGAAATAGCAATGTTCCAGTTAGCTGTACTATGACATTTTTGCCTCCTGATCTGACTCTGAAGTAATGCTGACTGTGCCAGGAGAGAATGGTAGGTCTGGAGATGCAGCAGCATCGACAGTCCAGACCCAGCTCTGGGATACATAACCTCCAGCAGGCACCTGCCATGCAGCAACCAGCAACAACCACTCACTACAGAACAGGTCAGAAAGAGACCTGCTGGCACAGCAAATTCGGCTTTACATGTCTTTAATATCCAGTGGGTTCTGTTCTTCCTCAAGTAAAATGGACAAGTTGAAATATATCTTAGGAAAGCTTCTAGATTTTTTTTTTTTTCTCCAACAGATCATTCCACTCTGAACTGTATCCGACAATACTACCAATCACCATGGGTACAGTGCACTGCTACATATGGTTATATTGAAAAAGAAACTTTATATGTAGATATTGGCCCCTGGTAGCTTCAGTTATTTCTGTCCTGAAGAGATGGTTGTGTCTGAATGACAAAAAAGAAATGCACTTTCACAGCTACAGAGACAAGTTAATTTAAAACTGATAATTCTGCCTCACATAGAAGTGATGAGAAAAGTTCCAAGTACCGCGTGCTCTTTGCATTCATAAATTACTAGTTTGCATTTTACTGTTTTTCTTAGTCCTGATGCTGACCTCAGTGATGTCTGTAGTTTACTATTTGATTCTTATAATTTATTGTGAAAGAATTCTACTTTATAAAGTATAAAAAATCTTAAAAAGAAAGGATGTGAATATGTGTCCGTGTTTCAAAGTACAGGTGAGAACAGGATATTTGCCACTTTAAAAAAGTATTTTTTAAAGATCTGGTTACCCCTATCATTGGTCCATTTCCTTGGGAACATATACACATAACTTTACATGGCTCTAGTGTCTCAAGTTTCTTAGACGAATCACACCTCATAGAAAACCACTGCTCTAGAGAGAGACTAAATGTTTAACTTCTTATTTTAAAGACTCACATTAGTTCAATGCCTAAAGCTAGGCAGTCGGAAAAGCAAACCTTGACAGAGTCAGCTTGTTCATAATTATTGTCCCTTTCAAATAGCCCATTTTTCCCAGACCCAAGGAGCAGGTTAAGAGCAAAGTTTTTGCTACATATATGTACGCAACTCCTTTGGTTCCAAATCTGATTTCTGTTTTTGTGTTGGCAGATCTTATCCTGACTGAGTACATAAGACAAATATGTGCATCACCTGAACCACAAAGGTCAAGAATTGCCACCAAAATGACTCACGTTCATTCATTTGCATACAATGACTACTTCAATGAGTGTTAGAGTATTCTGCTGACAGATTTTGTGTTTTTCAGTATGTTTAGACATCTAATGGCACTTCAGGATCTCTACTAGCTGTAGTAGCTTGGAGTATTCTGTGCATCATGAAAGTCTTACATGTTTTCCACAACATCTGAAAGCCCCCCCGCCACCAGTTATCAAATAAAGCAAAATTGATAAGTAAGCTGGATTGCATAGAAAACACAAAAAGGCAAATTTATCACTAAATCTGGTAACTCCTAACTGCTGTATTACATGTATTTGGTAATATGTTCCCTGACACAAAATAAACCTGGTTTCAAAACACTAGGATACAAACACATTGTTTCAATTGCTATGAGTATAATTTAATGTAATTTTAAAAACTTTTATATAACAAATTTAAGAAGTAATCATGTGAAATATCTAATTATAGGGGGAAGAGAAGTCAGATCTCCCAGTCTAAAATATCTCAGGTCTATACAGTTTGATACCTAACATATTGTTTAGTCCACAGTCAATATGTCCATAGGGATCTGATCAGGATAATCCTTGGTTTGCTTCAAATAAACCTCTGTTCTCCTGTACTGAGCTGTGCAATAGCTTTTTCCAAGAAACACTGCCAAGAAGGAGTGCAGTAACAGGGGTCAAGTCCAACCATGAACTTTATGAATTGTTTAGTTGCACATTAAAGGACAGCATCAAGTTCAGTTATAAGCTTTGAAATGATCTTATTTCTAGCCTGTGAAGGTGGATGATTCCCTGTACATTTGATTCACTTGGTCAAGATTTAACCCATTGTCTCTTGCAGCTCTCCCTTATGCAAAAGTCTCTGCCTTATGCTTTTTATAAAACTGTTAAAAAAAAAATAAATAAAACAAAACAAAACAAAACAAAACAACAAAAAAAAACAACAAGTGGGTAAAAATCTGGAGAGAGTTTAGGCTGCAGGGATATTGGTACATGCAAAGCTGCTTCTTAGCTTTTTGACTGCAGCCCCAAGCTCAGGAGCAAGGCTCTTCTCCACAGGGCTCTTCTAAAGCAGAGAATCCTCTAGGTTGATACGATGACACACAGGGTGCTTCAGGCTCAAACATTACAAAAGGAAGACTCTTGCTTTCTTTGGTGTTGATTCCTTCCACACCTTGAAGAATTATAACAGAGTTACCGATATTAGTGACTTGCAGTTACAGGTAGCTGAGATGTGTGGGATCTGCTTTGACAATTTCTTCAAGTACACACTCTAAAGTAAGACCAAAGAATTCAATCTTTCAGTGCCTACACCCACATTTTCAGTGCCACTGCCTATCTACCCAGGAGATGATAAATTCACCCTTGAAAAAAGCTCTAAAGCCAAGGTCCATCTGAATCCTCATGGAAGTTTCAGTGTGTTTGCTCCCTAAGCAAATTCAACTTCACTTCCACAGCATCCTTAGAGCACAAGGATGATATGACCTCTTATGGTGGATGTGGAACCAAACAAACAGGATAAAAGTCAAGACCTCATTACTAGAAATGAATAAGTCAAAATTCAGTTTCTCTATATTTAGAATTCATGTTCTGATTCATTCTTCAACTTTATCTGGCAATGTTGTGCCAAGAAGTCTGCATGATAGCAAAGAGAGAAGAGTATGACCTGAGCAATACAAACTGGTGCATGCTAGTCATGTTGTGATAGCAGAGCAATCCTACAGTGCCTTAGTCTATTAATCATATTCAGTATATCCATATAGACCATATCCATGCAAGTACTTTTTTTTCCTCTTATGTAGTTACTTATTTTCTTTTTTTTTTCCTGCTGTTAAACTTCTGGCAAAAGGAGGGATGTCAGTGGCATGAGATCTATCAGGACTAGTCTGTTGCTTCCATCTACTGCTATTGCTGATGTATCATTCCTCCCCAGATAAGACATATTTTCTGGGCCAAATCTGCATTAGCATTTACAGAGCAGTAACACCAATGCTGGAAACTTAGATATGTCTCTCATGTGTATCTAATGGATCTGAAATGCGTATTGAGGCTATTATAGTAGTTTTACAGGAGTATTGGAGGAGAGCTGTGTGACTAACTGCATTTTTTGATCAGTTGGATAAAGAATAATCAATTGGAAAAATTATTTGAACATTTTTAATATTCCCAAAGTAAAGAGATCTGAGACTTTACTTTCAGATTGACCAAAATATTAAATATTCAGGGGAACATCTAAAAAGGTGCTAAATTTTTCTAAATGAAAAGTTGTTTTGAAATGAAAAAAATCAAAACATTTCACTTGAAAATGTCAGACTGAAGTGTTTTGACTTCTTAAAATGTTTTTGCTGAAAAATGATAAATTATACATGAATTTTTGAATTGTTTCATCATCTCAAATATGCATTTTAGTTAAAAGAAAGTTACAGCTCCCTTCATAGTGTTAGGGTTTTTTTTAGCATCATGTCTCTGGTCTAAGAAATCAAGTGGTTTTTCCCCTGTTTTTGGATTTTAATTTGTTTGAAATTTAATATATTTAATGATCATAAATCTCAAAGACTTGAACCATATGGATGGGTCAGGAGTATATCTGACTTCACTGAAAAGAAGTACTTACAGTCATAGACACTTTAACACATGTGAACTCACCCAAAGAGAGGGGCAATTTCTGCTCTGAGTTAACATAGTTTAGAACTGAATAAGTATTCTAAATTGGATTGAGTTATGTCATAATCCAAATTATAAGAGGTTTAGATCACTGTGCTTATTGGAAACTGTAGTTATTGAGAAACCAGTGAAAAATCATGGCATGACCCATTGAGCGATCAACAACATCTGAATATTTATGCAATGAATGTTGCAGTGCTCTCTGTACTGTATTACATGATACAGCTTCCAACATAGAAATTAAATACTGTCATAATGTTATTTCTGTTTTCAAAAATAACATTTGGACTGATAGGGAAATGAGGTAGCATTCAATTTTAGGTTTTAAGTTAAAATACAATTGAGATCAGTGATCATTAAAAATCATTACTCAGATTGAGCCTCTTATTTCCTCCTATATTTCTTAATTTATCTGATTTGTATTTGAGTAAAATCAAATCCTGGGAGGAATAATTTCTGATTAGATCATAGCTGTTATTTAGTATCTGTGGGGGACTTAATGCAATTGCTGCTAATTCTTGAAATTTGGCCAAGTAGTAGTTAACATCCTACAGATGAGTCAGAACAAAATACCTTCCATTGTCTCTGTTCAAAATGTAAATACAAAGACTATAAAATGTTATATATTCTTTTGGTTATAAAAATTATTTAGTTTTTTAAATCCTCTTTATTTAATACATCTTTTTCCATTATTCCCTATCAATGGCATTTATTTGAACTGTTTCCAAAATTGGTTTACATCAAATATTGTGAAGGGTTACTGACTAATATAGTTTTAATTTATAAGGAAATCTTTCCATTCTTTAAAAGAATTAGAGAGAGAAAATAGAAGCTATAGTACACTATTTATTTACATTCAATATGAATTATACCACTGCAGTGAATTTTCCGTCTCTTTGGGTCTGATATAAAGATATTTTTTATTTCAAATGCAATTGCTTAAAACATAGCTGTTTAATAGTAGAAAATGAACTTTCCACCTTGTGAAGTCTTTGAGAGATGATCTTTGCTCTGGTAAATGGCTACAATTCAGTGGGGCTCCTCAATGTTCTTTCACTTGTTTACATCAACAGAAATTTTGGGGCTCACAAATAAATACTCCATAGGATCCAGCTGAAATGACTGATCAAAAGGCGTATCACACTGAAATGAAATTTCTACGTTTTTTGTTTTTCAGTTCTGAAAGGGAAGAATGATTCAAAAGAAGTATCACATCAAGCATTGTGATGTGTTTGTGTTAGCTGACATTTTCCTGGCTATTTCAAATAGCTCTTAAACAACTGAAAAGAGCCTTCCAGTAACTTGCTTGTATCAGATGTGCTGGGAAGACAAAAGCTTCCAGGCTGTAATCTGGACATTACTGAAATCTCCACACTTTCCCTTGAGTGTGAGTGTTATAAATAGTGGCTAACTGTAGCTTGCAGACTTCAGAACAAGATTTCGTTTGCTAGGGACTTAGTGTGGGAGTATTGTTCATACAAAGGTGAAAAAAAAACCAAGATAATTTAACAGTAGCCTAACTGGTTCCCTTTGTTTAAACTATTCCCAGGAAGTGCAAACAGTCTGGATTTCTAACCACAGCTTCAGAAGGGCTGGAAGACATTTCTGGAAAAAGACGTATGCCAACATAGTTTATAACAAAGATGATAGTGAGTTGAGGTTTAATTTGGCATCCTTTTAGCCTTCAAGCCTCTTTCAGATCTCAGCATTACTTTCAGATTACTTGAACTTCATAATAGACCTATGTTAGGTAGAACATTAAAAAGAATTAGTAAAAGGTTTCTATTAGACAATGGCAATATTTAGGTTTTTAAAAACATAAATATAGTTTGCTTCTCTTCAAGGTATATCCATTTGCTTATGTACTGTATTAAAGTATTTCTGTTTAACTTGATTACAATTACATTTACCTTTCTCTCAATATTTGGTTTTATTTTCCAGTAAATATTTCACCAACATGAAGATATTTTTGAATTATTCTGTGTTTCTATCAACAGAAATGCTAAATATAGTCTGCAGCAGTGGCTGCCTTCATTAATATGATTTCAAAACAAACATGATGCTCAGTGCATACTTTATTTCTGCTAGGAGACATCACATTTCTAATTAAACTCAAATCATAACTGAATGAAAATACATGGAATTCAGAACTATTATTTATTTTTTACCAGGCAGAAGAAAAAAAAATCATAGGACAGAGGATGACATTTGAAAAAAAAATATTTTCTTTGTGAGCAGGCTTTGTTGTCACAAGTGCTATTCTGCCAATAAGATCTTTAGGAGAATTCTGTTTCTATCACAACATGTAGTATTCATCAGGAATTAGCAAATTCATCAAGGAAAACCCAAAGGATTCTTTGCTATAGATGTCTGTAGTACTTCTCAGGAAAAGTATTGCTATTTTAGTCCATGGAAAACTACTTTGTACTTAAATTCAATAAAGAGAAAGAAAGAAAGAAAAAAAATATTTTTTTTTTTCCAAAGAGCACTAAGGAAGATGATGGATTAAAGCAGATGCAGACTGTTTGCGGTTATATAAGACTATTAGGTACCCTGCTTGTTCTGGCTTTTGTAATTTGTCCATGTCCTACTTTATATAACTCAATCCATTGTGAGCAAAAACATGAAATAACCAGAAGAGTTCATATTTCATTTTGTCAGCAAATTAGAAGAAAAAAAAATATAAAAACAAACACAACAGACATCATATTTGCTGAGTATAGAAGTGAGTATTTTTTTATATCAAAGGAGTCTGAAAAGAACAGAAGGTTAAGAAGATTTCTTTTTACAATGAGCAGATGTGCTTGTTACTGTTGATGGACAAGCTTATCCATTTACATCAATTAATATCAACAGCAAGCACATCAATATGGAAGCTTGTCCTGACGCCTTGATTTTTTCCCATCTGACAGGTAATAGTAGGGCTGGGAAAATGTCACAACAATTTAGTCATGCTTCACTGGCTTTAACTAGTTCAGTGACAATGGGAATGCATCATGCTAAGATTCCTTATGATTCATAATGGTACTGCATTAGTCGGCTATTGCAGAGGATTTAAACTAGTCTTTGTCAATTAAGGGTTTAAGGTCAAATCCTCTTTATGGTTTTTTCACTCGTGCATTAAGTAAAAGCAAGTTAAAATATTTATGAATGGCACTGAAATGTGGAAACTTTCTTTAGGAACCTGTCTTTTCATATTGAGTCATAACTGAAACCAACAATGTTTGACAAAGAAACGCTATTTCATCACATGGCATGGCTTATCCCTCCCCTTCTCTAAAGGCCCGAGCTTCAATCTACTCCATTTTGGCAGGAAAACTTCTGTGGTTAGGAACCTGAAGTCACAAACATTTTAGGCACTGAGATGAAATTATGCCTCAGCACACTTGACAACAATCAAGACATGAACTTAATATTGCTAAATAATTTTTTTAAATTTTTTGAATGCTCATCAAGCCAAGAAACATTCAAAAACCAGAAGAAAACACTGTATATGGGTCACTAAAAGGGATGCAGGGAAAGATCTCTGCTGCCTAGCAGGAAAACCTTAACAAGGCCTGATGAGCCTGGATAAGATGTGCCGTTCCTGTGGCTGCAGTGGGTGTCCTGCCCACCATCTGCAGGCTGTCCATTCTGGTTTCCTGGGGCCAACACGTCCTACTTTGAGGAGGGTTCAGGGAGCAGGGACAAGGAAGAGATGCTGGCTTCCCCCCTGGAGCCTCACCTGCTGATCAGCCCATTCAGCCCAGGGGAACCTCTGCATCTTCCCTTTATTTCTCAAATTGAAAACTGCTGAATATCCGTATGTTTTCTTCTTGAGGAGCAAGAAGTAATGGGACATCTTTTGCCTATTTGTTTAGATGCTGCCTCACTGTTTTCCATGGGTTGTGCCAGGATAGCTGAAAGCACGTCATGTCCAATATAAGCATATTTTATTGTTATGCAACTTTTCAGTGCTTTGGGCTAGAAATGACAACATGAATCCTTTTACGTAGAGACACATACATGTGCTTGCACAATTTCTCCACTCAAATATTTTTGACTGAAATATCCATGTTTTCAGACAGTTTCTCTTCTGCTTATTCCTTGTGAAGGGAGCTATACTTGAAGTAAGAAGGGATTCAATGTTCAGCTATAAGTCATTGATTTAACCTTTCTGTCATGAGAAAAGTAAAAACAACTTGCTTCCAATATAGTTAAATGTTTAGTTATATGTGAAACTAGATCTTTGGAAGGGATAGGAAATTGCATTTTCTATAATCAATCAATCATCTGTGAAGAGAAGTATATTTAAAGTGACTCTTTTCTGATTACTTCTAGAAGAGATAAATAGAAAATTATTCATAAATAAATCAATATATTGATAATGTGACAGCTGAGAGGTTGTGCTCTTCAATGTAGATTATTTTATGAATGCCTGTGGAACAAGAAAATGTTATCTAAATAAGCTCATACTAATGGCATATGTATATTGCATCAACAGCCTGGTTAGAAATTCAAAGCAGTAATTAAAATTTTCTAGTCATTCTATGACAACTATATGTAAAATATCAGCATGAAAAATACACGAATACTGAGGATATTTTTACTAATTCAGAAATTGACACAATAGGTCATAAAAACAGATAATAGAGCTACATATCCAGTGAGCATTTTTTATATACTTAACACATATTAACTCTTAAGTTGCACAAAGGTGCATGACATTACCCCCATGGCTCTGCCCCATCCCTGGAAGCTATATTTTGTAGACATGAATCATATTCTTCATCACAGAACCTTAAGAAGTAGTTTTGTGTCCATTGCCAAGGTGATGGGCATATAGCAGAGTATTTTGTATGAGAAAACATACATGAGGAGACAGATGTTCAGTCCATAGGGAAAGGCATTTCTTCAGCATGATAGTCTGGGAGAAACTAATGTGAAGGAAGTTCCAGAAATTATCTCCCAAAATCATGAAGGTGGTGGGTTTTGTGTGTCCCAATCCTGTGCTTTATTCCTCCTCTGAGAGGAATAAAGAAGGCATTGAAACCTCTTAAACATCATCAGTTTCTCCTTTTCTTTCTCATTCTCAGAAACACATTTTTTCTAGAATCCTAAATTTATTTGGGCGAGGGAAGAAGGGATAAGTCATTAAAATACTGAACCTGAATGTTTTTAACTAGATAATTTAGTGCTCTATTCTTTGGTCACAAATTTGATTAGATTCCTTATGTGGAAAACGTTTTTTTCCAAAGATTAAAATGTAATTTTAAGAGAAATAAAAATTTGCATTAAGAAACTTCAATTTTTCTGAAAGTTCAGTTTTTAATACACAGACGTCTGCAACACTGTTAAGAAAAGCTCTCAGAAAAGTTAAGATATGAATCATATCTCAAAGTTGTTAAAAAAATACATATTGAACTTACTGGAAATCTCTTTATCAAAATCGGGAAATTTTGGGCCTTTTCCTTCTTCTCATGTTAGCTGTTTGTGGTTTTTCTAATAGGCTATTTGGTGGTCTTGATGTTTATAAACTTAGTTCTTTACATTTAAAAAAAAAATCCTCTTATAACATGCTATATATATCAGGAGTATATCCCACAAAGACAGCAAATGGAGAAAATAAGAAGTATTAAAATGAAGAGTGAGTATAAGTTTTTTAGATGCTTTAAAAAGTTCTCTCCTGTTAATACAAAATTTTTGGGGCAGTTTTTGAGAACTAGACAGGAGCCAGCACAACAGTGATGGTGAGCAAAAATTATGAATACAGATCTATGCTAATCCCTGATTTATAAGGTGATCAACCTGCAAGAGCTCCTTTAAGCATGGTGCTTGGTACTTAGAATGAAGTTGAAAGAGGTCTAGAGCCTCTCTTAGGCTTCTGAGTCATCCAAGAGAAAAAAAAAATAAAATAGAGCAATAAAGTGCACTGAAACCACAGGATTCAGGCGTAGGTATTGCCCAAGAGATTATTAAGAGCAAGTCATCCAAAAGGCTTAGATAAAACAAAGGGCAGGTTTTGTTCATTTGGTCCACCGTAAGAATTTATTTCTGTTCAAAATTTCAATTCTGATACCTACTGATACGTTGCTTTGTTTCACTCTAACATGTTAAGGAGATATTAGAGGATACCTATTTGGTCTAGAAAGGGTAGACCTATGATTTGTAGTCAGCACTTATACTCCTACAGAAACTAGGCTGGTTTTCCCTTAGATGCACTGATCTCACCAACATCATTGACCAATTATCAGCACAAGTCCAGATGGCAAGCAGCTATTGCTAAGCAGCATCAGTGTGTGTGGCCAGTAAGACTTCTGCTTTGGTGGCACAGTCTCCTGGAAACAACTTGCTTCCATTTCCCTAAGAAAGAAAATCCACGGTTTTGCTGTTCTTGAGGTGCTGCAGAAACATCTTGAAATGATCACGTGATATGTTCTACAAGCCAAAAGAGGTGTTTTTTCAAGGCCTTTTTTAAACTGAGATGTGCTGCTGCTTGCTCAAACCCTCCCACATACAGATGAGGACATAATATAGGGCTATGTCTCATTATGCAACCTACCTCCCACACGCATGTTCTAAAAAGCACTGAACAGCTGCATAGCACTACTTGGGGCATGAATAGAGTCTTTAATACCAACTCTGAAATGAGAGTGATTAGTGCTGTTGTTGGCACACGCAGCACCTGAGCATTCATAGTTCAGTTCAATGCAGCTGATGGAGCATCCTGATTTTTGAGGGGAAAGAGCTGCCAGATTTCCTCACGGGATATGCCATAGTGACTTATGGTCCAGGCATTACTAAACCTTGTGCATGGAACTCTGATTCATGCTGACTATGGGATCAATGTAACCCCCCCATTAATTAGGAGCTTGTTGTGATTGTTTTGCAAGAATAAAATTCCAGGGGCAATGCTACAAGTTAGAATAACTAGGATGCTACTGGGCTGCCACTGCCAGTACCAGAGTGGTGAGTGAGAGCTTTGCCTGACCTACTCAACAGGCACAGACAGCCCTTCAAATAGCAGTCATGAGAGGTCTACATCACACACTGAAGAGAAGCGTGCTGTTGTAGATGGATATGCTCTCTGACAGCTCAGAAAGAAAAAAGAGAAAGAAATTTAGTTGTAAGCAAGGACAGTATACTGGCAAATTAGTCCTATTTATATTCCTTGGCAAACTGAGCACTTTACCCACCGTGTCAGGATGACTGCCTGACCCCAAAAATCTCAGCTGAAGGAGGAGGACTGTAGAGACTAGTAACAGGCAGAGTGAAAAATTAATACTCACAGCTCATAGCTCATTGCAAAAGGATTATTTATTTATTTAGATTCCTGCAAATGTGAAAAAGCAACTTCTCCATATGGCCTAAATGCCACTGATGTAATCTGAAAATGCCTCCTGATAGAGCAATTTAAAAAGCATCTCTTCACATACTGATCCTCCCTCCCTGCTCGATCAATGCTCTGCTTTAACAATGGCCATTGTATACCCCCATTTTCAAACAGAGTGAAAAAAGATGAGCCTTGCAATATGCCCTGCAGGTCAAATTCAGGTTATATTAAGTCAGAGAAGGGGAGGAATCCATTTCAGTGCTAGTGAGGAGTGGATCTATTTATAAGGCCTTTTTAAACCCTTGCTTCATTTCACAGCATGTATGACAGCTGATTTTCTCCAGCCCGGATGACCATGGCTGCTGGAGTATCATCTTCCCAGGGAAATTAGTCTATAGCTTTCTTGTTCCTAGAAACAGAATAAATAAAACAAATGAACAAGGCAAAAGTGGAGCAGAACTGAAGAAAATATCAGCATATTTTCCTCTAGTCAGGATGTTAGGTTATGTTTTTATTTCTGTTGCTATTACAAAAGTTGTGACATTCTTCCAAGATGTCTCGTGTGGACTTTAGCACCGGGATTTTGTTCAGTATTCCAGCAAATAAGAACATTTGGAGACATGTCCTGCCTTAATGTTCTGTTCTAGTAGTAGGAAACAGCATTTGTGGGAACCGGGCTACACATTTCAAAAAACTTATACAAGTGTGGGTTCTCACATTTCTTAAGTTCCAAAAGTCCCACTTTGCTATCTGAAGATCTAGCTTTTGCAAATACTTAAGCACGTGATAAACAGTGATTTCATTAGTAAACACACACACCTCTTAGTGTTTTTCAGGATTAGCCAACTTTGTACAAAAATTATTTTCCCATACATTTCACCATCCATTATTTTCACCATCCATTATTTTCACCATAATGTTTTATACTTGCTTTCCCTACCAAATACCTTTTAGTGAAACAAAATATGATATACAGATCAATGTCCACTTTTTATATTGCACTAAACACAAAGGCCATCTAACAGTGCCCGAATACAAGACTTGTTTCTTGCATAGTCTATGAAATATCTTCAGTTTAAGTAGTAACAGAGGATCAACTCTTTGCCTTGCTAAAAAAGAAGCTCTTGGAACCTGCATAATAAAGTGCTTTGCAGTTAAAATCATGAGATTAATTGGTTTCTAGAGAAGCTTTTATAATGTAAAGCTTTTAAATCATCTTCTCAGATAATATCGCAGGAGCTCTGACCACTACCCCGGATTGCCCTCTGTTCAAGAAACAGCTATCCTTGCATTAGAGAAGAACATTGAAATTATGAAGGTAATTTCCAGTCAAGGAGTACCTGGCAGAGAAGGAGAAGAGGTAGTTGGCTTTGATTTATTTTTCATATCACAAATATGTATATATTTATCTTAATTACATCGAGTAGATACGTGTCTTTGGAAAGAGTAGAGCATTTTTGCAAATCAGAATCAAAAACTTTGTTATTACACTTTGGAACGTTCAGTGCTCTGAGAATGGGTTTCAGCTACAAAGGTCTGATGGCTATGTGCTGTTGAGTGCTGGTCTGGTGCAATCAGGACTCAGGGTGACATAGTTTTTCTCAGAGAAGTGACAATAAACTCTGTACCCATTCATGCTACCACAAATATGGCACTTCTTATATATTTGCTAACGAGAAAATCATGACAGAACTTATTCTGGAATTAGTGACTTGTAAACAGAAGTTTTAAAATATTTATGAATGCCTTTTTTTTCTGATTGTGAGTCCGTTAAAGGTGTCTTGTCCTCTGTAAGAATCACCAAGAAGTCTCAGAGAGGACAAGGTGTACCCTAGTGGTAAGTTTCCCCTAACTGCAGCAATCTAAAATATAAGTCTCCTTTACAAAATAGTTGTCTACGTTCTTTCTGTGGGCAGTGGAGAAAGTACCATAGCTCAAATAGAATATTTGTCTTAGATGCCTGTCTTAAATTTGGTGAAACAGCCCCTGGAAATCCCTATATCTCTCTACCAGTTATGGAGGTAGGCAAGAATTTTCAATAGCTACAATTAGGAGAGCAACTGATATATTTTAAAATATTTAAAATTTTAATATAATATCTCATAAATTACTGGACGCAATTACAAGCTGTTAAAAAATTAGAGGTACTGACCAGGTGTAGAATACATACACATGACTCCTATTCCTTCATAGTTACAAAGAAATATTAAAATGCATAAGAATAAATAAACCTTGTAGGGTTAAAAATGGGCTTTTTAATATCAGGAAAGTGAGATTTTTCTTATATAGTTTGGCAAATAGCTGGACAGTGTGTTACGGCAACACTGTTTGTTCTCAGTTCCGAAGGAGTATTTTCAAACTGTTCCAGCACTTACAAGAAGCCACTTATCACCACACTGAAGAATAACTGAAAGGCTGGTCTTTACTTAGAACTCTTTGTTAAGGACTTTCTTGTACTTAACTTTTGTAATCCTTGACGCTGCCACTGGAGATGTTTGTTGAATGGCTTGTGCAAGTCCCTTCACATCCGCTTGCCCCATGTCCATGCCTTGAGTGTGACAGCGGTTACTGTTTCTTTCAAATGTTTTGATCTTTATGTCTGAAAGGTAGTACACCATGAATAAACTGTAAAAAGAATACTGCAAGAATATTTTTGTTAGCACCATTGTGATTATTTCTAGCATTGGACTTCTAAACACCCACGCTAACATTGTCTAAAAAGAATGGGTGTAGCATTTCCATTCTAAAAATCATTTTAAATAGATGAAAAAATATTTCGCCGGAGTTCAAAAGTTTTCAAAGCTAGAACATCTTTCTTTGAGTAGGTTGTTGAGGTGGATTATAACCTCACAGAGTTACTTTCCCCTCACATACATAGATCTGCGTGTGAATAGGCACAGGTATTAGTGAATTACTGGAAGGTGATTTGGTAGATGTTTACAGCAGATCAGATTTTTATAGCAATGGCGAGAAGCGAAGGGAACACTGTTGCACTATTTATGCTGATATCAAGTTTCACTGACTACCCTGTATTGTACTACAGGTACAGTAGTTCACTTCCAGAAACTGGGAATAATTCCAGAGGAATGCATCTGGATAACATTTGCCTGTTACCCTCCCCAGAAAAGAATTAGTCACCAAGGGCCCTATTCATGAAAACAAATTCAGGCCCTTTCCACATGAATATCACATCTTTATGTGGAAAAAGTGTGGTGCGTGCTTTTATTTCTACGTAAAAAATCCTTTTCTGTGATTAATGGAGTTATTTCCCCCTGTCTGTAAATGGACACTTCCCTGATTTGTTGGAGAGGTGATTGAAGCCCACAGAAGAAGTGGGAGTGGGATGAATAAGAAACACCCACCCTTTAAGAGTATATATTAGTGGTGTTTGAAAATGGTTACAGTATAAATTATTTGGCTGTTTGAGTAACAGAGTGCTTGAAAATGTAGAGGGAGAGGTGGTCAGTCCTTCCTGAACAGAGATTTTTATGAACTGGCATAAAATTTTTCTTAAGGTTTACAGTTTCCTATTAACTTCTCGTCAGTGTTGAGGAAGCCAAACCTTCTGCTTTGTTTTGCATTTCACAAAATCCTGCTTCCAGCAGCGATGAGTTAAACATGATTGTGTGATAGCTTTAATCAGCCCACAAGGTTGATAGATTGGATTGAATGGAATCACATTGTTAGCATGTGAATTTTGGTGGAATTTTAATAGCCACCAGGAGTGCGCAAGATTTATGGCACAGTCAGCTTATGATTTTCTTTTGGTTGAATGCTCATTTTAATGTCCTGTAACATACACTAGACCTTGCCTACTGTTCAATTTGTGCTGTGACGAAGGGTTTCAACATACTGTAAGTTCAGATCATTACATTTCATGTGTGATACAGTATATAACTAAAATATTATGTTTTACTTCAATCACTCCAGGGAAAAGTATAGTTTTATTGAAGACATTTAATGCAGTTACAACTACAGCTGCAGAACTCTTGAATGAGGCTCACATGGCAGTGAATATTTCTGGGTTTTGATGGATACAGTCCCCATCTTGGTTTTTACCAAGAAAATATTTAGAGAAATTTGGGTGGGAGTCTCTTGGATGTTTATGACACTCCCCAATGTCAGTGGAATACAATATATTACATGCATTAAAGTTATGAGAAATGCAATGGAAAGGACAAAAGAACCAAGTTTGACTTAGTGGTTCAGACTGTGTGACTGTACTAATGGAATGCTCCGAGTGAAGATGACAAGGAGGGAAAAACAGACTATTAGGGCTAACTTGATCCATATGATAAACCCTGGTGCCAGTAGATAGAAATAATGAGATAATGTAACCCATGTGAAACACGGAGAAACAAAATGTTTCCTGTCATAACACCCAAGCCTTCAACTTGTTATGCAGTGATGTGTACCCCTTGCCTATAAAATAAATGTGTCTGTCAAATTATGATCACTCTCCAGATTTTTCATAAAGCATAACAAAATTTTCAACTGTAAAATTTCCATTCATTTAAGGACAGTACAGCAAAAGGGCACCAGTCTTCTCCATTGCCTTATTTACTGCAGAGCCAACGTTTCTCGTAACAAAATACACAAAAATACCAAATATCACTTCAGACTTTTCTTCATGTGCTGTTTTCTTGTTTGGTTGGGATTTTTTTAATGGCAAGGGGGTGTTTGGTTTTGAGGGTTTTTTAGTTGTTGGATTTTTTTTATTGTTGTTGCTGGGTTTTGGCACAGTTTTACAATATTATAGTCTCAGATTATTTTTCATACAGTTGGGACATGGAAGACAGGAAAAAAATAATTTAGATACAAAGGATCCTGAGAACTAATTCCTGAGTCATCCAATCCACTACAAAGATCAGCACTGCCACAGGGCAAAAGCCACAGAACTAAGAAAATTGGAGGCTGTACTGGTTTTTCGGTGTTTTGCTTTTTTTTCTTCCTCTGATAAACTAAGCAATTGACTGTACTTACAATCTAATATTAGCAGTCTTTTCAGGTGTTAGAACCAAGTTCTATTTTGGCATCCACTGGTCCATTGACCATTAAGCAACATAATTTAGAAGTACAGTCAGTTATCACTGTTTTACTGGAAGAATGGCTCTCTGAACTTACGTTTCTGACTGCACAGAGGCTCCATACTGGAGGGCATGTTTAGTGATCATTTTGTAATGGTATAAAAACATTAGAAACACAGAAATAAATGGAGCATTCTTGGACAAATTAGATTAGCTTGAGCTCTTTCCACATGTGATTGGAGATGATCTAATTGGCCTGTGGCATTAAGTAAGTTATACTGAGTGTTTGAATATAATGCAATGTTTACAATAATAAATGCATTAGAAGCATTTTTATTGTTCGTCTCTCTCTTAACATACTTCCTGTTAGCATGAACTGCACAGTACTTGCCATGGTAAAATGAAATACTGCTTCATACCAGTGTAAACTATTTTCCTCTGCCTGCAATTTCACCTCTTCTTGAGATCTCTTCTTAATCAAAGGACTGATCCTTCGAAGCAGAACATTGCTGAGGAGCAGCAGTTACATAGTACTGCATTGGTATTGAGGAGTTTCCTTGGTACATTTTAAAAAGTTTATAATCATTAAACATTTGCTACCACTGATAACAGATACATAGATAGATAGATTATTAGCTTCTTTCAATGGTGACAGGCTTCAAACACAGATCATCTGAATTTAGGCCCCGTTTGCACTTGCACATGTCAGTGAATAAGCAAAGAGTGTCCTTCCACAGCAAAGAGGCAAGGTAGACTTTACAACAACATGACTGGTTTTCTACGGATCTGTTTCTTACAAGAAGATAGGAAGTTAGGCAGCCTTACACTACTAGCTTTCTATATTGCAGAGAACCTTAGGATAGCCACCACACAAGAATTTGTGACCCCACAGAATTCTTTGGAGTTTACCCAATGAGGCCAGAATTTCCGTCCGCAATTTACAGTGGTTGACGTACAATTTGTGGAGACATCAATTAGATCCTCTGAGGACTAAAAAAACACTGGGGTTTGCTTTCAGAATAGAGAATAACTTCTAGTAGGCCAGTTTTGTTATTACCCTGCAAAACTGTTCATCTGCCACTTCTCATAATGTTCTTCTGATGATCGTGAACACAAACAGCTCTAAAAATATAGATGGAGGGATGACAAGCAAGAAGGCTACAGACAACATTAGACACAGAATATGTTTGCTCTATAATTCTTCCCTTTTAGCCAATAAATTTAATTTTGTGTTGAATTGAAGAAAAATACTTGACAGTGTCATCTTGAGTATATACTGTTATAATAGTATTTTTGAGCAGGAGAAACTAGCGTCCAGGGAAAAAAAGAGCTTCTCATATTAACCTTCTCCAACTGTTCTCTATACCCCTAAATCTCATTCACCACCTGATCTGTTTCATATAAACAATCAGCTGTGACTGTGTGACTCCAACCAAGTTACAACAGGGATGAATTTGGTTGTTAGTTACAGAAAGCTTTCTCTGACAGTTTTCTAGGCATTGGGAGGCCACAGGTTCATGATTACAGTTTGGCCTGCTATAAAGAAAAACAAATCAAAAAGCCCAGTTCTGCAGCACCACAGACGTCCTGGTCCGTACATAATAGTTTTAGTCTAACTGCTAAGGGATGTCTTCTGTAAAAAAAAGATTTCTGAAAATTTGTATTAATCACATACATAAGCAGAAACAACAACAACACAATAACAAAAAGCCCCTTAAAAAAAAAAAGACTGCATTTCTCACCTCTAAAACCCCTAGAAAATGCAGAATTTATTCCTTTATGTAATTCTATTTACTTCTCCACTACTGCTTTTACTTTTTACTTTAGTTAAAAGCTCTATTACCCATATTAGTAATAAAGATCACTGCATTTATCATCACAAATATAAGGAGCTTTCTGCATATCTGACCTGAAGGAAATTGCTTACTCATTGTAAGCAATTATACACACAGCACCAGCTCCCAGAGACAGTACAGTTTTTGCATTTCCCCTCTGCTGTACATTGTGCGTATGTGCAACATAATTTGAGTGGGAGATGAAACTTCCTCTGAAATGCTATCTAACTGCCAAAATATACAGAAACTTTGAAAAAGGAATACCTCTCAAAACATCTAATACAGCCCTAGCAGACTAGAAATTTGTTTAATATAGTGAGATTTCATCTGCTTTCATCATTTGTATCCCTTTTGACCCAAAGGCAGCCATCGGGGCCTGGGAGGGAAGTAAGAGGTTTGAAATTTGCTTGCACCTCAGATTAGGACTTGCATTTCTATGCATAGTGTCATCTGTTTATTCAGATTCAAGCCTCTGCAGATATCAGGGATGAAGCAAGGGGAGCCAATTTATTTTTTCCTCCTTCCAAGCCTTTTCTTGAGCAGGTCTTTGCCCAGAAGTTCTTCCAGTCTTAGCTGTTCCTCAGGTTTCTGCCTCATGTCTGTGAGGCTTCCTGTTGATTGCTCTGCACCCTTCTGCAGTGTATCTGCTCTGCTCTTTTACATCCAACCCTAACACCCACCACCACCTTCTTCAAAGTAAAATGCAAAAATCCCCTTCAAACAGAGGTCAGAACCTTAGTCAATTTATACCAGGCTTGTTCAGCTTGATGAATTCCTGTTGTTTGTACCACTGAGAAAATTTACTCATCTGTTATATTATACTTATTATGGAAAAAACATATTATTGTGTGTACTAGCTTCAAAAGTTTTCATCAAGCCAGAATGCCACTATATTAGGCCAAATCACAGCTCTCCACATATTGTCACTGAACTAGAAAAGGATACTTTTTTTTTTTTTTTCCTGTGTGGGTTTGACTCCCATCTCCAATCCAAGTTCATATCCATAGATTTTGCAGGAATACAGCTAAGGTTCTTCACAAAATGATCTCCCTTATGGCCGTTACTGGTAATCTTACTTATCTGAGAAGAGTTTTCTTAAGAGAAAGCATGAGACAGGTACTCGTGCTTACACCTAGAACTTGTTTCTAGAACAATCTCTCTATTTGCTTTATCTCCATAATGTATATCTCTGCTCTGCTCCTGAGTGTTTCAGGCTTTTTGGGAGCATGATCCTTATCTCTGTGAAGTACAGTTCAGATTGCTCTAGAAAAGTAAAAAAAGGTTTAATCCCAAACCTTAGTGTTGTCATAGATATAGTTTCTCTTTGCAGCTGTCCTACATTCTCATTTATATTCTCATACAAACAAGAATCAGGTCCTAATTTTCTAATGGGATTTGACGCTGAAAGAACACTTCACATCAAAGATCTAAATTGGCTTCTTTTGAATTCAATTCTGAATTAAATGGAAAGCGGCTTCATCTCTCGGTATAAATCTCTAATGGTATCTGGCCTTGCTGACATTTACAGGACTGCTGCTCTATATTTTCACTGATACAAGCACTCTCTCTGGGGAAAACACCATCAAACTGTAGCTCTTCTGGCAGCTTTCTTCAGTCAAATTTCTTTGCATCCACTTCCCTTCTCATTATTTTGAAGTGGAAATCCCACGGCTGTAAACTTGAAAACACATTATATCAAGTCAAATCATGACTGTAGTTACTGGATTTTTCTAGCTCTGGTGTCTCTGTGTCTAATTTAAACTTCATATCTCACTTTCTGCTTGATCCAAAATTTTCTCACCAGAAAGAAAGGCAGAAAACTAGTCAGTTTTGCCTACATTCTTTTCATTTCAAAAATGAAATGCTACAGGAAAAAAAAGAAAAAGAAAAAACAGTATGCCCATTTTCCTTTTTTCCAGTTTAACATAAAAGGGTAGTGCAATGTCCATCCAGCTCTAGACACTTGATTTGAGTCTACAGAGGCTCCAGATGGTCATTCAAAGCTCGCACATGAAGAGCCTATATTGACTGCATGTGAATGCTGCTCAGGTATGAAACAGGGACCCAGGGACAGAGGGGCTGCACACCAAAATATGTTACTAGCCCATCTATCCAACTTTCAATTTCCACTAGTAAACATATGAGATCCTTCAGCTGATTCATGTCTAAATACAGGAAATCCTGAGGTAAACTGTTGACAAAAAAATTATGTAGCAAGGAGAGTTTCTTAATTAACCATCAATGAATATTGAGGGTTTGGGTAGCTTTATCTTTTAAATCTTAGCTTTAGGTGCTGAGTACTTCTATAAAGTTGTTAGGTGTTCAGCCTTTTGTGAGTTTAGCAAGCTTTTCTAAAAAATATGCAACAATATGTTCAAAGGGACAATTGTATATTCTCTGAAAAGGATTTTATTTTATTAATGTAAAACTCCCTGCATTCCAGATTCTGTACAACTTGTTCAGGCTCCTTTCAGGACCATCAGTCTCTGTCAGTCTGTAAAGGCTGAAACTCTTATCTTTGTGAAAGCTGGAGTGCAGGTAAGTGCAGGGCTGTTTCATAATCAGGTCACAAAGTACCTGTGCTTTGTTTGTGGGTTTGTTTTTATTATTTCTGAAGGGTTTTGCCCTTTTCAAAAGAAATTATTCTAGTGCTGTCAAGGCAGAATCACGTTCTCAATTTTATTACCCTTCCAACTATTAGAGACTTTGAGGATTCAGCAATATTTTCTTTCTTCCAGCTTTCACTGTTGTTCATTCTGTGGATGTTGTTTATGAATGAAGAACAGTTATAAAAGGAGGCTGATAAAGCCTCATCTAAAATCATTATCAGCAACTACTCCCTGGGTTTGGGAGTACAATAGATGAATAGAGTATTCTGCACTTGAATGCTGCTCATCTTATATAACAAATAACCTTTCACCAAAGTGCCAAAACTTGTCCCCTGCATATTAGTCAATCTTAAGATGTACCAAAATTTAAAATAACTTATTCAACAGACACATTACTCGTTCTGATTTTTTTAAAGCAAGTTTGCATGAAATAACTTCTGTTGAGCTATACTTATCCTCCCCTGCATGAGATTTTAAAGGTTGTTTTAGGATTAAAAATTAAGTCAAGGTCCCTGGGCTAAATTCTGATCTCACATTTCACCAATGTCAAGTATTACCTGGCAAAGAATGGAGTGTCTCTGGGTTATATCAGTATAAGTAGGTCTGCAAATTTAGGGTCCAAGTTACTATGTTACAAGTTACAATAATTTCTTTTTACTCTGCAAATGTTTATAGACAGTTTCTAATGTTTTTTGGCGCATATTTTCTAGGTTTGTTCCAAGGTAAAACATAATAATTTCACTGAAAAAACACAGATTTTGAGGCAAATATAAGAGTTAACTTCTCTGCTCAAAGATTTACATTCAGAAGTATCTTCATTTTAACAGGACAGCAAGCTTCTATCAACAAAATAAAATTATTTTGCCAGTGCCAAACAGTGAGTGACTGCACAGCTCCCACTGAAATGCTGCAGCAGTTAGTTGCATACGTCAAAGATTATTGGGCTCCTCTTTAGGCTTAAAGCTACTAGTTTTTATTGACAATTCTACTTATATCTGTCTTGCTAACAGTGAACTGAAAATATTTTTCCATACTCTTCATTTTTTCCATACTGTTTGTCATCAGTTTTACCACATAAGGAGAACTATTACATCAAAGATTAAAACAAAAATATCATTTTCCTAGATTCATGGAATTTTATCATAAAACAATATTTTTACACTTAAACATTTTTGGGAAGTTTATCTTAATTTTTTTTCTCTGTGTTCATTAGTAGGAGCAGTGAGTGAATTTATTCAGTTTGACTCAGTTTACTACAATGTCTGCATTTTACTTGTGGCAAAACCAAAGGGTTTTGTTTTCCTTTTTGATGGACTATATGTATTTTCACACACAAAGCCCACTGTTTAAAAAAAAACCAGCCTTTACTCAGATGAGCAAATTTAATTTATCTAGCATACATCATCAATCAAAAAAGTTTGTGACACATTTCCAAGACTGCCTTGATAAAACATACTCTGTAAACCTCAAGAATTATTTCAACAAGCAGTTGTATTATTTTCCGATGTGTAAATATAACTCACAATGAGACTGCATCCTGAAACATGGAAAAATGGGTGGTGAGGCACTGGAACAGGTTGCTCAGAGAAATTGTAGCAGCCCCATTCCTGAAAATGTTCACAGTCAGGCTGGATGGGACTTTGAGCAACCTGGTCTACTAAAAGGTGTCCCTGTCCACAACAGGGGGACTGGAACTGGATGGTCTTTAAAGTCCCTTCCAGCTCAAGCCATTCTGTGACTCTATAATTTTGTGATTTGATGAAAAAAGAGAGTAGATTAACTGATTTAGAGTTAAAACCCTGGATCCAGGTGTCTCTGCTTTGGTCTACCAGAGAGATCAGACAAAGTTTTTAACAGATCTCTTCTTAATCTTTGAACAAAAAAACTGGAGTGGAATTTGGGCTCCTTGGGTTTCTTGGGGGCTTTTTTTTTTTTTGGGGGGGGGTGTATTTTTTTATTTATATTCATAAAAGTGGGTTAGGGATATAATAGAAAATAAAATGTCTTTGGTGATGCGCATTTGTAATCTAAGTAAATAATATTCAGAGAAAAAAAGAAAACAATATGACAGAGTAGAACTCAGGTATTTTGTAGGCTAATATACAGGGCAATGACATATAGCTATTGTTCTTTATTGCCTTATTTTTAACAGCTCTTTGTGGAAAGGCCTGGAGGTGCAGGTCACAGGGAAAAACCTCGTGTTTTAAAGAAAGCTTAAAATTGCAGATCTGAGTGCTTTATCATAGATCAACTCATATAACAAATCCTATAGTATTTCTACCATCATTTAAAGATGGGATTAAACATGATCGCCTGGATGGTTCTTTGTCTCAAGGAGAACATAAATCATAAGTCTTTCAAACTTGGAAGAGGAGCGATCCCTCCCCACAACCTCTGATTTTCACAGACATTTCATAGTCTCTGGCCCTCTGCTAGAGACAAGTTAGCTGGAGCTTTGATCTTATGCTCTATGAGCTTGTGCAGTCTTTGATTATCATTCTATGAAAGTTTAGCTTCAAATAGAGCCTGTTCTCACTGTGTCCTGATTCTTTGTCTATCATTCGTACTTTTCCTCACATTCCCTCATATGTAGCCAGAGTTAGCAAAGAATACCACCTCGCATGGATTTTATCTAATACTGCTTCCTATGGGGGCTGGATATGAATGGGGAATGATATTTGATAATCTCTAACTCCATTGTAAATGAAATTTAAATTAAAAGCAGCTGTTTCTTTTAAAGTGAAAGACACATCTGCATTAAATATAATACAACTTCATCTGGCTTGGGCTGCCAACACTTCAGTGAGTGTCAAATAGAAGATTCATATGGTTTCGGTCTTGTCACTGAGTGTCATCCATTTTGCTAAGCCTTTTGATTTCTTTTCAAAAAGGTGGGAAGGAATTAATTTAAGTAGCCTTTAAATAGTTAAATAATGACTTTCCTTTCTCCCCCTTGCAAAGTAGGCAGCTTGATGAATTTGGATAGTCTAGTACTAAGGTTATCAATATATAAGTAGTGTTTGCCTTTGATGGTGGGAACTCATGAACACTGGATTAACCAAACACAAAGGAGGCAGTTGGGAGCCAGGCAGCCCCAAACTCACAGCCACTCCTGGGAAAGACCTTTTCTGGAGGTTGGCATGTGGGTGTTGCAGCTGTGAAAGCTCAGAAGACGAGTGGCTACAGGTGTTGGCTTTGTTTTTATTCCACATATATTTGTACGAAAATGGGCATTGGTGCCAAGGACAAAGAAAGATTGAGCCAAGCTGTTATAAAGAAAAAAAAATTTGCTTGTGACACAATACAATCTGTATTGCTTGTATGACAGCTATATGGTGTTCTGGAGAATTCTGTTTGTGAATAACAATGGGGTTCTGGCAGTATTGGTGGCAGCACTCAATGGAGAGTGAAACAAAGGGCGTTTTGTTTCACAGTCGTATCTTCTGTCGTCAGGCATTTTGGAATCCTATAATCACAGTGCTTCCCTTCCTAGTTTCAGTTAGGTTCTTCCAGTCTTGTACACTTTTTTCCACTGGTTTAAGCAAGATTATCTAGCAGAGTTTTAAATTAAATGTTCTTAAAATTACTCATTCAAATGTAATTGATTAGGTTGCCAAAGCTGGCTTCATCTTCTGAAGGGTGGGGAGAAGGAAAGAAGAAAGGAATGAAAACAAAAAGGAAAAAAGATGGAGAGGAAAGCTATCTAGAAGGAGTTTTTGTACAAATGTTTTATCTGAGGTGGAGACAAGGATAACCTCCTATCTTTACACTGTACTGATAAAATGGTGAAAGCCAAAAATTCAGTAAGTTGAAAGGAAGTGCATTCCTTTAGAACAAAAAAAATGTGACTTTTTTCTAAATCAAATATCTCTTATTGGAGAATGACTCCAGAATTTTGAAATTGACCTTGATAACTTTTACTTCCTGAACAAATTCTTGTGACAAGGATAAAAAATTATTTTCCTCTTTGTCCCTTTCCCTACCATTTCTGCTCTTCTTGTCTGTATCCTGGTGGAAGGAGAAAAAGAGAGGCATGGTGCAAATGTTTCAGTAGCACAGAAGGAGTAGGTTGGAGGAGCTGGTACTCTGGAAAAGGGAGGGATCCCCTTCCCAGCCTGCTGATCTCCAACATGATGGTCATGAAGCAGAGCTGGGACCTTGGCATCCATCAGATGCTCAGCTGGTGATGCCCCTTCCCTGGGATCCTGAAAAGTAAAACCACATTGAAAGACAAAGTATTATCCTCTCTGGTTCAATTTCAAACTATTTCTCATTCTTTCTGGACCACTTCCCTACTTGTTCACTTTATGTTTTAAAACCAGATCTTAGAAACAGCCCTAAAATAGCTCATCAAAATCACGTGTTACATGCAAGAGACTGATTTATGGAGAATACTGTCTTCAGAGAATTTGGTGGAAGTTGGATTCCTTTGCAGGCTTTTCTCTTTCTTTGAGGAAACAGACAATACGAACTGTGAAAAATGGAGTACCTTTCCAATCCATTCTTCTATTCATGAACACAGATCTTTCTTTAAAAATAAAAATCCAGTACCACAAAGAGGATAATTCTGCCCAAAAATAGCCCCCCATCTGTCTATACATATTTATATATGCAATATACATATTATACCTATTACATATATATGCAACTTTCTATTTCTCCTCAGACAGGCAATATTTTACTTGCATTTTTAATAGGCCTGTTTAAGTAACACCAAAAAAAGTAATTACAGGATTTGTGGGATTTGCTACACTACTGCGAACTATGCTTGATTTTGGCTTTGAGAAGGGACAGTGTTTTACACTTCGCAAAAACAAATGAAAAGAAACCACAAATGGGGAGTAATCTACCTAGCAGCACTAAATTTCCTCCTAATCTTTATTACCTAGCGATATATTTACACCTTGAAGCATATATATTAGTGTCACTTGCAGATTTGAAATTATGACAGTTCAGGAGATACTTATTATCAGGAACGGAATCTTTACTTCAAATGGCAACATTCTTACTGAGGACCAGTTGGAGCTATTCAGTTAGGTTTTGGGTACAGTTAGGTCTTGTTTATTCTCTATCCCACCCTGGTAAAGTAGTGATCCTTCAAGGGTAATTTTTGATGGAGGGGGAGGAGGTTGGTTGTACACATACAGAATTTTTTGCTATTTGTTTGGAAAGCAAATCAATCTAACTTGTAGGATTTCTCATTAAAGGCCTATCCTTTTGACCTCTAGTTTCACCTTTACTTCAGGCTTTTCTGTTTTCTTGTATGATTTCTCCTCATTACTAATAAACTTGTCAGGTGATCATTCCCCAGATCAGCTTGATAATCCCTCCTATTTCTCTCACCACTTGGATAGAAACCCTAATAATTCGGCACAATGTCCTAAAGAAATTCCAAGTTCTCTTTGAATGTATATTCTCAGACTACTTAGACAGCAGTATTCGTTAACCAATTGGCAAAATTTTCCCTGCTGAAACTGAGAAGCAGCTTTATAGATTTGACTTGGTTAATTCTTCTTTTTAATGTAAACTAGGTTCATTTCTGGTTAGCTCAATGCAAGGTGTGGAGCCAGCAGTCTCTCCTCTTTGAGGTTCCATGGCCACCTGCTGAAGGAAGCAGCATTAGCCTCCAGTCTCTGTTGAAGGAACCCTGGCTGCCATCACCGTCCCTGACCCATTCAAGGTGGTGGGATGTGGTCCCTGTCAGTGGGGCCACTGCCTCAGACAGACTAGTCATGGCACTTGGATGCAGTTGCCTGGCTCCTTGTCCCAGCCAGCCCTCACCAGCCCCTAAAAAACCTGTTCCTGCTTGTTTCTCTTCAAATAGTTTCCCCTGGATAACTTGGAGACAGCTAGATTACAATTCTGTCCCACTTTATCTTTTTAAATGTGTCATATTGTTAAACATTTTTTCTGTGTTTTGATTAGTGTTAATTAGTACATCAAACCAGATTCCTGTTAGTCAGAGTTTGAGTAATATGTGGGAAAGAAGTTCTGAGAAAAATAAGATGCTTTCTGGCAGGTGTTTTAAATTTTACATAGGTCAAGAAACTTTTCACTGCTCTGGGTTTTGCTTTTTTTTTTTTTTTTAAAACCTTTTGTAAAGTCAGTTCTCTGTTGTGTCAGCTATGCTCCAAAAGCAGCAGACTATAAGCCAACATATCTATTACCATGGAGCTCTGTCAGAAGCTGTGATCAAGCCAGTGGAGCACCCTGGGAGCAGAGCAGAGCTGCTCTACAGACCCACAGCAGAGTGCTTATGCTTCATGCAGATGTGCCTCAGGCAGGCTGGAGCCCCATCCCAAGGGAGACTGGCACACAAGACTGCTCAGCAGTTCCATCTGTCCTACCTGTGTGAAACTGCTGAATCACCAAAGAAACATCAGTGGGATTTGCAGGAATAAATTTTATCTTATAACATAATGGGGACACCATCAGTGGACTCGTTTTTGTTTTGATCAATACCAGAGCTGTCTCACATTGTACAGATGCTTTTTGAGATATTTCTTTGTGTCATCCTCTCAGATGACAAGATATGCATGCCATTTTTAGATTATATACTTAAAGCATGTTAGCTAGCATATGACAGGCAAAACTAAAATGTTAAGAACTGTGAAAACTTGGGATAAACTTGAATATGTATGACCAGTAAAATATGGAAATTTGCTATGTAAGATAATAGAAGCACTTTTTTTATTTTTTTTAAAGCCTTAAGAAAATAAATGAAGAAGGTGGGGAAAGGGATTGAATCACTAGCCTGACCAGAAAAACATCAAAAGCTTTTGTAGTTGTTGGTAGGCAGATTATTCCCAGAATTTTGTATTATTAAGCCACACATTGAACACAGCATTAAACCCTGAGGACTTCTATGGTAGCTGCTTCTAAAAAAATGCAGGAAGGTCAATTCTGATCTAATAATATAGTCTAGCAGGGCAGTTGTCCAGTCAAGAATTTATGCCTCTGCATAGCTTGGCTTGGCAAAGTCTTTAATTTTGTAGATTAAAAACAACCTTATTCTCTTCATTGTGCCTTACATTGAACCTCTCCCACTGATATGGATAACTAGGAACATCTAGAGAATTCAGTCTCTTTAATTATTTAGAGATTTTATGGGGCTTTAAATATAACATGTTGCTGCAAATAGTTATTCTTGGCTTGTCAGTGAAAACAAATATCTCTACATGTCTCTGTTGTCTCCCTTCAGCATTCCTCTCCCCCAGTACTGGACAAAAGTGTTCTCTCAGCAATGGCAGACAAGAGTCAAGGCATATCCAGATTTTCATACAGAGAGCACAGTAGTCAACTGTTTGGAAGCAGAACTAGATGTTTTGGTCTAGAAGAGAAATATGCTCTAGAGTAAAATGATGCATTGCACCCTTTTGCATGTATATTCTTGGGAAATAAATTGTGTTACTGTGATATGGCCATATGCTACATAAAGGGATATATGTTATGAATTCTAGCAGTGACCGGATCCAGAATGTCTACTGGTAATGGAGTAGAGCATTACCACAAAGAGTTTTATTAGAAAAGTAAACTGCAGTCTTGATAGTAGATTCTTCATTCTGAGATGTACTGACTATATTTACTTCATGGAAGAGATTAATGGAATGTTTAAACAGAGATTTTGCAACCTTCATCCTTGTTGGTAGATGCTTTTGTCTTTCTGTCTTAACTTGAAGCATCATGTGTCTTTCAATGGAGCTACTTGACAGTTGACATTTTCTGCTTTTACTTCTACTCCAGCTGCTAATTGCATATTTACAATCCTTCAATCAAGAGGAAAAGAGAAACAGATTAGAAAAATTTTCAGTCTGTCAAGCAAACCATACATATTATAAAACATCCACTCATTAAATATGGAGAACTTTTATGGCTTTAATAATAAGTGTTATAAAGGGCACAAAGGTATTATTAATTCTGAAGGAATGTAGGGCTGGAAAAACAATAAGTCATTTTGACAGTTGCTATGAAGACTACTACCAAATGTTGTGTTTACTTGAATAGGTTCAATTTATAAAACAAGACCCATAAAAAATCTACAACCTAATCAATTGAGATGCCCCGTTACAAACAACAGCTAATGGAGTAAGGTTCTGATATATTGATTAAAGACTGAATTGGGATCCTGGATTTTATAAAATTAAGATAATTGGTAATGTGTCCTGCTTCTGTACATTAAATTAAACACTGTGGCAATTAATTGAATTGCTATAATAAAAATTTAAAACTGTAAATGTTTTTTTTCCTAAGTTAAGGAAGTGATTTTTTTTTCTGAATGTGTGATTATCTTTCTAAAAGGAATCCACAAATGTGTGTTTATTATGCAAATATAGCAAGATACAGGAGCTTTTGTTCCTATGCTGTAATCACCAATTAATTCCTCCATATATCTCTCATGAAAATTAAATTTGGGGGACATAATAAATTCTCCTTTGTTTCTGAGTGTGCTGGTTGCAATCCTGAACACAATCAAGCAAGCTGACAGTATGTATGATTATATATGATACCACTCTGCAGGAGACAGTTCCAATATTGTACCTCCACTCCTCCATTCATTATTGGCAAACATGTGCCTGGAACTCAGTGCAATGCTACAACTGGCATTTTGAAATACTGTGATTTCTTTTTCTTCTAGCCAGGACTTGTATTCCCCATAGGATTTATGTACTGCATTGTATTATTCAGTATATGTGCCTGACTTCCACTACTATTAGGAAAAGCTATGTGTATACATTCAGAGTAGAATATATCTCATAGTGGATTTCAGAAAATATAACACACAGTTACTTTAAAACATGAGGTTAACAAAATAAGAACTGAAAGACAAGGAAGAGAAAACCAAGCAATTTAAAAACCATTCACCCAATATGTTTGATCCTGTACCCACTCTTTCCATAGTAAATCATTAGTTACTTTTAAAAATTCAATACAAACTGGCATAAAGCTGGTAGCAAATCAAACTTGAGCCTGCCCTGTTTAAAAACCTGATATATGTTATCCATTTTAAAGCAGCAATTGTCGTGAAACCTGAAAACTGATAGACACGTTCAAACCACTCACTAGGTCACAAAATACTCTTTAGAAGACCTTAACTGAGTGTGGCAATAATAGCACCACAACAGACTGTGGCAGAGCTGAAAAGGCTAACTGGTGCTTAGGCCACTCTAGTGGGGCGTACAAGCTCTGATTCCAGTTGTGCCAAAATACCATCAGCAAGTCACTTTCCCTCTCAGAGGCTGTCTCCACGAACTTAAAGTGAGGATTCTGATAATGTTAACAGCTTAGAGATCTACAGTCAAGGAGCAGACGGATTTATATCAATACAGTTTATCAGTTCCATCAGCTGGATAAGGATGTAACCAGTGGAGCTGAACCAGCTCACAGGAAGGACAAGTTTCTAGTAAGGCCAAATATCTCTGTGGATCACAAGGCATTCACAATCACATCTTCTACTGTTTCTTTCTATTCAAAGGATGTTTTTTCTCTTTTTAAGGGGTAGAATAAAATCTGATTTACTAGAGGTACTTGCTCCCTCACCCTCATTAAGCAGAAGAGGGGTTAAGAGAGTACGTTCACCTGATCCTCTGCAGGCAGCTGCAAGCTATCTTTGGCTCTGCGTGGAGCAGACATGGTCTGGGCACTTCCAAAGGCAAATCTGAGAAACAGTGACTAATGCTTCTTTCAACTGGGTCAAAGAAACCTTTGTCAGGGCCATTTCCGGTCTGGCTAACATCTAGTCAGGGCAGAAGACCATATGGACATCCTCAGGGCAGGGAGTGCTGGTCTCCTCCAAGACCAGGACGTGCCACTGTACCCAGCCTGTGCTGGCCTGCTCAGGGAAGAAAGCACTGGGCTTGGTCTGGGAGGTCTCTTGAAACAAAATCTCAAATCTTGAAAGTTTTTGGTTTTCCAGATGCTTCCAGTAGATTGATGCATAAAGATGCTGAAAAATAAAGGAAATAAAAGGCAACAAAATGAAATTTAAAAGAAGTCTCTAACTTTATACCCAGCACCTGTCAGAAAGGTCGTCTGTTTTACAAGGCAGGAAATGCAAAACAAGAGCATCTGTAACTATTTGTAAATAGTGTCAAATTTATAGAGCTGATTTGACATGAGGAAAAAATATCCCTGGAAAAGACTTGCAAAACATTCAAAGTAGTTTATTTTGACATTTTAAAAACTTTAAAAAATGTTATTCTGCTTAAAAATTTATCTAAATTTGCATTTAGACCTATTTTGCAAGTAAACGAAGGACATCAAAGTGAAATAAAGCATTTCATTTGGGTTCAAACAAAATGTTTATTTGGATCCAAAAGATTGTCTTCATTTCAGCCAGAGAGCTGAAAAAATATGCAGCTATTTTTATAGCTTTTACTGTAACAATTTTTTTTAATTTTATTTTTCCCTCTCATCTTTTCTATAAAGAACACTCATGATTTTTTCCTCAAGTGAAATGTAGAGCATTTGATTTTTTCATAACGTGCCATCCTCTTATTAAAATTTGACTTTAGTGATTGGTTGTCATCAGTATTTCTAGTATGGTTATTACTTAAGATCTTTCCAATGCAAAAATCCCACTTGCTTTTCACTATTCTCCTTTCTCTTCTGTTTTCTAAAACTTGATATTTCTTTAAATCATACTCGCTTGCCTTCAATTATATTTTTACTTTTATATTTAAGGTTGAAATGACTGAAAGCTAGCAACAGCAATGAAACTTTTTGCTAGCTCAGTTTGGGGAAAAATTTTCAAAATGTTCATTGAATCACTTCAAAATTTAGAAAACTATTAAAAACTGCAAGTAACGACCGAAAAGAAAAAGCCTGAAGTTCATAAAAACTTTTCGAGATTTTTTCCATATTTTAGCCCTAGTTATCCTTTCTTCCTATTTCCTTTTTCTAACACCGTTTTTTCTTCCTTCTCTTTCCTTGTAGGTCTGAATCAGAAAGGTCTATCTGCAATTTAGATTTATTGGAATAGAGGTAAAATAGAATAAGAGCAACTTTTCTCTGTCAGATTTGCACAAAGAAGTCAGTGCAAGTGAAAGCCAAGTTCTTTCCCATTTATCTCTTAGTCTTCTTTATCTCTACTCACTTTCTCTATTTCAGTCCTTTCCATCCCTCTTCCTTGCCTTTCTTTACACTTTTTTCCTCCCCTCTATCCCTACTTTTAGTTTTTTTACCAATCCCTCACACATCCCTACCTATTATCTAGGGACCTATTCAGCCACACAAGTCTTGAATGTTAAGCGTGAGAAAGTGAAAGAGACTGTTGCAACGAGCATGATGATAGATGATTTCAGTAGGATTTTTCAGGGTTTTTACTGAAATGTTTTAATATTTTCAGCCAAGAATGTTCCTATCCTTTCAATATGTTAAAAAATAACCCCTGAAGGGTTGGTGTTGGTAGTATATATTACTATTGTTACAGAAGCCAGCCAGAGGGAGGAAATGACCTTTAAAATGAGAAGAAAATTCTCATTCCTTCCTGACTCTTCCCCGCTTTCCGTTTGCTCTGCATTTTCTCATTTTCTTCTTAGTTTTACATCCTTCTTTCCTCTCCGGCCAGTTCCCCCACACTTTTCATTTTCTTTTTTGGTGGTTGATGAATATAAGGCTTATAAGGCACTTGAAATCCACCTCATTTACCTGATTTGAATGCAGAGCAGAAGGCCAAAGGTGAGATAGCCTGTATGTATCTAAACTCCACAAAGCCATGGGAGAAATTGAAACAAGAGAAAGAGTGTGGGGAATGTAGCAGCACATTTACCCTCTAGGCTGCAGTTTCACACTGGTGTTGTTCCTAAGCACATCCATCACCACATCCACACATTGATCTCAGCATTTCAGGGTGCTGCTGTATGTATATACCACTTTATCTTCGGAGTTATGCTAAGGGATTTTCTTGGTGTTGTAATGGCTCATGTGAATAGGAAAGTGCTGTGGATTATTGCTGTCTCCCAGAAGGCCCTTTTTGTCCCCTTTTCTGGTGTCAGAACCAGAGCCACTGCGTGCCTGCTGCCCTAGGACAAAGCTGGTCTGGATATGACTGGAGCAGACAGAAGGGTGCTCTGCTCTGCCTTGTCTGTATGAGAGATAGAGAGGAGCATCATGCAAGGGTTTCTGAGGGAGTCTCTCTCTAACTAGACCAGCATGTGGAACCACACACTTCAATTCCTATGTCAAGTTCATACTTTGGGAAGAACCATATGTACATATAAATGTCCTGTGCACTGCAGCAGCAAAAAATGTAGACAGGAGATATAGTGTAACAGTATCTGTGTTGCAAACCAAATCAAGAAGTGCCAAAGAATCTCTTATAAATACACTTCTTTGGGAACAGAATCTGCAGAATGGATTCTTTGAAAAAAGATTCAGACATATGCTCACTCCTCTGCTAAATGCCCTGTGAAACAAAGCTTTAGATGTCAGCAGGAAGTTAATATATAGAGTTGGGAAACCTCAGAGGAAGGTTTCAGAAAAAATTCCTTAAGGAGTTTGACCTTATATGAGCTTGTATAATGTTACAGGAGAAAAATGAAAAAAAAAAAAAAAAANAAAAAAAAAAACAACAATGAAATAACTAATATCTGTCCAAAAGAAAAGAGAAAAATCAAAATTCTAGATTTATTTAAGGTTTTTATTTGAAATAGGTTTCAAGAAAGGAAATCTTTGATTTATCTCTAGATCTTCTCTCGTAAACACAACAGAAGAAGACTGAGAGGGGATTATTTGCCTTTCTTTTAGATTTTGTTTTTGAATGATCCAGTGAAGTAGCTGATTGTCATTCACAGTTTCTGGTCCCAAACTGTTTAACTCATTGCAAAAAGTGCTGCATGGTTATATTGCAGTGACCATGACCAAGAAACTAAGAACAAAACACGTATCATTTGTAATGTTTGCTTTCTGGGCTTCATTATTAGTTTTAAGTGTTGGTACTTCCCTGCCCATGTGAATCTGGGGACTTCACTTTTCCTAGCTGTTGTTCAAACTGATCTAGTGAATTGACAAAATCCTATCTTCATAATCTTACTTGAAGCCCCCCTTCTTAAAATTCAAGCCTGGATTTTTGCGATTTTTGTGACTTTTTCATGGGGCCAGTTTCGCACCTCATGTAGGCTGACACAGCACAGACATGGGTTGAGCCCAGATTTAGCCTGGAATGACCACAGATGTCAGAAGACTATCACCTTGCTTGAAGTTTTATATAGTTAGATGCAGATGCTCTCCCTCTTCTCTGAACCCCTTGCAGTCATATCAGAGTCAGATTTGGATTTTATTTGTTTGTTTTCAAAAATTTACCAAGTCAGACTGTTCTTTTCCTTGAAATGTATTTGTCCTGTACATGAAAGAAGAAGGAGAGAGGAGGAGCTGGCTGGCATATTCTGAACTACTATATATTGCAGAACAGGCTTCCAGTTGTCAGCGTCTGCACCCTGTAGAAGTATGGTTTCAATTTTACTTTTGAAATCTGAGTCGAGCAATGTTGCCAACACATATTTTTCCCTGTCAAAACATTTCACTTATTCCTGAGTCTGTAGACAGCTTTTAGGTTACATCTTTTCTCCAATCTTATTGAAACAGGATCTTCATTTCTTTTGAAATCATTTTTCATTAGTGTGGGAGCAAAAAGTAGATACTAGAGCTGATAAGTGGCAGCACCTGGCTTAAAGATGTTCCATCAGCTCTTAGTTTCTGTGTGATCACTTCTGATAATTGGAGGATGAAAACCAAAGCAGCAGTCACACTCAAATAATGATAGGTGAAGACATTATCTTTCTTCTTTCTCTATGCCCTTAGTACTGCCTGTGCTCCCTCTTGTTCTATGTAACTGATAGAAAATGCAAAATGCAGACGTAAGGTTTCACATGTTGCTTCAGCAAAAGGTTTTTTTGACTAATTTAGTCATGAGGAGGACTGGCTCACTGTTCAGTTAGATTTAAATTAGCTGAAAAAGCATATAATTTTGGGGTTTTGTGAGCAACTTATAAACTTACTCACTTTTGTAATTGTCTTAATTATTTTCAAACATATGTCCACATTTTGGTCTAGAGGATTTGTGCAAACAATTGTTTCAGCTGTTTGCTGTTCACTAGCTATTGTTCATGGCATGTAGCAAAGTCATATGAACTACATTGTGTGATTCCTGCTTCCTACCTGGATGTCTGACAAGACAATGAATAATAATTAAACAGTAACANCCCCCCCAAAAGTTGTGAATTCAGATTATAAATTCTTTGTATTCAAACTAGTATATGCTCTGGGAACAAAATGTCTGAGAATTTAAAAACTTTAAAGGCAAGCAACAATTCTCTTAACAACTATGTAACAGGAGTCCTTACATTAAAGCACAAAGATATTCAGAATCAATCACTGTTTGTATCATTTGCCAGCCGTATTTATTGTTCCATTCTTGTTTCTGGATTAAAACCATTCCTAATTCCAACACCAAACTCTCCAACAATCTGAGTTTAATCACTTGCCTGACATCAGACAGCAAAGAAAAAGCAGATCTAAGCAGTATAGAGGGAAGATGACACACTCTTGAAAGATTCAGCTTTCATTTCTATCCCAGATTCCTAACAAGATGAGGCTCAACAGCTGTACTGTTCACAATTCTGTGCATCAGCAACAGATTAGCCAATAGAAAGCCAAGCCAATAGAAAATATGAGTAGCAAGAGAGCCCCAGAGTTCATATAAACCACTCTCCTTTTCCAAGGCATGATTTTCCAAGGCTCTTCCTTAAATAATTCCCATTCACCTGAGCCTAGCTCTGTCTTAAAGACTTTCTGTAATGGCAATTTTTCCAAGCAATCTATTGCAGTGCTACTTTTTTGTAGTATTGAAAATATTTCACACTACCTTTGCTAAACCTTCCTTGATGCAATTTCAGTCTACCGCTTTCTTCCTTTGTATTTACCCTTTTGACACTGGACATCATGTCCACCCTTAGGGCCTCCTTTTTTATTCAGATAGCATCACCTGCTCAGTCTTTCCTAGGAGGCTGTGTTATAAAGGCTGATCCTTCGTTTTCCTCTCTGGATTTTCTTCAAACATTCCATAGTCATCTTAAGATGGAGAAAATATTTCCGACTATCTTACAGGAAGTATTTCTATTTATTCAATCTAAATGTGTTGTTTGCTTTTCTTCATAACAAAGCACTATTTAGACATTTTGATCAATTATAATCTGTAGCTCTCCTTTTGCTACCTAGTTAGCTGTTCTTCAGCTTGCCTTTGGATAGCTGATTACTCTTTACTAAATGTAGCATTTTGCACCTGTCCCTGCTGAATTTTGAGTGAGCTCACCATACTAACTTTTGAACCTGTTGGTCAGTCTCAGCTGAACAGACTTCAGTTGTCAGAGCTCAGCTGACGCTCAGTAATTTCTGACTCAGTTTGTGAAAACCATCAGCTAGAGGGGGAGAACATCCCCACAGAGAGGAAGGTTATGATGTGAACTTGATGCTTCTTGGATGCTAGCAACCTAGTACAACATGACTCTGAGGGAAATGCAGCTTCATAGAAATATTTGTTTTAAAATTGAAGAGCTGTAAGGTTACTTATGTACTTACAGTCTTATGTCAGATAACTACTCTGGGGTGTTTTTCGTGTCGTACATCCATCAGCTGCTAGAGAATTTACCACAAGGCTTAATGACCCTGGAGTTATGCTGACTGTACTGCTTGGGTCATTCCTTGGGTGATACGGACTCCTGGAATTAAACTGAGAGATCTCACATTCAACAATTACTGTTTATGATTCAGTTAGAGGCTGTGGGCTGCAAGACAATGTCCAGTACAGGAGACACCTAGTTAGAGAAAATTGTTTTCTAAAATGACTGATATCTTTAAAGGGGGGGGTTGAGAGCACAGTGTCACAGGCTGCATCTTTATTAATGTTAGCAAAGAGTTAAATCCCCTGTTGCATTCATTTTACGAACAAGTCTTTCACGGAGTTGTAGTATTATGAAAGCTCATTAAGTATTGAACTTCTGAATTAATAAAATACAGAATATCACTTTGCTGCAACCACAACAGAAAAAAAATTTTTACTTCACAGTATTTTGGTCTACAAGACAAAAATTGGTACCTACAGCTATGAGAAAAGAAATAGGCAATTTCTTTAAGTATAACATTCCTATAATGTTGACAAAATGAAACTGCACATATTAAAAACAGAGTAAAGATAGGAAGAGGAACAGAAGAAATATGTGAATTGGAAAAATAAAGATCTCTTTCTACATGACCACTATTCCCATTAGTTATTAAATCTCAGCAGAACTACACACAAAAACAAAGACAGTAATTTAAAAGTTATAGTCAAATACCATGATGTTCTGTTGTGACAGTAGTCTGAAGAATATGTAATCAATATGATTACCTTTTCATTATTTTTACTGAATTTAAGAAAAAGTCATATAAAAGAATATTGCTGAGAAAAAGACTGTGAAAATATTTTCCCCCTGTTGGAAAGATATTGCATTTTATTTTGGGGAACGTTTGGGCTTTTTACTGAAAAAAAATAAACACTGAAAACAGAAGATATCATATTGAGGGGTTGCTTGTTAGGAGATCCTGAAGTGTTGATAAAAAGAGAGATATCTGTGAGGAATTACAGACCATTCAAAATTATTTTGTCCTCGAATAAAGATTGATGATGAATTTCTGGCTATTTCTTAGTCTTGATTGCCCTAAGTAAAAACATACAAGTGAAATGCAGTGAAAGAAAACTGAAGGAAAAATTGACTGACATATGATAGGATGTTGAAATGTATGATTTGGGGATTTTAGGTCTCTTTCTTCTATTTGAAATAAGAAGTTTAATCCCATGAGAATACATAGAAAACAGAAGTGAGCTGGCTGAGAATTCTCTACTCTACATTTTCATTGACAGATGCATTTTTGATTAAACAGGGTTTTTTTAAAGAGTTTATCTTCATTTAAAATGTAAATTCATTTCTCTGAAAACAGAAATTCATAACTTTTATAGCACAAAAATGAAGTAAAGAATCTATTTTTTTTTTTTTNCTATAACAAAAAAAAAAAAAAAAAAATTTTTTTTTTTTTTTTTTTTTTTTTAATGGAGAGTCAAAAGAGTAAGCCAAGCTTCTTTAGTTGCCATCCTGGTTTTATCTGTGGTTGTCACCTGAGGTAAGCAGTCTAACAGTGTTAACTCTTAAGAACATATCCTAGATGTTTTTATAATAAACAAATTGCTCAATAGGACATAGGAATACAAACAAGAAAAAAAGGAGAAAAAACAAGAAAATATTACTTTTCAAATTAAAAATTTAAAAAAAACCAAATCAATTTAGTTTAAAAATAAACTTGCTGCCTTAAGTGATAGAAATACAAAAAAAAAAGAAAGTTTTGAGCAATGTCAGCAATACCATGACTAAATATAAATGACAAAACATAACCTCATTGGTTTGTTCTAGCTGTGTCAAAATTCATTTTTTCCATACACTTTTCTACTCTCTTCAGTGTCCATAATAAATATCCTCATAAGAATCCAGCTGCAGATGTAATTTTACATTCGGCCAGCTGACTATCATGCATACACCCCAATTTTAGGATTAAGGAGGTAAAATTAGGCTTTAGAAGACCATTTTTCTTACCTTTAGATCGAAAGACAGTCACCCAGCTGGTTAGACTGTGGTGTTAATGATGCCACAGTTGTAGGTTCGATCCCTATATGGGCCATTCACTCAGGAGCTGGACATAATGATCCTTGTGGGTCCCTTCCAGCACTTTATATTCTGTGTCATTCTTTGTAACTTATCTCTTTATGTCCCTATTTCCCTGCATTTTTTAACTCTGTGAACGTCAGATGAATGAATGGATGAGAGAGCTGTAAATAATGCAGTGTAATATGAGGTGTATAGAGGTATTGACTGCAGAGCATGGTTGGGAAGGTCCATGTGTTTTGCTGAGAGTGCTTCTCTGCTACCTTTGGCTTGCAAAAGGATACTGAATTGGGCATGCCAGAGGAGACACATGCCCAGCAACACCACTTTTACTCCTGATGCTTATAAAAAGCCATTTTAACATGTCTTAGGGTACAGCTTCTCTATGGTATCTACCTATGTGCTTGTATTTGGAGTGTCTCGTCCATAAGCAGTGTGAGGAGATCCTGGCAGGTACAGGCAAGTTTAAATAAATGAAATGCCTATATCACCACAGCAGGCAAAATTCTGCACTACAGAGGTGAGTCATTGGCACATAAGCAGTACAAAACACTCACCATTTGCTAGGGACAGTTGGTGCCATATACAACAAAATCCTGCCTTGACTGTTGCCTCTTCTCTTACCTGTATTACTAGGTGCTCATCATAGCTACATCCTTCCTCCTTATAATGGGAATGTTTTAGATGTAGTGAGGAATGGTCACCTTTCAAACTCAGAGCAGTTCCAAGGCTTCTGTGTCCATCTCTCATCTAATTTTTGGAGAAGTAAATCCCTCACCAAGTTGAGTGGCTCTTTTGCTTGGGATGGTATTTTCGAACATGTACAATGTATTTTCAAGGGTTATCTCTCTTCACCTTACTTGTAAACTTGTAAGTGTAATGTAATATGATTTGTTTCTCTAGAGACAAAAAAAAAAATGTACTTTAAGAAAATTTAAGGATTTATCATAAATGTTTATGCCAAATAGCCTTTCAAGTTCTAAACACTTTCTAACCATTGCAGGGGTACTTGGCAAACAAGAGGTTTCTAACTAGGCCTTCGAGGCAGCATCCAAAGCATAATCCCTTTTTCTTCCATCTATGACCAAAGAGAAGTTGAGACAATATCCACTCTGCCCTCCTCTTCCAAACACAATCAGCTCTTTTTTATTCTTTTATCTTTGTCCTAAAAAACCTCTCATGATGAATGCTCACTAATTGTAATTCATTCCAATGCATCATTACCTTTGGCAATGCCTAATTTGAATAGGTTTTGATGCAAAGACCTATTTAACATGGTGTTGTGATTTAACCCCAGCTAGAAAAGCATATTGGTTTTTCCACAAGTAGATTTTTGTCTTGGCTCCTCTTTTTCTTTCTTTTTCTTCCTTTTATTATTTCTCTTTTTTTTTTTTTTAATTGTTGGGTGTGTTGTATTTTTTTTTTTTTTTTATGTTCACTACCTGAGGATCAAACTGTGACTAACCTTGACTCTACCATATAGCCCTTTGGTGTGCTGTAGATTTAAGAAGAAGAGCTGAACAAATCCCAACACAGTCAGAATACTTTCTCTTTCCCTTGGGCTGGAGATAGGCCACAACAATGACTTTTACTGAAGACCAGAAATATAAAATGTATCATGTCTTTTGAACTGACATGTAGAATTTACCAAAATGGAAACCATATGTTTCAAAAAATTCAAACACAGAGGTGGCTGCACTAGCATTATACTCACATCTGGAAGCAGCCATCTCTCACAGAGGCAGCTTTGTAAATCTTTTTGGGGGGCATCATCCTAAAATGCATTTTGCATGGGCTAAAATACAGTAAGATACACTGAGAAACATACAGCTAATGTAGAAACATAACATGAATAATAAACAGGGGCAATAACAAAAGGACAGACATCAAATGGGAGAGAAGGAAAAGCAACTTGAGTAATTTCAGAAAAAATCGTGAGTGTAACTTTTGTTTTTCCTTCTCTCCATGAAAGCATTTGACAGAACGGTATGATTGTTATCTAGCTTGTCTTTGTTCAGTTTGCAAGTGTATGCTGAGACTGACCAAATTAAATAATACCTTCTCATTCAAAAGAACAGTTTCCTGTGTGTACTCAAAATCACATCTTCTTTCTTGGCTGAAATAAGTTTTTACTACATTTTGACATAAAAGACCAGTGGGACACTGAGCAGGACTATATGCCTCGTGCATCATCTGCAGGATTTCAAACTGCACCCAAACTTCCCCCACTTTATTGCTGGTGGCACAGAAGCTAGAAGCACTGTGACTTGACATTTATCAAGTGGATCTGTATAAATTTAGAGAGAAGTGCTGCTATTAGGCGTTTAGTATGGAGGAGTGATTCACTCCTGTGGCTACCAGAATGAGAAATTCTTCAACTTCCAGGTTGAACTGGAGGTAGGATTTCCTGATCTTCATCAGAGGATTCCCTGGACCTCTGATTTAGAGCACAGGGCTTAAGTATGTGAGCACAAGGGGCAAAGAACATGTTATATATTTCTCTTTGAGTCTTGGTTGCTTTGCTGAAGAGATGCCTGGTGTGGAGGTCTCAGCAGGAAGCAAATGCCATATGGGTTTGAGCTCTGTAAAAGAGAAATGGGTATATCAAATTCTGCAATATGGAATAGAACCATATTTTTATAAGGAGTGTTGACAACATTGAAAAGCTAAGCAGCAGGCCAGAAAAAGATTACCCATGCCCTTAACTGTCCCTCAGAAACGTGTGCCTCTCATTAAACAGTTGGGAAGCTCCACTACTGTGTAAATTTCAGTCCTAGTGCAAAAATTCAAGGGAAGCAACTTCCAGTAGTGTCACACAGCTCTTCAAAGAGTTGAAGGTAGGTTACTCTTCTAGGTAGAAAAAGGGCTTTAGCTTTTCTGCCTCCTCAGCTGTTGGAGACAGATTCCTGCCAAAAGAGCCAGCAGTTGGGAAATGGCAAAAAAAAAAAAAAAAAAGTTGTGCTCCTTTCAAACAGGTGCACTATGCCTGCAGCAAAGAGAAAGACACATGAGAACATGCATTTGCACAAGGAGGCATTAGAATAAAAAAGCCTTGAGCTGCAGAGACTGAAATATCTTTACAAGGTGGCAGGCAGCCAGAAAGCTGAAGAGTGGGGGGATGACTGCTTTTTCTTATTTTTCACATTTTTGATTGAAGACACTTGATTCTGATTTCAGCTACATGGTTACATATTGATGCTTAAAATGTGAAATCAGCTGTTATTCAGAAGCTGATTTAACAAGCTAGGCAGGAATATCTGCCAGTGTAGCTAAGTTCAGAAATTAGGCACAGGTTTTCTGCCAAAAGAATTGGGAACCAAGAAACCATAACAAAACACATCCACATCAGCCAGTATATGTTGCTCCAGATCAGACCCATATTAAAAATATTTTCACAGTATGACAGGAATATTTAGGTGTCTCTTAAAAGATTTTATTGAGTTTAAGATAACACAGTTTGCATTTTACTATACAAAATGCTGCAATGCCTTTCAATGTATGCTTCTATTTCTGTCCTTATGTGCAACTGAGTTCTTTATGCCTGCAGAATTCTAAAGTAACATAAAGATAGCTGTATATACCAAATATCTGTCAAAGGATTTAGCCTTTGTTATAACAGCCATGAGTTTGCAGGATGTACATGCAACCATCTGTACCTTTCCCTGAAGTGCTTATCTGTGTGATCCTTCAAAAAATTAAACCTATTCTTTGAGTCACACAGATACATATTTTTCACTCATATGTAATTGGTGTTTAGAAAATAAAAGCTGTTATTCTCAGTTCCCGTCTCTCAAACAATTTAACATTTTCAAAGAAAATATATACTTTATAAGTGAATCCAAGATCCCTCTAACTAAATATGTTCCATTTTCCTCACATCTTGAGAATTTTATTCTGCTTCTTCATTGACAAGCATAATGGAAAAAGTGGCACAGCAAGAGCTCTGCTTATTATTTGCTTTGATAGGCATAACTGGAAGGAGATGTTCTAAGCTCCAAGTATCTCAGGTAGCCATTTTAAAACATAATATTTACAGAGTGGCTCTCTGAGCTAGAGAAAAGCCTTACAATTCAAAACTACTGTCTGATAACATCCTGTCCACTTGTTCCAGTTTATTCTGCTGAGGCTTTATATGGTGATACAAAACAAATGTCACACAGTTGCAACTTTTAGGCTCAAAATTTTATGTCTGTTCTCATTGCCTATAGTATCAAATTCTTCAAATTTTCTGACAATGCATATGAAGGTTTCTAACAGAATCAAATCTTTTTTGTCATCTTTTTTGTCTTCTTTTTGTCATAATCTCATTGCTGTAATATCATCACCTTTGGCAATCATGTCTGACAGTTCATGAAAATGCAGATTGCCATCAAACCTACAAGGAAGGAGCCTTCAGATGACAATGCATCCTTAGGGCAACGAGTCAAGCTACAAAGTTTACTGCTCTTCAAGTGGTCACATCCCTTTGGCATTTCTTCCCAGTCTTTCTCCTCCCTGAATCTTACACTGAAGAAAAGAAAGAAGTCATACAGCCAAATGAATATTACTATACAGATATTTTTAGAAAATTTGATTCTGGATTTAGATGAGCTCTAGGTGGGTAACAAATTGCACTATCAATTTCCATACCTTTTCCCTCAAATGACTTATTTTGCTCAGGTTTAAATTATGTTTGTATTTGTTTTCATACCCTGAGGAATTCAAAATTAAGAAATATTAAATAAGCTAAAATGATTTTTTAATAGATCATGGGGGGAAAAAAACAATAAAGCAGGCAGTGTCAAGAGTTGAAAAAATAGGGGTATTTCAATTCTGTTGCAGTATATAAGAAACACCTGTGCATATTATACAATTGTTAGGTACTGTTAAGAAATACCATGGTCCGCAGAGCCTATCTGAACACTATGAAAAATAGTTGTCTGACAAGGTCTACCCTGACCAGACATGAATTACACCAAAGAAGATAAGAATATGAAATCTATAATGTACACAGGAACTACAGTATAAAAGTCCATCTTAACCCACATGAATTTCCCAATAGCTTTTTGTCTGAGGCTGAAATAAATCAGCCAGAATTAAGAAAGGTTCAGTTCTATTTGTATTTTTCTATATCCACATGGGAAATATCTTCTACTCCACTGAAAAGTCAGTCTTAAAAAAAAGGAACAACAATCGATTTTTGTGCCTTGAAGACACATGAATGCTAGTGACTGATTATCACAATGTGTAAACACCAAAAAGCATAAGATTCATTAGGACATCAGCATAAGAAACATTTCTGAGACAGAACATATAAATCAGAAAGTCACTGAGGATCAGAGACAGAAGTTACTGACAGGTATCTGGTAAAAAAAATAAGATAATCCTGTCATTGACTACATTCTGGTGTATTAATTAAGTCTTCAATGTTGAGGGTTATTCTTCAAGGGTACATTGTGTTTAGAGCAGCTCTTGCAATGTTTGTCAAATGCAATACAGCAAAATGACTGACTCAAGTCTGTTGTTCACTGGCACCTCTGAGTTTCCTAGGAGCAAAGTTAAATAGGGCTAAGCTGCAAAACAGGGCATGGGATAAGAAAATGGGATAAGAAAATTTGAGATACCAGAGACAGATGAAAATTTGCAATCACTTTATTAATTAATTAATTATTGAGACCAAAAATTTGCAGGCTTTCTTTTCTGATATCACAGTTTTGCACTGTAAGGTAATGAGAGTTTCAGAAGAAAAACAAATAAGCAAATACTATAAAATTTCAGTGTTATTAACCATCATACTGTTGTGTATAATCATGCTATTTGTGCATGACTAGAGGACAACATGGACTCCAAGGTCATTTGCAAAAATTTAATAACGTGCTGGATTGTGAGTTACAGAAATTATGCCTCAAAACCAAACTTAAACTTGCAAAATGTACTGCTGTATCGTAAAAAGGTACACAGCAGACTAGGAACATACCCTCACACAATCAGGACCCTGATCACAGAGCCTCAGGAAGATCAGAGCTGATCTCATCGGCTTCATCATTCCTTAAATTGTTCAAGTCCTATCCTACTTCATGCAGTAAGCTTTTTCATTCCTCTTAATTCTTTTATTCTTTTGAAGTTCATTCCAATCACGAATATTTGTTGTTGCAACTATAGTGATAACAGATAGTTACTGGAGACAGTACACTCAAAGCATTTCCAACAACTCTTCTTAAAATTTGACTATATTAGTGTCTCTCTGTGGTAACGCTGCAATAAAGATACAATGTTGATATAATTCTTACATCAGTTTTCAGTTATGACATTAACAACTGTTCTGTTTAAGACTATTCCAGAAGCTATGAAGAGAGATCATTCTTTCATCTCAGCATTTTCCAGAGAAAATACAACTTCTCAGTATTTTCTTCAGAACTTCACATATGCTTAAACTCTTCTGGGAAGACATCTACAGCCTTTAACACACTCTAAATGTAGAATAAATTTCCAATGTTTGGTTTTACATGACTGAAATAAGTAAGGAACTTTTCTTGAGGGCACATTGATATAGGCATAAAGGAGAATTTGTTCTACTTTCAAAGAAAATCCATTTCTTTCACATGACATAAAGAAAGACAGGAAAAGCGAAAGAAGTGAGTAGAGAAGAGAATAAAAAAAGCATGAGGAAGGGAACAATTATATATATTTTCCAAATAAAATTGAGCAGAATAAATTTTTATAGACCTAATGAGATTTTTTGGGTGATATATGTAATCTAGAAATATTAAATCATTCTTACTTTTGTTTTTGTATATTAGGCACTCTCATATATTCTGTAGCTTGCGTATGTATGTGTGTATATGTACATGCACATATACTTGTACATGTATATCACAGACACTTCTCCCACGCTGTTAAAAGCAGAACATATCCACCAGGAAGAGGAGCTGATCCAGCCCACAGTTTACCTGGTTTTGCAGTGTGCCATTTTATATGACAAGGAATAAAATAGACTTGCAATTAGATCTATGCAAGTAATAGAGAATAGATCTTAAAACTAGTAATCAAATTAATCAAGTGAGTTATCCAAGGAATTATTTCAGCAAAGTATGCGTTTAGCATGAAAAGGTGAGATAGAAATTGTCAGCAAAGAGGGATAGAGAGCTTTCTTGAAAGGCATAGCAGGGCTAGTGGTCCCTTAATTGGGCCCTTGGTAGGAAATCAGAGCAGAGAGATTGTTTTCTTTGGACGTGTGAGAAATTGTGGAGATATAAAATCAATGGAGCATTAGAAGTTTGAATTTTTGTACGTATAGTAAGGCTGTGGGCTGGCTAAACAAAAATAGAGTAGGAAATATCCAACTGTAAGTTTTAGCAGAAAAGGATTGAACCTGACTTTTCTCTTTTCACTCCTCAGTACTTAATGCACTAGAGTTCCTTTGCAACTCTCTTTACCAAGTGATTTTCTGCTTTTCCTGCTCATATATACAACTGGATTCTATAACTTTTTTGAGTGAATAGACCAAGCAAAAGCATCACATTAGAATATATTTACTCTGCTGTGAGTATTTGAAAATACAATAGCCACAGATTTTAAAAAGACAAGAACACAGCGTAGCATACCTTAAAGAGGAACAACAACTCAACAGTATTGTGTATCACCCTCTCCAGATTTCCCATGACATTTGAAATTAACAGGAATTGTTTAAAAGTGGAGAAAAGTAGTACTGTAAAGCAAGAAGAGGAAAAAATAATCCACCTGATATATCTCAGTCTGGAGATGTGACATTTTTGACTAGGAAACACAAAAAACAGTTATAATGTAAAAAAACAACCCCTCAGCCAACCCAACCCCCCAAACTCACACTAAATTCCTACCATGATACAGGCTGAAAATAATATTTCCAATAAATTTTATTTTATTCATTGAAAAGATAACCTTACTTGTGTTTTGGGCTTTTTTAAAAAATTTATTTAAATTAAGAGGAAAAAGAATTCTGGTATGCAGAATGTTTTCCTTTTAGATCTCTAAACTGACAGTAGTCTGATATGGTGATAATAAAAGATTATCATCTGGCTTATGACCTATGCAAAAGACACTAAGTGGTCCAAGTCTATGTCTTCCTGGACACATCACAAAAGCAGCTGCCCTGTACAGTATTCTCACCCTGAAAAAAAAATTGCTTAAGTAGATCCCATGGAAGTCAGTGGGAAGATGAAATCTTTCCAATAAACTTTCCTGTATGGATCACTGCAGAAGGGAACCAGTGCTGATCAGCTCTCAGATTTTCACTTAATCATTCTTCAGCCATTTAGCTAGCAAATTTGTAAGAGGAGGAAAAATCAAAGCCCGGGTGCAACCACAGAAAAAGATTATTCATTCTGGCACTGTGAATGAGTATTTGGATAACAAGATACATGTTTCAGTTCTACTCCCTGGTATTTCTGAAACCTGACTACTGTCTCATGGCAAATTCCCTGGCAAGCAAAGTTGCAACTTTTTTTTTTTTTTTTAATAAAATAAAAATGTTTTCTCCTATTTTTCATAAGCAGTTGTTTTCCAAATTTGCCAAATACGTCAGCTACCTCCGTGATTCACATGCCAAGGCTGCTCAAAAACCCCCATCGAGACATAAGTAGAGCTCAGCAGCTCCCAAGGGGTTAAACTTGCTATTCTGAGCTGAGCCAATTTCACTTTGTATGTTCTGCAGTGCAGTGAAAGTTAATTCATTCTAAAGCACAGAGCTTTCCAGCAACATTGTTAATATTATAATGTTCCTTTGCTGCACTGTCCTAGCTAGTTTATTAGATGAAAGAAAAATACAGATGTGCTGACAAGCAGAGTTATACCTACCCATACCGGAAAAATTTTTATTAAAATTACTTTAAATCATTTTTATGCAGAAGTATAAGCTCCTTTAAAATTCCAAAGTAGTTATTTTGATTTTTAGTAGTGTAGCTGATTACATTTGATATAGGCCTGCTGTTTGTTTTCTTTTAATAAAAAGGCATGCTTTTCTGATTGTGTGAGGATAATTTTTCTCTTTTTAAGCTGCAGTAGAATTTCCTGAATTAAAAGGTAATTGGGTTAGATGGGTGGTACATTTACAGATATAGAAAAAAAATTAATATACCAAAATAGTAACACAAAGACAGACATTATGTCTGTTTCTAATAGGAAAGCAAAACAATCCAATAGCCCTAGAGTGATTGCTGGGGAAAATATAAAACCTGGTTGATCCCACATGCAATAGCTATAGTGAAACAAACAAACAAAAATACCATAAAATTTATCTGCAGTATGGAGTGAATGTTGACAGCACATTCAAAGTCTGATGCATTTATTGGGCAGTCTCTTTCCTATCTGAGCTCTAGCAGTAAGATAAAGGCAGAAACAGTTTATTACAATATACAAAGGGCTCTAAGAAAGTCATCTCACTGGTTAAAGTTTAGCAGTAGACAGACTGAGAATAAAGGTACCAAAACAAGATTTAACACCTTTTCTTCCATTTCACTCCACATAACTCTGAATTCTAGTGGCTTTTGCATTATTTAAAGCTTATTTTGTGCCTGTATCTTGTTGGATGTTTAGATCCCCTTGACACATGTATGAGGCAGTTGATTTTTGCTTTCATTTCAAGGCCTTATCCTGAGTTCTAAGCACATACAGAACAATGTCATTACTATGGCATCAATGCACCTGAAAATCCACACAAACAGCTGACACCCTTCCATACCTGACTGACTACCCAGCTCATTTCCAAGTCAGTGACTGTCATCACCTCCAAAGTCTGAGCTCTTTGTAGAATCCACTGCTGAGGGCAGCACAGCACAGCCCCTGTGCTGTCCAGAAGCCGATTTGTAGTGAGAGCAGGAACGCAAACATCAGGGTTTGGAGAGGTGGTCTCTGCTCAGCAGTCATACCAGTTGAGGTCAGGGCCAAATTCAGTGCTGGCTCCAAAGGCTGAGCTATGAATTGGATGCAAGGGATCCAAACTGGAAGAAGCTTTGGACAGTGAAAGGTAAGGGAGTGTTCATTCCTGTTCTTTGTCTCCATTACCTTTTGACAGCCCTGCTGGACATTAGTTTAAATTGATGACTGTCCTTAAAACATAGTTATCTTTTTTAGTACCTCAAAACCAGCTGAGGAACCATGCTTCAAGACACACTTGTAAGACAGTGTTCGGATCTTCCTTTATTTCAGATTTTGAGAGTTAACCAGATAATTTATTTGACTGCTCAGGACATAACGAAACATTGGGCTCAAGAAATAGTTCAACAATATTAAAAGCTTCTCATGTGCATAAATGACTAGCATTTCTCAGTTTCTGATTTGATTCTAAAAGGGAAGGAAAATGGTAACAATGCAAAACTAAAAAATGCAATATTAAAAATAAGGATGTTTTTAAAAGTAAAAAGGTGGTGAAAATCAGATATGTTGTAGAATTAGCTTACAGTTTGAAAGAGTTATCATTTCCCTGAAATAGAGACAGAATAGCATTCTTTATCCTCACACATTTTTAAGTATGTTCATACAAACAAGCAAACAAGCAAGTGCAGTGTTTAGAGGCAGGAGAGCAACATGTTTCATTGCATGAGGAAAATAGAAGAAACTGAATGAACAGGATGTCTTTACATGAAAAGACAGAACAGATGACAACAGACACTCCCATAAGGAAGAAAGTATGAGATAAATGAGATAAAGTAAGTAGGAAAAGAATGAGTAAATCCACAAAGTGACACATTAGTGATGTGTTGAGGGGAAAGTAGAAATTGTTGTCCCTCATGTGGGACATTTGAATATGAAAATACTGCATCTAAAATTTCCACAAATGAAAAAATATTCATTGTGTTCCTGAAATTCTCCTTTTTTTCCAAGCTGTCTCAGACTGACTTTCTTTTCTAGAACTTCTACAAGTTCATCTAAGTGCATCACCATCTCAAAATGATGCATTTTGTAAAATTAACTGTCTTCTGTGTATCAGAGAGAATGATAATTTAAAGATGATATAAATTTGATCTGAGCTAAAGATTCCTCAAATGAATGAACAGAGCTAGAAATAAAGTTAACTAATAAACCAGGAGGATTTGACCTGGTGAATAACTGTGAATGGCTAATTAAAGCAATACTTATGGAAGAAGCAATCCCAGACATGGGAAGGCATGGTTAGCAGACCAGTACTGGGTCTTTGGACAGCATTGTAAGTGTTTGGCAGGGAAGCTGGAAAACTGGAGGACCTTTAAAGTCCCTTCCAAACCAAGCCATTCTATGACTCTATGATTCTATGTCCAAAAATGAGGATCCTCACCACTCTTCCCAGGTACATCCTGATATATGTACCATGGTATGACATATAGCTGCTGCCTTTTGATGCTAGAGCTTTCAGAAAGAGGAAACCAACACTGCATGGACCAGATGAACTTCAACCAAGCTCCCAGGTAATCTGTATTTGAAAGTCCTCTTAGATGTTACTGCTTTTCTGTTTGTTCCAGTATGAGGTTGTTGGGGTAAGTTGGCCCTGGCTGGACTCCAGGTGCCTACCAAAGCTGCTTCATTACTCCCCTCTGCTGCTGGACAGAGGAGAGAAAATATGACCAAAGACTAGTGCATTGAGATAAGAACAGGGAGAAATCAGTCACTGCCATGACTCAAATCAGACTCAACTTAGGTAAATTAATTGAATTAATTGAACCTTTTCCATTTTCCAGAGCTCGGCTTCACTCATGATTTTTCTACTGCTCCCTGCAGCAGCACAGGAGGGTGGGGAATGGGACTGTGGTCAGTCACATGTCTCTGCTACTCTTTTCTCCTCACTCTCTGCCCATGACCCAGCACACAGTCCTTCCCATGGGAGACAATTTTCCAGGAACCTCTCCATGGTCTTTCGTGTGGGCTACAGTTCTTCAGGACCTGCTGCAGTGTCAGTCCCGTCCATGGGGTGCAATCCATCAGGAACAGACTGCTCCAGCATGGGTTTCCCATGAGTTCCTCCCCAGGAACCTGCTACAGCACAGGTTCCTCACTCCACAGGTGCACAGATCCTGCCAGGAGCCTGCTCTAGCACGGGTTCTCCTCAGGGTCACAACCTCCTTCAAGCACATCCACCAGTTCTGCCATGGGGATCTGCACGAGCTGCAGGTGGATCTCTCTCCACCGTGGACCTCCACAGGCTGCAGGGGCACAGCTTCCTCACCATGGGTTGCACCACTAGCTGCAGGGGAATCTCCGCTCCAGCACCTGGAGCACCTCCTCCCCCTTTTTCACTGACCTGGAGATTTGCAGAGCTGTTTCTCTCACATATTCTCAGTCCTGTCTCATGACTGATGTTGCACAGCAGTTCCTTCCCCCCATTCTTAAATACATTACCTCAGAGGAACTACTGCCATCACTGATGAGCTCAGACTTGGCTGGCAAGAGATCCATCTAGGAGATGGCTGCCATTGGCTCTGTCAGACGTGGGGGAAGCTTGTGGCAGCTTCTCATAGAAACCACCCCTCTAGCCACCCTTGCTACCAAAAGCTTTCCACAAAAACCCAGTACAGCTGTATGTGTTTCTATATGAGTATAATTTGTTGGCAAAAAACTCAACATGAGCTGGAAGCCTGCACTCATAGCACAGAAGGACAACCATATCCTGCGCTGCATCTAAAGGAGCATGGCCAGCAGGTTAAGGCAGGTGATTTTCTCCCTCCATTACACTCTGCTGAGACCCTACCTTGAGTACTGTATTGAGCTCTGGAGTCCACAACGCAAGAAAGATTTGAACCTTATAGATCATGTCCAAAGGAGGACCACTTAATAAGGGGGCTATCCTATGCAGACAGGCTGAGAAAATTGGGGCTTTTCAGCCTGGAGAAGAGAAGGTTGCTTGGAGACCTCGTAGCAGCCTTCCAGTATCTGAAGGGGGCCTACAGGGAAGCCAGAGAGGGACTCTTCTTCATGAACTGTGGTGTTAAGCTAAGGGGGCATGGGTACAAACAGAAAGAGAGTAGGTTTAGATTAGATTTTAGGAAGAAATGCTTCACTGTGAGGATGGTGAGGCTGAGGCACTGCAACAACTTGCTCAGAGAAGTTGTGGATGTATCAGTCCTTGCAGTGTTGAAGGCCAGGTTGGATGGGGCTTTGAGCCACCTGGTCTAGTGAAAGGTATACTTGACCACGGCAGGGGGATTGAAACTAGATGATCTTTAGGGTCTCTTCCAAGATAAACTATTGTATGATACTGTGATTCTAATTTACACATTTAATACATTTTGTTTTGTCACTATACTGATAATATTAATTACATGCAGCAGTTGACGTGATCTTCTGTTATTTTTTAACCACCATAATTTTGCTTTTACTCTTAGAGCGTGTTGTTTAGATGAAGTCTAGGCTCACAGACATACTGGATGAGCGAGATTTTTTCTCAAATATTGTTGTTTCAATACAGCTAAGTGCAAAATTGCACATTCAGGGACAAAAAAAAATTAGAGGGAGAACCAGAGGACCGATATATGTACTGTAAAGCTGTTAAAATATAGTGGATATGTGGTTTCATATAAGTTTGTAGGTGTTGGAAGAAAGGGCTGTTTATGACTCGGGATAAATAATGGGAAAAGTAATTAAAAACAGTCAGGTGACAGCCTAGTGTACAGTTCCACTGAGGTTAATAGGAAACTAATCCTTAATTCCACACTTCATAAAATTACCGAAATTGAAAAGGAAGATTGGAATACAAAAATGTTATAGGTCTTGAGAAGATGCCTCACAGTGAGACATTTAGAGTCTGTTTCATTCACTTCAATAAAGAGAGAGTTCAAAGTTCTTGATCATAGACCCTAGTACTGTGTAGAAAATTGTAGATACTAGGAAGTAATTTAATCTAACAGAGAAAGGCATAACAGGAACAAAGGGGCTCAAAGAATAAGACAAGCAAAATTCCAATTAAAAATAAAGCACAAATGCTCCTGAATGAACATTATAAATTGTTAGAACCAAACCTTAAGAAGTACTGTGGGTTTTCTGTCTCTGTATGTCTTCAAACAAATACCCCAAACTTGAACAAGAAAGGTATTTTAACAAAACACGTAACTGCTGGGCTTGATACGGGGAAAGCTGAATGAAACTTAATGGCCTATGATTTAGAAGAGGAGGTCAGACTAAACTATCTAATAGTCCCTTCTGACCTCACACGCTGTGAATCTGTGAATAAATCTCTGAAAATTCTATGACTCACCACTTTCTTGCAAAAATCCATTTCCTTCTTGCCTCTAAGGCAAGGTGGGCTCTCCAGTGCTTTGAGGGTAAGTTTCTGCACTGGACGACGCTGCCTAGGAAGCCATGGATGTGTTGATGCTCAGTACAAGCTAGGCTGTCTTCTTGCATTGATTTCACACTGGCTAGCTGTGTCTCATATCTGTGATGGTAGTTGTCATGGTTCTGGCAACTTCTGGTTATAACACTAATTGTGACACCATTTTCCCCTTTTAGACAATGATTGGGATTGCACATCCTCTTACTGCCCCTGTTGTGTAGGCCACTCTTTGAAAGTAGGTACCAAAGCAGTTGTATAGGAGCTGTCTAATTCTGACCTTATCAGAAGAAACTGTGATGATTTTACTGTCTGAAGAGAAATGCAGATGATAACCATATAGATAGAAAATATCCAAGCCAAACCCGTAATCCATCCAAGCCAAACCCTGAGGATTCTGATAGGAAAAATAGCAAAGCTTTAAAAGTAGAAAAATTAGCAGGATAAAATGAAAGGGAATTCTACCTTAATTCCAGACCCATGACATCGTACATAGGTGTTTGTAGAAGAAAAGAGCTCTCTGAGCAGAAGATTTCTAGGGAATCTAGTCAAAAGATGAAAATGGTGACAAGTTTTAAAGAGAGAAGTCAAAAAAATGAGCAAAGGTGGGCGAAAAAGAGGCACTTCTGGGATAAAGAGGATGCTCTGTATATTTACCAGGAGGGCATCTTTTAATTTCCAACAGGAATGTGGTTGTTTTCCACAGAGAAAATACTGAAAGTCAGTACCATCTGAAATTTGCTCTATTCTCTCAGGATGAATCCTTTCTTGGGATATGAGGGGCAGACAGCTGATATGGAGAGATATTGCTTATATACCTATGAGCTGGCTTTGGTGTATGGATTTTTTTGGCAGGTTCCTGTGTAAATTTTACAGCAGTATATCACAGTTTGTTTAGCAAAAAAGTAATAAAGTTAAAACTATATCACTAGGAGAAAAAAAAACTCTTCATATGCCATGATTATGAATTTGTGTTTAAGATGTTAACACCTCTATATATCCTGCAATAATGATTTTAGTCTTTCTTATGACCAGTTCCAAACCCTCAGAGTGTTTTTTTTAATACCCCAAAATATCTTCCTTTGCTATTACAGAAGATTAGTTACGGAAAAGAGGGAGATATTAATCCAGTAAAGGTCACATCATCTTGATTACAGCCAGTAAAGCAGACTTCTTATCTCTAGCAGAAAGGAATAGTAAAAATCTGAAAAGTTTTAATGTCATTTCATTAAAAAAAATAAAATAAAAACTAATATTTCCATTTCTTTACTATTAATCCCTACAAATCTGCACAGCTCACTTTAATGCCTTGCTAACTAAATGGAATTACTTTGACAATGCCCATCCTTGAACCTCCCACCTCAGGATTTTATAAAGTTTTTGTTTCCCTCGTCCTCCACCTTTTATTATTTGAAATGTTCTGTGCATGTGTCTACAGGCAACTTGAAATTTCATTTCCTTGCAAATTTCTGCATCCTATAGTTAGGTAATTGTGTTGTATTATTTATCAGGAGCCAGCTGTCTGTTCACACTCTGCAGATGTAGACAAAGACGTGTCCTGCCCTGAGGAGCTTGTAGGCTAATTCAAACACTCTTATACCATGAACAGTGTTCATGTTTAAGATAAAATCGGCAGGTCTGGTATGGTGATTAATCTCAAACATGGCTTACAACGTTAGTATTATTGATTTCAAGTGTACTACTTATATGTCTAAATTGTGAAGTGCAAAAGTGTTTGCAAATTAAGTTCTTTAAGAGCTGATTTTTAGATGTGGCATGCAATGACTGTATTCTATTTGATAAATGAATGATTCCAGAATGCTTGGGAAAAGTATGCTACAAAGAATGGAAATAAAATATTAATCTCAAAAAGGTGATCTTGCTATAGTAAAAAAAAAAAAAAAAAGGTGAAGAATCAGAATTTTGGATTTTTTGATGAAACCGGGATGTCACCCTACTAGTTGTTTTTCATATGTTGAAATCATTGATTAATTCCATTGTCTTCACCTATCAGCATTAATATGTAGGCAAGACACTTCTAGTGGAAAATTAAGAATTAAATTTCTTTGACTTTGAGTTCAGAATATGGAAACTGGCAGGTATCCATTTTATCTCACAGTTTCAGTGAAGTACAGGGGTGAGTGAGAAGGGTGCAAGAATTTGTCTCTTTCACTCAGTGATACAGAGTAAGATCCCTTACAGGTGGGATGAGGAGGCACAGAAAAGTAGGCAAGGAGGTTTTTGAATGTGGAGAGGGAAGGAGCCCCCCTCCTGCCCCTCAGACAGTAATCTGCTATGTGCAAACCTTTTGCAGCAGTTCACAGGGCACCCAGCAACATTCCATTATTTCCTGTGTATCTCAGAGGAAAGGCAAATAGGATTAGCAGCCCTTGGTTTTGCGGAGCACAGCTCATGTTGGAGAGAGCTGCTAATGGTTATGAACTGCCCCTGCTTCCTACCCCACCTCTCTTCAGTTTTCCATCATCTAATGCTCTTTTTAACTCACAGACATCATAGTTACACTGCAACCCAATGCAGCACCAGGATCCAGAACCTAGTACTGAATGAGTTCTGTTCAACACTGGAAAAAGTACAGTGTCAGCTCTGCACAGGAAGGTTGGGCTGAACACCATCTCTTGGAGGGACTAAGCACCTTGCTGTGATGCTGCAGTACCTTACATGTGTGCTGTGATTCAGAGCACCCTTTTGTTTCTCCAGTTATCCAGGCCATGCTATACTATGCTTCCCATAATATCACAGAGATCTGGTTCCTGTTTCTAGCAAAATGAGGGAATCTGGACTTCACTGCCTCAGTGTTCTTTGCTCTCAGCTGCCTGTACTATATTTGCAACAATATTTTTGTTCATTTTGAACAGATTCTAGCAAGTGTTTTGACTTAGCTTTAATTCTGGACAGAATTAAAGCTAAAATCTCTGTAGAGAACGGGTGCAGCCTGTTTTGGCCCTTGAAAAAATTCTATGCATCTTTTATTTTTTGCCTGAGCTATTTTTTACAATGTTTGCCCTGGAATTGCCCTTCATGTGTTTTAATACTTCTGTTATCTCCAGAAAACAGATCACAAACCTTCACTAACTGCATTTAGACAAGCCATATATGACACTTTTTTTTTTCCCAGCATCTCCAGCAATGAAAACTGTAGAGGTGGTGTCAAAGTTAAATACCCCATAGAAGCACTACCTGGCTCCTCAGAAGACTTCATGTTAAAAAAAATACATGTTTCTTGGAGATAAAGATAGTGTCATTTTTTCAATATGAGGCCTCAGGCAAACAGAAGTGTCCTTTCCAAAAATAAGCATATCCAGGTAAAGTTCTATGGTTGGATAGCCCAGACCATAGCTTGCTGCTCTGATGGTTAAGAAGGCAAATTTCTTTTGGCTTGATGAGGGTCACTCAACTTTTTGTTATTTGTTTTCTCCCTCTTCAAAATGATCTGTTGCACCCAAACATCTGTACCACACCTACTCTTCTTTGCTTGCTGGGCCTACTGTACACTCATTTCTCAGATTTTGCCCTGAAATCTTAAAAGATTATTTCTGCCTAACCAGCTTCTGCTAGGGCCAGTCCACTAAAGAAGGATGCTGCTGCCCAGCTTCATGCAGCTGCTTCTCAGGACCACTGTTATAACCCAGGCTGTGGCTGAAAAAGCAAGATATTAACATTGCTGCTGAAACTGGCACCAGGAGAGAAAATACCTTTGGATGTGCTGCTGCTGTCCTGCTTTACTAAAATATTTCTAGTGTAGAAGGGCAAGGGCTAATTTTGGAATAGGAAAGTGAATTAAATGCATAATTTCTGACATGTAAGCAGTACAAAAAAAATCAGCCCAGCACTGCAGTGGGAGTACATCTGCTATGTCAAGAGAATCCCTGTAAGTGCTTTTACCTTCTATATTGTTTTCACCAAACAAGTTCTTTGCTCTGATTTGGGGTCTCAGCCAGGCACATCTTCAAAGAAATTAATAAGCTCTTCCTCATGAGAACAGACTAACTTCAAGTATGACTTCAAGTGGGTACACTGCAGCAATTTTAAATTATGTGTATTCATCTAAATAAAAAGTAAATAAAAATAGGGCAGCATGAGAGAGTAGTGAAAATATTTCATCACTATGTCAAAATAAAGCTAAAAAGTAAGGGTACAATGCTGAAATGGGACCAGGTTCATCATGGAAACAGCCCTAATTCTACAGTAAAGGCCCTTACTTGTGTTATTTGGTAACAGCAACCTGGGCACAATGTGGGTATCTGATGTGTTCAGCTGCTAGGCCATGATGCCTTAGTCAAGAGTAATTAAGGAAAGATTTTTCTGCATGAATAGCAGTATGCACAGGTGATTATAAAGCTGAAATACAGAAAAAACTATGTAACAGGCAAGACAGAATAGAGAAGCTTCTAGTATTCACAGATTTTAGCAGTAGACATGGCAAAGAAAGTGAAAGTATTAGGAGTGTTGTACAAACCCATGGCTTTGTTGTAGCATATTATGGTGTCTGCAATCCATCACTTTAATACAGGCATTTGCTTTTCAGTCTGCAACTACAGAGCCACTAGTATTTGTTATATGCATTCAGCATCCTGAAGAAATAATCTCTTTTGTGTCTGATACAGCATTCATTCTCTTCACTGTTAAAGTACATGTGCATGGGTGAAAAGAGAAGAGTCAAACACGACACTGGTTTCACAGGAGGTGTGGGAACTTTATATTTGTTCAAGGAGAGTTAGACAGATTTTATTGTATCCTTTTCACACAGATTAGCAAACAAAGTTTGTGAGAATTCTTAGAAGATAACCATGTATATAATTGATATAATTGTATATCAAGTGTAACCGACCTATATGTTCTGAATTATGGCAGTTTTGATTTGTTGATATATAATAAAATCTAAGTGGCGAAGATAACGTTTAAAGAACTTTTTAAATTCTTTTCAGAGCTCTTGCTTTTGTACGTCAGAGATTTAGATATTATAATATAGATGCCAAACTTATATCTTTAAAATGTACATATGCAAATCCCACTGAATAGTGAAATGAGCACACAGAGATATGGAGTATAAGCTCAAGGATGTGGCAGGGGATGGACGTAAAATGTTGTAGGTGCCACATCTGAAAACTGGCACAGCCATCTGCTGGTTTCAGACTCAGGGAAATCTTGCTTCATGTCTCTAACACAGAGCAATGTATATTTCTGCACTATTCAAAAGTAGCTTGCTAAACATGAGTCTGGTGAGTAGTAGCGAGAGTGTTGCCATGAATACCATGAACTTTTGCCTTCTTATCCCTCTTTCCTTTTGCTCTTTACTACAAGCAAACCTCAAACTATGCTTCATGGTGGGTCTTCCCCAGTATTAAAAATTTCCTAACTATAGTGTACCCTGGCACATTTTTTTGTAACAAAACCACATATCACTTTCAAAAAAATCAGGGCTGACTGGAGAAAGGGTCCATTGAAAGCAGAATGGATGCCTGTGATGTTTGCTGGAAGTGGGTTACGCATCACAGGCTTCCACAATTCCCAACTACAGTGTCAGCCAAGGGAGAGCGGGGCGTGGGCTGGTGGGGACAACACTGCTACTTGGTGTGGGAAAACCTTCCATGCTAAAGGCAACTAGAAGGTACAGCAGTTGTTCTGCCTGGGGCAACCTAGGCTTCCCCTTTGCTTCAATTCTCCCCCTGCTTTTCCTTCTGCTTGCTTATTTTCCAGTTATGACTAGACACAGGACACAGAATTTTTTAGGCCATTAAGACAAGCTTAATTTTTCAGCTGCTTAATTTTCTTTTTAATCTTTTAATTTCCGTTATGACTTCATCTCCCCTTCCTTCTGTGCTACGGCACTGCTGAACTTTAATAAAGCAATACTGAATCCAAGTCTAGACAGTTATATTCAGATTATGAACACTCAGTCAAAAATTTTGCTAGGAATTGATAGGTTGGTTAACCCAAAAATTGAGATAATATTTAGTACCTCTAAAAGCAGATATTTGAACTCTGTTTCTACCCAATCTACTGCATAATAGAACGGGTTGAACTGGTACCTTTTCTTTCTGCACCTATTCGCATTGCAATTGTTCTCTCAGAAAGTGATTTGTTTTGTGCTGCTTTCCATTCACATCACGACCCAATCAAACCACGGAATATAGGAAAGATCAAAGTAGTACAGCATACTCGCCTACAGTAATTCACAGAATATATGAGGCATTAAAATTTTCATTCCTCATTCTCATAAGAAAGACTATAAAGGTAACAGAAAATGATGCAGAATATGAATCTGTTCTTGAGACAATGATTATATCAAGACTGGGAAACAGTATAAACCAACAGACCCTTTCTTGTTACTATCTTTATCACACTGAATGCAGACCTCGCTTGTGTCATTCACAGTTTTATTTCTTTTCCACAGGCTCCTGGTATATCTTTCTTAAACAGAAAGCACAATAGAACAAAAAAAAATCCAACACACCTTCGCAGAGGGTAATAATTTCTTCTTTTGAAATATCTGGTTTTACTTAGAAAAATTCTGCCTAGCACAAAATAGAAAAGAGGTGGACAGGAAGGATAAAAGTTGTAATGAAAATGGTTTAACACGCAGTCCTGATCTGAATTACATCTACAGACCAGATCTTAAAATGCAAAAGTGTGGAATTGGAAATAAATGGAAACAGTCAATGAAAATTCAAGTTTGGAAATGCTTCACAGAGACATATTCTGCAAGATCTAAATGGGTTTGAAGAGATGTACAAATATGAAGGCAAACCTAAGAAAATATTTATAAAATTGTTTCATAATGGATTTTCAAAGTAATTGATTCTCTTTCTCTCTTTCTCCCTCTCCCATTTTAATTTGAATGTGAAAAGCAGTTGTCTTTCAAGTACCTGGGAGATTTTCATTCATTGCAGGGGATTCTGGCTTGCAAAGGAATTATACAGAACAGTGACAAAGGAACAGCAGACCACTGGATCATGGAACCATGGGCTATGACATTTCAGCTCCATGCCACCAGCACTTGAAGTGCAACACTCTGTATTAGCACTGGGCTTTAGAGATTGTTCTTGTAGAGCACAGATCAATTTGGTCGTCATTATACCAAATCAATTTAACACATGTTAATCCTTAACTACAAGGTCCTGTTTAGTCATGACTGGTGTTTTAAAATCTTTCACAAACCTCTTGATACAAAACTCCATTGTGAGATCTGGTAACTATTGCTGTGGTCTATCCATCCAGGAGAGTGCTCAGGTATGTCAGACTTTTAACACTCTCTTGACTTATTTTTATTGGGCTACTCATCATCATATCACTCTGACTTTAGAAGCTGTACTTCAAAATCAAACTCTCGTTCCTTGGACTCTAACTGTTAATACAGATCTATTTCAGGTACACAGGTATTTGGGGCACTTAAAGTGCAGTTCATATGATCCTTATTTCATAACCATTACCTGGTCACAGTCAAGCAAGCATTTATGCCACTATTTATCTAATGTGCTCATGCTTATTTAGCCCCATGCTTATTTAGCAACCAGAATTCCCCACTTTCTTGTGTTCACAAAATTAACTAATTTAAAATACCATCATCAGCCTAAAATAAAGTTTATTGTGTACATTCTTCTTTGGAGGACAATAGACTTGGCTTACTTCAAGTAAGTCTGCAATCAGATGTCCTAAAAAGACATAATATGCCTTATCAAGTATGCTAAACTTTAAAAACCATCTTATCAGAAGTAATATTGGCAAATCTTTTTCTACCAACCAGAGAGAGAAAGCTAGATCCACCATACTTCAATGTCTCATATGATTTGGCAGTATGCCATCCAAAATTTAGCTTGTTAGACTTAATGAGATGGCAGTTTCCAGTAACTGTGGAAGGATCAGCTGCTCACCTTGAGAACCTATATATCTACCAAGTATTAAAAAGAAAAAAAAAGAAATATTAACTTCAGCAGAACACTTCTTTTCTGAATATCAATCCAGTAGAAAGCATATTGGTAGAGATATTAACCCACCTATCTGCATGGGCTTTTACCTCTTAATCATCTTAAGGTATAAAAATACTGAGGAATCTTGAGGATGATGTTGCACGTGTTGTCCATCTACTTTGGATCCGGTCTTACTGTTTAGGATATTTGCTTCTCTTACAAGTGTTCAGACACAGAAACTTGTTAAAAAGGATCGTGTGATCATCAGCTGAACTGATGTAGTACAGACATCTAATTTGCTTTGACTTATCATGAGAATTCAGACAGAGTTCAGGTTTCTGTCAACCTTGTCCAGGCTGCAATAGAGATGTAGGAGAGAGATAGTGTCCATCTCTTCAGAACAGCAACTCGGTGAGTAAAGCTGACCAAGAGTAAAATGCAGAGGACTGCAGCTAGTAACCAAGTACTGATGGAGATACATGACAAGAGTGTTTACTGTTCCTGGGAAGGAAACAGATTGCAATGGTTAGAGATTTAAGCAAGGAGCAACTCATCCCAGTTGTAAGAGAGGTTTCATGACAGATAGGGACTAATTAGCAAAAACCACTTGCTAGTCTCTAACAACTAAGAGGTAATATGTATCTTCTTGCACACTGGTTAAACATCAACAGAGCAGTTAAATAGTGTATTGGCATTTCATTCACATAAAGCTGTCTTACTAAACCTAAATTAAATTCTTACTTGAGAGGCTTAAAATGTTGTCTTTAATGAAAAACCAATTTTTTTTCCCACATCACATGTTCTAGTTTGTGCTTTCAATGATGTCTAAAAACCTAGGGATGCAAAATATGGTTGCACCTCATGCCTATCATCTTTGAGGTACCATAAATATGCCTTAAACTTTTGCAGTTCTCACTCTAGAAATGTTAGTTTACAGCACACGACCCAAACCCCCAAAATGAGTTTATTGTGATGAGCACAGTGTATAGCTCTAGTTAATCTGTCTGGAGACTCCCTCCTCCTCAGATAAGATCAATCGCTATTCTCATAATTTACAAATTGTTTCCAGATATCAGACATCATCAGCCTTGTTATTTTCCTACTGCAGTAAACAAAGGGACAAGGAGACATAAAAGGTAAAAGGCTTTTTGTGACATAAAAGGGAATGCAAGGTTGATGTATCCTTTGCTCGTGGTATTTTTTGGCAAAAGATACAATAATGCAAGTATCTTTCTGATTGATTAAAGTATTGAAGCGGATTCTTTGCTTCATAAATAATGCTCTATTACTTTTCTTCAAAGACAAGTAAACCTTGACAGACTGACCTTTTTCAGGGCAGAGAGTTGTTTCAGTGCCATAAATTATACTGTAAAACGAGTGGAAATGCTACTGAGAAGTGTGTGACAAAATAAGATTAAAGATTACTACACACAAAAGATTGTTGTTTTATTAATGGAGTCCTGTCAGTAGGATGAAAAATTCTCAGCTTTTTACTGGATGCTGAGATCACGTCAAACAGAAAATTATGAATGCATTTTCTAAAAGACAACCAAACGTGTCAAAATAACAATATACTGATTAGTTACCCTCCCCCTACTTTTATGTAGTCACTTAAAACAATTTCAGTGCTTTTCATATAAAGTTTAAGTGCTGCAGTTCAGCTTGTAGTTCTGAAGGATCATAAAGCCTATTGGCCTGTATACAGGCAGGTGTATGAACAGTACAGGAAGACACTTCCCTAGAACAGAAGCTTAAGCATCTCCTTTGTAGGATGTATTACACGAAGAGAAAGAGCATACAGTATTTTTAGACCCATTATTGTAACCAGTAAACACTCAGTTTGAGAAAGATATCAAGAATTTGAGAACGAAAGGCAGAGATATCCATGGAAAAATCAACCTAAGTAGTATTAGGCCTTGCTTACGTATTATTTGATAACTTGACAAATGACATTGTCATTCCAACATGTAAAACCTAGTTAAAATGAAAAGAAGGAGCACAGAAGCTCAAATAAAATGGAAGAGTTTGATGTGTTTATTTATAAGGCTGTGGATTTATTTTGTTGTATGGTTTTTTTCTCTCTTTCAATCAATTTACCTGAAAGTTCTGGTCAATGACTTTTGGATCAGTGACATTTATTGAAAAGATAGATGATATTGGGAAGTCAAGGAAAATGGAATACAGCATGAAGCCTAAGTGAACAGTATAGAAATCAAAGGTTTTCCTGATTTCTGAATCAGCACAACTCACACAAACAACAATTAAAAAGCTATAATAATGCCATGAAAAAAACCCATGTTTCACAAAGTCATTATAAATCACTGCTCAGTACAGAGCATTATTAAGATGATTGGATAAGATGCCCATGTATTGGCTTTCATTATTGTTAGCAGCAAAGGCCTGGATCAGAATTACCCCTATTACTGTAAGCGGCACAACAATGACAGGATGTGTCAGAAGCTGTAAACACATTTCAAAAGACATGACAGTTCTTGGATGCAAGAGCTAAAGGCTAAAATAATGATGGGTTTGCTCACCACTCACCATCAGATGCAAATGCTATGTGGTACCTGGGGCCAGCCTCGGGCACTGCACCACCCTGACCGAGCTGCAGGCGATGGTCCCTGTCCTCCAAGCCCACTGGTCTAACTCCTCACTTTTCTCTTTCTTTCCTTTATTTTGCCTTCAGATTTCTTATTTAGCTTAACATACTGAGATCAAATGTCTTCTAAGAAATACTTATATAAAGCTTGCCATTGTATATGACCTTTCTGTTGAATCTTCTTTTTCTTTATTTCCTACAGTCCTTTTCCTTTCTGCTAATATCCTATCTGATCATACATTGTCCATCCTGATTCTTGATATTTCCCTTCAGATTTATTCTTGTGAAAAATAAAACGCATTCCTCTTTCTGAATTTCACCAGCTATCTCCACCTTCTGACTATCTCTTTGTTCAGTGCCTTCCACACAAAAATCCCCCGAGTCCTGGCTCTCCTAATGTCAGCTATCCTTCCATATTCTCCTTTGCAGATCTGCATGTCAGCACAGACCTGGTATTTTCCAGCTCTGCCAACTCCATAGCACGTGATCTTAATTTTCTGAGCAACATGCAAACAGCTACTGTTCCCTTCATCCCATTGCTCATCATGTCTGTTCACTCTCCTTCCTAGGAAACTCCTAGATAAATTAATAAAGAATTGCATCTGAGTTTGGGAACTCTACAGGCCTTATTTGTATATGCAAAAGAGGCCTCACTCTTTATTTTAAAATCACACTGGCATATTCCTGCAGATTCCTACACAGCTCTGGATGTGTACACACCTCACAGATTCCTCACAGTTGACTGGAGTACCTTTCAAATACCTCATAAATTAGCACACACCTTTACTTGATTGGATACTTACTTATATGCATAAATCCTAAGTACCCTGCCACACAGTATCTCCATTCACAAGCATCCCACATGACATGCTAATTCCTCAGAGACCCAAGCCCTCACTCAGAGGTTACCTGCACCTCCCAGAGGGTACTCCCTACAGGAGAGGCTTTCCCACGTGTCAGGAGGCTGCTTGGAGGATACAGGACCCCTCACCCTCCACCCGATGAACAGTGTCCTTCCTCAGTGTCATGGCTTGCACAAATCCCAGCTGATTTGCTGGATAATTTGTATGAGCAAAGATGTATGAATTCTAGGCACCAGGTCTCTTGCCTGAGTACACTGAGCCACCGAGGGCTGGGCTTCATCTGGTGATTTCTGAAGGCAAAAGAATGCAGACAAGAGGCCACTGGACTGGAAAGGGGGTCTCGTCCCAAAACAGGGCTATAGCATGGAGAAGTTTTAGATATAATGGGCTTAACAGTGTGACTTTGAAGACCCTTTCAGGAACGATACAATCTCACAGCCTTTCACCTGTCTTTTAAATTGGATAAATAATGTGTATTTATTTGAAATCAGATATGAATTCTGAAACATTTGGAATAACATGTTTAACAATGCTTTTTTTTTTCAATGTTAACCAGCTCTAGTTTGTTTTTCTAGGCCATATGGTTTATTTTCCCTCTTGCCATCTCTGTTCTGCAGCCACATGGTCTGTATGTAGGGCGGAGTCAGGTCTCTTTATCCCAGATGTTTAGAAAAAGACACAGACTACTAATGCATTTATATGCAAAGGAAGCTTAAGAAACTTCTTGATGCATAAGCTTCACATTTGCTATTTCAGAGCTTCTGTCATTCCCTACAGTTACATATACTTCCAGCAGTTATTTGGAAACCATGAGTTCTCACACAAGGGAAACCTCCTTTCTATGCCAATTAGTAGTGATCTGTTCATCCACATTAACTGTGAGCTGTTTGGACATTCAATTATAACATTTAAACTCTTATCGTTTTGCAGCATTTATGACTCAGGGATTTAGAGTACATCTTTGACAATAAGCACTGTTAAATTCATAGGCACAGCAATGACTCAGAGGGAAGCTGGAAAAAGAACATTGCAGTAACTATATACACAGAATGCAATTGAATGGGAAATAGGAGATGCTACTTTGATAATGTCAACCACTGGAAATTTATTCATTCTGGTTTTGTACACAACAGACTTCAACATCTTCCAGAAACATATATAAAATTAATTTTCTAATGTTGTTGAAGTCATAATCATTTTAATGGCATTTTAATGCAGAGACACATGCTGTCTTTCCCTAATGTTTCTCATGTTTTACAAAGAGTTGACATTTTACTTCTAACTTAATTGCAGGTATCTAATTAATGTACAGAAATCTTTTATGTGTGCACTTAACGGTCACTTGTACTCCTTAAATTGATAAATCCTTCCATGCTCCACTATGCTGTTGAGTACATTAAAAGCATAGAAACAAATGTTCTTTCATGCTGTGACTTTGCTTAGTCAATGCTGACTTACTTCAATAGAAGTAATGACATAAACACAGGAGTCATTCTGCTCTCTGCAACTCACACAGAGAGTGCAAGAAAATTTTCATACTCTCAAATTCTTACTCATTTAAAAAAATCACAGTTGCACTCTTTAAAAAGCAAATGATAAAATATTCACCCCAACTGATCTCTGCCAGAGTGAAGAGAGTGCACAGAGGAATTTTCCCCACTGAATTTTAAAATCAGCATGTCAAGATAATTCTAAGTTGCATAGCATTTTATGATTCCAAGAACTGCATTCTGACTTGGATTTGTTTTGAAACATTATGCCAGACTTCAGAGCAAAAAGGTTTATAAAAGGGATGAGAATGCAGTAAAACTCAACTTTATTTTATTATTCTATCAGCTTAGCTTGACCTACAGCAACCATGCAAAGGGTTCCTATTAGACAGTTCTTCACTTGCTAAATAAATTGGACCAAAGATGATTTTCTTGACTGAGAAAATTCTCTCATGTTGACTAAAGAATTTCTGCTCTGTCTATAAATATTAATGTTCTTAGTAATAAATTACACACATGAATGGCACTTTATTACTTGAAACTAAACTATTAAAAGCCTTATTTAGATTGCACAGAAAAAAAAATAATGTAATTAAGGTCAGCTAAGCAAGGCCAACATACTAATACTACACATACTAAGTGTCTTGAGCAAAATCTGGGCTAAACCCATATGTCTCCACTCATAACCAAGTGTTTTCCCACACCAAACTGCTTCAGCTATCAACACAGTATTCCTGCTGTGTCTTTTTCTCATATAAAGCATTTATTTCTGCTCACTCACCTGGACCTTTCATTCCTGCTTCTGATTTACAGTTTTGAAAGGACTGCAAGAGGGAGTGCTGAAATAAGTGTGCTGAAAAGGATTCTGGGGTCCATATGAAATCCAGAGATATCCACGCTGCATGGCAGAGAACAATCCCTGAGAATCTCTGTTCAGAATAATGGAAGAGCTGGAGGACTGATGGAGAGAAATCTTAAAAATCCTGACAATATAAGTTCACTGCTGACTTTATTGTGAATGAGGAAAGCATTTTTAAGCATCATTTCAGTGCCTGTGTGGAAATGTGGCACCCTAAAATCCAGCAGCACAGACGGCTCTTTAAGGTCTCTCTCCAAGTAATTAACAGAGAGGAAATGTGTCTTATAAAAAAGAATTACATTGCTGTAAGCAGACTTCCTTACTTTGCCTGTGAAAGTATGTTTCAGCATAATAGTTACTAAGTAAGCATCTGAATGTACCGAGCTCCTGTGTACTCTTCTAGTTCCATCTGAGTGAACAACACAGACAAAACATGATTGGCAATATCTTATTTCTTGAGCAGCACTATAAAAAGTGTTCACTCTGTTCCAAAACTAGGCCTAGGGGCATTTCTGAGCCTGCAAAACCTTCATTGCTTGTGATGGACAGAAAGGAAGAATCCAAACTCACTCTCAGACATGCAGCTGAATTTGAAAGGCTAAAACAGAGGCTTCGAAAAAGAAAATATGTTTTCACTGATGTGAATTTAGTTGAAAGTAGTGAAGACCTAGAGTGCAAATAGATGCCCAGCTGTGTTTAAAAAAAAGACACTTAAGTGTCTTACCTAGCAGGAACTCAGTCTTATTTATATGTACTATCAAGTACCTGCCTGCGTCTTTGGGCATCAAAACGCCTTAAAGCTCTCTCCCTGAGACCATCACTCTGAAGCACATTCCTTCAGGCTGTCTTCATGTCCCATCCTTCAGGCCACAAAACCCCTTAATGTGAGCTGGACTTTCAAGCTGTGGCTGACATGAGAGTGTTAAACAGATATATCTTATGCTTTAGGTCACAACTGCTACTAATAGCCAAATATTCTACAAATACTTATTTGGGTCTGTGACAGATTGGGAAAGTTAGCTGTTATAAACCCCTAAAATAATGAATCCATTCCAGAAAATAGGATATAATGCAAAGGTTAAACAATTTAGTATACTTTTGCACATGATAACATCAAATTTCATAAGAACATTTCCTCTGTATCGAGAAATGTGTATATACCAGTGAGAACCATTTACATAACGTTTTTCAATAAAGACCACTCAAAAAACATTATTGGAAATTGAATAGCACTGGGGCTCACTTGTTCTTCAGTGGAAACACTGCATTTTTACTTGTCCCTAAATTTCACTTTTAAAGTTTTTAGAATTGCCTGAAAATGCAATTAGATTATAAAAATGTGGGCAATGAAATATGATGACTGTGAATGTTTAAGATGATGAATATATCTATCAATATTCAGAAACCAAAATACTCACTGAGCCTGATAGGTCACAGACTCAGATTCCCTGTAGTAGAAAATCTGTAAGAGGAAGAAGAAATGGCATATTTTCTTCCTTGTTTTTGACAGTTGCTTCTGTTGAATAGGTGATTTCATCTTTTCCTTACTCTGTTTGTAATTCTAGGACAATTGCCAATGACACATTTTCACAACTATTCAAAGGCATCATTCAAGACTTGTTTACACAAAAATTGCCAGAGAAAATATTCACCTGAAATATAGTTCCCCTTTCTCTGTGGTCAGTGCTACCTATCAGAAGTGCTAGGATTTTTTTTTTTTTTTTCAGTAGCAATTAATAGGAAATTGCCACCATCCATCATTTTTTATACAACTGATATTCATATCCACTAGGGAAATATATGAAAGACAAATACCCGAATTGCTGAAGGTTGATCTCAAGGTCAGTCAAAATGATCCACAGGAAACATTTACAGGCAGCTGAAATTGCTTATAATTTGTCAGTAATCTTTTGGAGCAGTCTATTGAAGATAAGTTGTGTCTTGATAATTTGGAGTGGCCAACATGAGTTTTGATTCAAAGAGACAGGCTTTGAGTAGGTTAAATGAAAGAGAATGCATTTATGTAATCTTAAGCCTTCCAAGGCAGGGAGATCAGGGGTAGACATCTCCCAGTGGTGCTCTCTTACGCTGTGTGGGTTGATGCACTAGTTTGATTTAATACCAGATTATAGAGCCGTAACCTTGTACTTCTTTTTTGTTTACTGAACAACAACAACACAAAAAAAAAAAGAAAGAAAAGAAAAGAAAAAGCCAGTTATTTGAAAATATGTCATTTGTGTGTGTTTGCAGAAGTCCTGTCAATAAAGCACGTTTGAAACAAATATCTCAGAACCATATCAAAACTGTAAATTGGAAGTTCAAATGTTTTTAATATACATTTTGAAAATGTCACTATTTCCCTCATCAGAGATGATGACCCACCACTGCAGAAGTTTTACATGCAAGAAATAAGACACTGAGTAAAACAGAACCATTGTATGACTATAACATTGAAAATCCAGGAACATAAACTCCAGGAAGAAAAATAAATATGTAATTTTTGTTGGGCTCCAGAGAGAAGCGATTTATGGATCAAATCACCAAGGGAGTCAAAAGAACAGTCAGAGCAAGTAGTAATGTAGTGGAGCAGTCATCCACTGTTAAGATTAAGGGGAGAGAACTTGAGGGCATTTTCATTTTTTTAATGTTAACATTTGTCAGCTATGAAGAAGGATAATATCAGATACAGTCAAAAAGATTCTATGATTTTGGACACTACACCCTCAGCACTTGGAATTAACCTTTCAAAATTCAGTCCTTTGGGGTTTTTTTTTCTCCCAAATGCTTTCTTTCACCTTTATCTAAATGTGCCTAAATATTAAAGTACTGGGCACTTCCAGGCAGCCATAGATGGGAATATAGAGGCATTTATAAAACATCTTTTTTCTAAAGTCAGGAGAAATCTTGAAAAATGCTAGAATTTATTCATATTCTTCTGCGTAAGTGAGGCAGCATATGCTGAAGGAAATTAATCCCTTTGCAGTTTTCCTATAGATGCTTTTCAGTCTTCATCTGAGTGAATTTCATCTGAAGAAGATAAAAAGAATGTGATAAATTGCCCCATTTTTTAACACTTTAATACTTTGTTCGTCTGGCTTAAAATTCCAAATTATTTTCTTAATACAATTTTTAATGCAGCACAGCCTCCTAGGAAAACCCTATATAGTTAACTTCTGAGAAAAAATGTGTTTTCCTCCCACTGCCCTGGTAGCTGTTTTGTGCACCTCTGCTAGCTCTTACTGCCTCTTCTGGGAAATGGAAAGTAAAAATTATATGCCGGATCTGGTGCCACCAGTGTCTTGTACAGCATCATTCACAGCTTTTTGTTTCTACTGGAAATACCTCTATTACTGAATGTTACAATTGCATCTGTTCTATTTATTTCATTTGTTGGTTTACATTACACAGTTTTGGCAACTGAGAAACATCATCTGGTAAAGTAATTTATCCAGTCTTTCCCTCAGGCATTTCCACATGAGGACTCCTAGTTCTCAGTGCTTGAAGTGCAAAAACTATCACTTCCTATTAATGAGGTTTTTTTTCCTGTTGCTATTATTCAAATACTGGGGATCTTCTGATGCTTTCTAGCACCTCTTACCTTTGCCAGCAGATTTCATCAGCCACCTCCCAGTCTTTGTGCCAAAGTCATTAGTGAAATTTTATGTCACATTGCTCCCAACACTGAACTGGTGGGGCTCCCATTGCTAATTTCCCTCTGGCCAATGCTTGCCTTTCATCAGCAGACTCTTGTCATCTTCCCTAGCTAGCTCCTTAGATATCTGGTGATCTTTTCACTCTGCCTGCTCCAATGTTACTTATAGTTTTCCATACTGTATCACATCAAATACTTTATTGCATTGATACTGCTGAGATGTCTCTCTTGGAAAAATCTGCTGTCTTAAAAAGGGAAAGATGCCAGTTTAGTCTGACACAATGTATTTTCAGTAAATTTGTATTTCATTATAAACACATCTCCTTGCCATGGTATTAAACGAGTGTTTTCTGCAAAACTTTTTTCCACAGCTGGAATAAAGCAAATGTTGAGCTGAGAAATATATGATAAGCCAGGTCATTTTCCTTTACTTTTAAGTACAGAATGTGTGTTTTCTATTCTCCAGTTATAAAAAGCAGGATATACATATAAGGATAAAGAATGTAATAAAAAGTAATGATTGCATTTATTTTTATTTTGAACTTAAGTTTGTAAAGACTGAGTTGATCACTTTCTCCCAAGCATAATGCAATTTCACCTCAGTGTAAGCAGCAATATTTATAGCTGTCCATACACTTCAACTATAAAACAAGTACAAATTAAACGATGTGTAGGCCTTCCCTCATTAATGGGATGATTAAATTTTTTTGTTACTGAAGTATTAGAAATTTGGCATGAAGATTAACAGATCTCCCACAAACCTGGTTACTCAAGGCAGCTTTTATTTTTTCCATGTATGCTTACTGATTAATTTCTTTTCTAAATTTCATTGTTATTTAGACGCTAAATTGCACTTCATGTTTATTTTTGTTCTCCATTATTATTAATATTTCTTGACCAATTGTTTTGAAGCATGATACTTTGTCTCAAAAAAACTCCCTTTCCCTCTAAGAGCTATTCATACAACCAAGCTATTCATTACTTATGTACTGCTTGTTAGAATATAACACAGATGAGGTTGCTACAGCTCCATCAGACCCCTCCCTTTCTCTGCCTTTGGTTCCTCACTAAACAACCTACAGTACATCTTGTGCTAACCCAAAGGACTCTTCCCCTGTATCCCCCAGTGGGTCCCACACTCCTAGGCTGTGACCCCACGAGTCAGTAAGGAGCTCCAGAGACCCGCTCCCCTTGTCTCCCTGATGGATGCCATACCTGGCCCGTGGGGTGGCCACTCTCTTTGATAGCCCCGTTAAGGTTTGCTCCCATAACAGACTTGAATTTTCACCTGAGCTTGCGCAGCAACGCTCCTTTTTGCCCTCAAAGACACAGTGGTAGGAAGGAGAGAGTACTCCTTCATAGACTGTGGTAAAGGTTTCACCATACTTCTTCACATTCAAAGCATCAACTCTAGCATAAGTGATTGCTCTCTGAGCCTATAAAAGATCAACTCAAACTGAAAATTTCAGAGTAAACCAGAGACCAGTCTGAAGATTTCCTCTGTTTCTAGGCATGAAGGGTTCTGATAACCTGTTTTAGTACCCCATGGCCTTGTTTCTGTCCTCCTCTTCAGCAGTCTTCCTTTGCCAGCTTACTCTGTGTCTTCCTTTTTAGAAGACATTTCCATTATGAAGATCAGAAAAGCAGATCTGACTACCTTAAAGAAAGAAGTACTACCCCTTGAATAGTCTGTCTATGTCCTTCTGTAAGGGTGGTGAGGCACTGGAACTGGTTGCCATGGGAAGTTGTGGACGTCCCATCCCTGGAAATGTTCAGGGACAGGTTGGATGGAGTTTGAGCACCCTGGTCTAGTGGGAGGTGTCTCCGCCCAAGCAAGGGGAGCTGGAAGTGGATGATCTTTATAGCCCCTTCCAGCCTCAAAAATTCTGTGGTTCTACAGTCTCTGCAACTTCAAGAAGCCTTTTAGTAGTTGTTCAGTATCTAGCACAAAGCCATGAGCTCAATTTACATATTAACTTGCAGAATTTCCATCTGACTTTTGTGTCTGCTCCCCTGATAAATTTGGACTCAGTTACATGCATTTGGTCCCACACATGTTTTCAGAGACTGAGTCATTACTCTGGGCATGACCAGGGCTAAGTAAAAGGCTGAACAATGGGTGAAGAGATCGAGAAGGTGAGAGGGATTCAAAAGATTTTGAAAAACCTTAGGAAATCTTACAAGAAGAGAAAAATATCAGTCTTTTTTTAACCAACTTTTATATTTTATTTCCATCCATTTTAACTATAAATTCTACTTCTTGGCAGAACAATTGGAGAAAAGTAGGTCTTGTGTAAGTCTCCAGTGGTGTTATAGTGAGTTATTGCACATCTGATTCTAACTTGGATAAAACTCAATGAAGTGCTAAATAAATCAATGGTTTCTACTTCTTCCTAGTAATATTGTCATGGAATCATTTTATAATTGTGATAAGACTTCAGCAGTGCCTGTCAGTGATCAAATAACAATTTCTCTGGGTAATGAAGCCAGCCATCAATGTTTAGTCTGACCCACAGCAATATAAAAAAGGAGCAAGGATACCCTAACAAATCTCACCTTGTAAGGATTTACCATCTGCATGGAGTACATTTAAGGCATAGTTTCTGAATTCAAAACAGGAGAACAAAGAAAAGAAAGCAGTGACTTGGCCTGGCAGTTTTCAGATGAGATTTCCAAGGTGAGAATGGTGTACTTTTGGCATTCACCTTTGACAAGCACATGGACTTAGGTTGTGCATGACCATCTCTTTCCACCACTGACACCATTGATAAATAGGGAAAAACACACAGAAACTCCTGGGTAGTTCTGAGGTCAGAATGTACCATCTCAGTACTGAAAGAGAAGAGGATAAAGGCTGTCTCCTGAAGATATTTCAGGTTTCACTTTGATTGTCATCTCTACTGTGAAGGTATGAAACTGCAGGCACATGATGAAAGACATGCACATGAGACACTGAGGTCAAAAGTCATAATTAATATCCAGGCTGACCTTTAGCACTTCTCTAAAAATAATCACCTGGAACCCCAAATAGCTGAATAATTTTGGTAGGTCAGACAGCTCCTAAAAAATTCTTAGAAAAAATTACGAAAAGTTTTCAAATAAAGCAAAAAAGATACAAGCCATCACATGAAAACATCAGAACCATGTAAAGTTTGCAAAAAAAAAAAAAGTCTAATAAAATAAAATTTAAGTATTCCTGTACCTATCTTTTACCTTTCAGAAGAAGTTTTCAGTGAAGTGCTACTACTGTTCCTATTTTCCTGTTGATCAGTCCCCAAGATTTGGATCTGATTATGACTTCATTGTTAGTGTACTTGTGCAAACTTTTTCTTATTTTGTTAGATTTAGTTCTCGTATGTAACCTCGAGCAAGTATCTCAGCATCTCTATGAATCAGGATTTTGATATAAAATGAGATTAGGAATGATTTTCCATCTCTCAAGAGGCTTGCAAGGATAGTCACTCAACATATAAAAAAGGTAAGTAGTATTAATATCAGTTAAGATGGTTAGAATGAAATACTGACATGAGAGAAAATGAAAGCTTCCATTCTGAACTTATAATGCTTTTTTTGCTGAATATAGAATATATTATTGGAATTAAAGTAAATAACATCAGAAAGTTGAGAAACAGACTGCACCATGAATTAGGATTACAAGTGTTTAAGTGATATTTTTAGCTTTTCCCCTGTTAGCACAAAATACTTACGATTCCTAGTTAAACCACACCTCATATTTTTCTTCTGCTGTCTCAAAAATAAAATTATTCTAAACGTCCATCTTTCAATATTATCATGTTCCAAGGTTAAAAAGAACAGAATTAGGTAAAGAAATCTTTGGTTTGAGCAACAAAAAGATGGCATACCCTGCCAATAAAAATGTCCCGGTATTCTCTTTGGCTATGCAAATGACACATCTCTTCTGACTGACAGCTGTCAATTACTTTGTATATATCAATCTTGACAAAACGTGGTACGTCTTAACACTTCATTTCTTAAGTGCTATGCATATTTTGAGTGCTAATTGTTGCTGCACTAACTAGCATTTCTTCATGTATTTCAGTTAACGCATTAATATTTCAAATCATGAAATGACAGGACTCTGTTTCTGTCTTTTATAATTGGTACGCTGTTGTTTCCAAACAGTGCCTTTTATATGAAGCACTATTTCATACAAACTGACAACTTGATCACTGTGATGCTGAAATATTAACTTATATTTTGGCAGGATGACATTTCTTGTGACATACATGCATTGTATTTATTTTGATTTTTATTCCTAATCCAAGAAAAGTGCAGTGCAGTTCTCTTAAAGGAAAAAAATATGAAAAAATAATACATTTTATTGGAGGCATACTTCCTAGAGATGTTATTTAAGAAATAATGTACTAAAATTGCTCATTACCTCCAAGCAGAAACATTTGGATTAGAAAGATAATTCATAAAATAGCTAGAATTTCCTTTAAAATATTATTACAAGAATTATTATTATAATTATAGAAAATATTGTTTCCTTTAATTAAAGCTCACTAGAGGTAAGGTGATCATTACTGACGCTATTTTCTTTGATGCAGTTGAATATGTTGCTGAGCAGGTACTTGTACCAAATATTCCCATGCTGTTCATTCTGAAAATTATATCTAGAGATCTGATTGCTCTTGATGGTAGATACAACTCCACAGCATAACTGTGACCATCACAGTCTACCTTGCCAAAACCAATGTAGCTCACCCCCTTCAGTCCTTGTGTTGAGTACCTTCTGAGTATTAACTGAGGACTGAAAAGTAAGGCAAAAAAGCCATAGATTTTAATTTTCAAAAAAAATTACCCTTGCCTTAAATAAAGAATTTATTATAAAAGTTTGCTATAAAAGTTTCACATGGACTGTACACACAGTTATGTAGGATATTGCTTTTATGTTGTCTTAAGGGTCGTAGTAACAATCACAAAATTAGCCTGACCAAGATAAATGTGAATCTATAGTAATTTTGTAGGCTAACAGGCTACAATCCTGAGAGCACACAGCTTCCATTAGTGCCACTCAAACCAGGACAATATTGCAAATTGGGCTATTCAATAGAAAGATAAATAGATGGGTCTATACAAGAATAAGCAGTTTCTGCCCTTCTAGTTTACAATTTGGGTAATAACACTCACAAGTAACCTTGAAGCTCTTTTTAACTGCCTGAGCTAACTGAAAAAATAGAGCTGTGCTTTCCAGCCCTCAACAGCAAACCCTTACCAACTGTGGCTTGGTAAATGAGTAGAATCTCCACTTTCCTCTGATGCTTTGACCATTCATAGTTAGAGAACAGGTTTGCATTACTGAGATGAACCCTTAGACTATCTCATATTTTATATCAGCTATTTTATAGATCTTGTACGATTCCACAATTATTACTTTCCCTTGGTTTTAAACAAATAGAGTGGTAATTTACTGAGACACTATTTAACTTACAAAAACTGTCCAAAACACTCCCAATGTGTAGTTCTTCCAAACAGTGCATGGTCTGTCTGTGTCCACTGAGATAGAAAATGAAGTCCCCCTTGTGCTGTGCCTTACTCCAGCCACCTACAGCTGCAAATTCCCTAAAAGGACATGTGAATACTCTAGTCCCCCAGAATGTTACACACACTAATAGCAGGTGCTGACAAAAGAGGTTCCACTTAAACACTGCAGTGGATTACACCACCCATCCCTTCATGAAAAACTGTTGGAAAATATGCCACAGATGCTAATAATTGTTCATTAAGCTGTCAGCTACTCCTCCCGTGTAGCTATCAATTTTGCCTCTCTAGAAGAATTGAGAATGGAAAAAGGGAGGCAGTGTTAAAGGTAACAACAACAGGAAAAAGTGAAGCTGTATTATTGCTGAGCAAATATTTCACAACGAATTATTTACCTAACCCGCTTAACCTCCAATTCTGTTTGTGCAGTATCTGCAAGCAAACAAATGGCTTTTTCTCAATCAACTACATTTGCTGCTCAAAATTAACCAACCACATTTTGAGACTAAATTTTGTTTAACTGCAGATCAAACACAGAAAGTCGTTTGCAATTATTCTCTTTTTAATAACCTCTATTTTGTCAATGTTAGCTAGTCATCACTTACTAAATAAATAACGTTTCATTGTCTGCTTCCTTATTACGCACAACTAAATTTGGTGCAAATATTTGCATGTGGAAATTTCAGTATTGTTTTAATTGCATTTGGGTCAGTGTTTTACCATTAGCAGGAGGTATAACGGAAAATCAGTGCAGAAGAGGTTCAAGAATGGCTGGAGCAAAACCCATTTAAAATGTGAAGGAAAACTTGTGGGGCAAAAGTAGCAGTCTAGTTCCACCTTCTATATTAGCCTGGCTAAATTTCAAAAAAATATAATAACAAAACAGTCAGCAGGTACCTGTAATTTGATGCACAATATGTTTTAGACACATAGCAGGACATGCCAGTACATACTATATTCATGATCCTTAATGAAGAAAGAGAAAATAATAAACTTCACCCATTCATGGAGAGATACCAAAGAAGTTAAGAAATCTAAAAAAGCATGATGGGAAAAACTTATTGAGAGGACACTGCCTAAAAAACATGGTACAAACAGACTCCTTTTACACTACAAGAATCCAGCCTCAAAAAAAAATTCCTGTCTTGGAGAGAAACATCTTGCACATAGTTCAAACCTGTGAAACTGGTATGCTAAAAGAACCAGGCTACAGCCTGTAAGCATGAATAAAGAGGGTGCCAAAACCAGGAGAGGGGTAAACCTGCATTGCTTTCTAATTTTGGGTGCTTTGAAAGAGGAAGATACTTGATTTCACACGCCACGTGTACACTCAAAATAATTCCCATCCTGCTGGGGGACTTGTCTACTGCATGGTGTACATTTGTTATTAATGACTTCTCTCTCTCTAGTAATTATTAAAACCCCAACATTTGCTACCAGAAGCTATACATTTGTCATATTTGTATTTATTCATGTTTTACAAGGAAAATGTAATATCTTACATGGCATTTTAGTTCTTTATTGGCAATGGTTATAAAATTATTTACATTTCCAAAGTATCTAAAAAGAACACATCATTACTAAAGTAAAATTAAAAAACAAAACAAAACACAGTTAAAACATGTCACAGATGAATTTCTGTGTAACACCAAAAGCAAAATATGTCTAAGTCTGTCTTACAAGGGATGGAATTTTCCTAGAAATCAAGCTGTTGACATGAATACACCTATGTGAAGAGGAGCAACTTGTCTTGTTTTTTGCAGTATTGCACACAAATCTGAGCCATCCTACTTGAGAGGTTTGCAAAATTTATTACCTAAATATACTCAAAAGGTTGTCAATTCTTGAGGTGCTGAATCCAAGTGTAAGAAAATACTTTTATGGAAAAATCATTCTGGGTGACAGGGAGTGACCTCATCTCATACACACTCCGCATTTTCCATTCTGCTGAGAACAGATCATCAAGCCAGGCTAACTGAAATAATCAAAGTATTAGCAGAGCTGAATATCATACCAGTCCTGCTAATGTCTTCCACAGGTCAGCTCTAAACAAAGATGAGTCATGCAACCACAAGCATTTATTCTACAGTTCTGCCAAGCCACAGATGATTTTCTGGGCATGATCCTATGAAATACCCTTTTTTATTTCTTTAGTACTTCATTAGATTTGACACATTCTAGGTGATTGTCTTGCACAGAACTTAAATTAACCTTTCTGCAAAACAAGAAGGAAATTCAAGGAAAGGAAACGCATATGGAAATGTGATGTAATTCATCCAACAAAGCGTCTGGAGCAGCTGAAATTTGCATATTCTGATGAAGAACAGATATAAATGTTCCCTGTAGACAATGGGGGTACTGTCACCAATTCCTTTCACTGAAGTACTGCTGCCTGTATTTGCTGCCCTCCTTCATCTCTCCTACACAGGGTTTATGCAATGATTACTCAGCATTACAATTCAACCTCTCTGATGGTTAGTGGGAATATGCATACATTGCAAGTGCTGTGAAGCTTAGATTTACAGATCCTGGTGAGTCAGCTGGCCCTCAGCTGGAGTTGCTGTCAGTTTAACATTATTTAGATGCATGCTTAGCAGCTTCTCCTGATTTTTCTCATAATGTATATTTTAGCAGTTTCTCGTCTGTTTCTCATAATGTGAAATAATGTGTCTGACCAAACTAATAAGGGAATGTGGGGGATGCTGAACACAATCTGCCAGCCCTGACTCTCCTCCCACACATCATCATCCTTTCATTCAGCTTTCTTCTGAGTGGGTGAAAAAAAGAAAAAAAAGAATTATGAAAATATTAAAAATCAATTAAGAAAATAAATTAAAACATTTGAATGAATGGTGTGTCCAGTGTTCTTCAGTAACATTTCATATGTCTGGTAACTGGTTATACATTCAGCTGGACTCACCAGCCTATGAAATTGCTACATTTAGTGACACCCATCCACTACATCTTCCATTTACAGTTTGTCTTCTCTGTCTCATACAGTGAAATCAAATGCCTGGGCTCTGTAGGAAGCACAGCTGGCACCAGGAGACTACTGCATGGCTACAGACATTTCCTCAGAGCTGTAGTCACACAAGTGGTCTACCCAGTGCAAATCCTTTGGTACATGTAGCTTCTCCCCTGTCTGCCTTTCAAACATCAAGTTCATCAAGTTTCCCACATGAGTAAACCACTACATGGAAAGAAAAGGATGAACACTGGATACCTTCCTTTTAATTCTATATTCTCTACTCAGTTGTGTTAAAGTGGTCGAGGCTTGGAAATGGCACTTCATTATTTTCTGAAAGAGGTATGGTGTGATAACAACTTTTACAACACTGTGCTTAAGCATTTTGGTTTCAGTTGCCTGTTCTTTCAACTTGTAAGGTGGTCAAATGATAGGGCGTTGTTCAGCTGTGCCATTTTACTCAGTCTTCAGAGACCTCTTCCCCTGGCTGACCAACAAGTGGACACTCCCAAATCTTGCTCAGGGCTGAGAAACACTGCTGAAGTCCAAACATGACTGAACACAAGGATTTTGAAAAAGCCTCACACTTTGCAGCATTCACCTTCTTCTTAATATAGAAAAACACTGAAAAGACAAAACAAGAGAAAAGGACAAATGACAGAAATAATTGGGAATAGGATACAATAATTATTTGTAGGCTGCAGAAAGGAAAAGAGCAAAGAAAGAAAAGAAAACACCTAAGTGAAATAAATGACAACTCTGAATCTTTTGAAGACTGCCCATCACTAACTCAGGACAGATTCATTTTCAATGAACACAACTTCAAGCAACTCCTTGGAGTAGTGTGATTTTAATGTAGTGGAGTCTGCATATGTCACCCCTATTCCTCTGGCCTTTTTTACATCTTGTATAGAAATCTTCACAGAGGGTTTAAGGGTCATTTTGTAGAGAAGAACCCTAACTCTGGTATCTACCTAAACTTGTGCAAAAATGCCTGAACTGCTGTATAGTATGTGATTTGCCAAATTTAAAACCCTGTGGGAACCAATGTCTCCTCTCTGAAGGAAGGTGGTAACAGGCAAAGTAGTACACAAGCTAAGGATCTGACAGCTGGAATGTTGGTGACCATCACCACTGCCATCATCATCACTACATTTAAAGTCCCTGAAGTCTGAAGAGTGATATGTAAAACCAAATTCTGTTCTATTTCTGTATCATTAGTATTACCATTAAGGAGAGTTGTTAAATGACCAGCCTTTACTGCATGATTAAAAACTATTTCCTAGAAGATAAAATGCAGGGTTTGAATCTGGCAATACAAAGATGAATTTTGTCCATTGAAGCTATCAAATCTTAAGTATCTATAAAAACTGACAAACTTAGAAGCACTGTGAACACAAACTTTAAAAACTAGATCAAAGTAATAGAAGTGGTTGGGAAGAGTCAGTCTTTCTCTTCCTGTATTGGTTCATCCCTAGAGTTAGCAGCCAAATTGCCTTAATTTCTGGAGAACAAGAAGTACACAGCTGGCAAAAATGTGTTCATATTTGAATCAGCCTCCAGAGACTCTTCTAAGAGTTTGTACCTCTATTCCTGCAGAGTTGTCCTTACTTCAGTGTTTGTGGGCTAAGTTTTATCTCACAAAGATTATTGGGTCTATGAGTCAGGAAAAGAACAGGGAAGAAAGTCCCTGCACTCATTCTTTGAAAAGTGCGAGCTGAAAAACAGTTTGTCTTCTTAAATTGCATACAGCCAACAACCAAATTCTTGTTGCATAAGGTAAGGCACTAGGGTCTGTGCTGGGTTTTTTTTCTGTTCTAAAGGGTTTGCTTTCTGTTACAATAGGATGGAAAATTTTCTTTTTGGAAAGATAAGAATGACTTTCTCACTTTACATAGCATAGATTTTATAGCTAGGTAATCAAATGGTATTCATTTACAGTGGTAGTAATATATTATGGGCCCACAAAGTATTCTAATTTTGTGGTAATATCGAAACAGACTTCTACCTTGTTAAATGAAACATTTTGACTATTCAAAACAGAATTTCAGTTTTCAGAATGAATTTCTACTGAAACACTCCAAATTTCCACAGTCCTTCAAAATTTGAATTAAAATCAAGTTCTGAAATTATGATCTCCTGGTGGAAGGAAATTTGGGGGTTTTTTTCTGTAAAGGGAAAACCCTTAATCACCGCAAGCCACCAAGCAGCTGCTTAGTTTATCTTAGTTTGACAGCTCAAAAAACCATCTGCAGTCCCAATTCTTTCTTACACCAAAGAGGGAGATGTGAAAGCTCATCATAATGATAAATTTTCTGACCTGATTCTTATCCTGCCTCTGTCACTGACCCTCATATGGTAACCAAGCACTAAACCATGCACTAAAACAGGCTGTAGTCCTACAGCAAGAAGTCTGTCAAGGACTGTAGTAAGTGATAATTTGGGGCATAATTTGTATTACAGATTTAGCTACCCTTGTAGTCAGATAGATCTTGTGTGTACAATTATGTTTGCAGTCTCGCATAATACAGTTTTCCTTGTAATTGTCAGGTTATTAGCTCAGTGTTTTAATTTTGCTTTCTCCCAATTATTTGCATGCTTCTTAATTGGAAGTCATTAGCATATGTAAATACTCCATTTCCATGGTGTTTTGCAGTATGAGCTCATTGTGTTGAATTAATTTGCTAGCTAAATAGCCCTGAATGTTAAAAGAGGATAAATGTGTACATACAGTGTATGAATATATATCTAAATATACAGGAAAATTGTATACAATATCTTCTGTGCATTGTTTAAAATGAGTTAAATGGAACCTGTCTACCTTCAATACTTTTTAAACATATTTACTTTGTTACATAATCGACTATTGGAATCCCATTCACACACACAAAATAATATCTAAATTGCTTCCTTTTCAACAGAACTAAATTACTTTCATATTGTAACATATATTATTGTCTGGCAGCTGAAGAAGATACTTAACAAGTCAACATTTACCAAAGGTTAACACAGATGCCTCCCATTCAGAACTGAGTGAAAAACTACTGTAGAAACATGAAATCTTGATTGAAATAGGACTTTCTAAAGGAAACCACAACAGAACAGTTTAGCTAATGCCTCTTAGAGCTGATAGATTAGTTTTATTTTCTTTTAATAGAACGTGTGATTCACTCTGGCAATTCAAAGTACGGAAAAAACAGCTATATTAGCCAGGGTTTTTTGGTTAAACTTGTTCTTCATCGTTAGCATTACATGCAGTAGACTTTCTGCTTACAGGGAACTTTACATTGACAGGCTGTTTTTTAGGGGTCCAGATAAGTTAGGACTCAAAGTGCTCTGTGGGTGCGTGACCTTGGCATGTGACACCAGAATGCAACTGTTCTGCAAAATGAGCATGAAAATATAAATGGAAATGCTTGAGAAATTCATTGGTTGACTCTGCATAAGGAAATGCTGTAAGAGATGCAGTTTATGAGTCTTCTGATAATGCAGAGGATTAAGTCTGTTACCAGAAAAGGGTCACTCACGGACGTCTACATAGACAAACACTCCAGCAGATCAATGGACATGTGACAGCATTCTTACTAAACTAAAATAGTTTTCCAGAGAGAAGAAAGAAGAGAAGAGAAGAGAAGAGAAGAGAAGAGAAGAGAAGAGAAGAGAAGAGAAGAGAAGAGAAGAGAAGAGAAGAGAAGAGATGAGATTAAGATATTCTGTCTCTTATTATTAATCCATTTGGTTTTATGAAAAAAACTGCTTTTTGAGGAGACTTTCCTCTAATCCTACCCTCAGAAATTGCTTAGCTGTATTGGTGATTTAGAGGTAGTCTTTCTGTAATCTGTATTCTCTGATGAAACTCAACTGCTCTTGGCTGAGGTTTTCATCCATCAAAATTTGTTTAGCTAGAATGGAAACTGACCACATCACTTTTTTCCCCTGTAAAACAGTGGTAGTATGATTGCATTTACAGCTCATCCAGCTTCCCACACACTCTTTGAGGAGAGCAAGACAAGCTATTGAATCCTGCCATCTCTAACATGCTGGGGAATGGTACCCACTGGTTTAGTACATTAGGTTTATTTCATTACTTGCTTTCTGTAGGAAGTACACCTATGCCATCACTGCTTAAAGAGCAATGGTATTTAAAGGTCTACCTCATAAAATTTCTCCATATATTTTGCATTAACCTTTAAAGATTTCCCCCTACCCACCTCAGTTATTCATCCTTGTTGCAGCCTAGTTGTTTGCCAGATCTAGTCAGAAAAAAAGTTTTTCACAATTCTGCTAAGAGATCCGAAGAAAAATAAAGCAATTCAAAAAGGGGGGAAAAAGATCATTTTTGATTATTTCCTAACAAAATTATCTGCATCAGGATGGTGCTGGCATGTGTTACAAAATTCAAAGCAATTGTTTTATAATAAATAGTGTAGGACATTTGCTATATTGTGATATTTCAAGGTACAGAACCTCTAGTCCCTGTTTGCCAACATGCCAGAAATAAGGAAGGGGGAAAGATTTTCTTTTATCTATTTATTTATTTTGAGACAGATAAATAGATAAAAGATTTTCTTTTATCTATTTATTTATTTTGAGACAGATAAATAGATAAAAGATTTTCTTTTATCTATTTATTTATTTTGAGACAGATAAATGGTACATTGTTCTATTAATTCTTCAGAAAGTGAATAAAGCATTTCCACAGATTTTTTTTATTTGTTTCTTTTGCTATTTCACTAGGCTATGCTTATTAACTTATGTGTTTCCCTCTTGTACATTCAGCTACCTTAATTTGATAAGATAAGGTTTTAGAAATTCTTCAAAGCTTTTTATTCTTGGTCTTCTTTTCTCTGTAGCACCCTTTTCTAACCTAAATAGTAACAGGGCTCAACTATCAGTTCTTTAGGCCTCTGATGTCAAATTACTGTTTTATTTCTCTTTGCCAAATCCTGTCTCTAGTCATTCACTGGAGCCTCCTTGGCTGTCTCCCCAGGCTTTCAAACTGAATATCCCAACACTATCTAAAACAGACTATATTAAAATGAAATTACTTCCCTGCCCTCTCCCTTTTCTCCTATTTCAAATACTTTTATGATCTTGCTGCTCATTCAGCTTCACAAATAATTTTGTGCTTTATACTTCTTTCATGCTTAGTTTCAAGCCTCAGTTTTCTTCTCCCCAGCATCTTGTTGCCTGAATATAGAGTTGGAGTCTTTTTCCAGAATTTGCATTAACCAAGATAAGAAACCAATGGTCTCTCTTTCTTTAGCTTGTAGGCTACATTCTGCCTAAGAAAGGGTTTTCTTAGCTTTATTAAGGTAAGGAAAGGCTTCTTAAAGCATCCTTACCAACAGGACAGATTCTACCATTTCCCTCTGCTGGATTTCTGCGCCTTTAAATGTCCCCTCTACCTTATCAACATTTCTCCTCTTCATTTTCCCATTGAAACGCACCACATCACTCCTTCACATTACCTTCTTGTCTTTTCATTTTCCCCAGGTCCGAATAACACCTCTTTCTGCAACAACTGAGTGGCCACACTTCTCTCTTGGTGCACCTCTTTTAAAAGTGTTCCAAAGTAGGGATACATGAATTATCATCTATCTTAGCTTTCATGGTGGGCCTGATTTGCAACCTTTTATTTGTATTGAAAATTTTTGGAAAGAATCAAGATAATCAACATACTGTATGATTTTAAAAGCATTAAAGTTACTGGCATAGCTTGACAAGCAATTAATTATTATTTATATTTCATTCCAGAAGGACCTAAATAGCTTAGAATAGTTTAAACTGATGGCTGCAGTATTGAATATGGAGCAGCAAAATTTTAAAATTAGAAGATAAATAAGACTCTCCATTATCATCTAGATAAGCCACAAAAAAGTAATCACACAATGGCATAGCCATTCCACAGAAATGAATAAAGCTAATTTTCAGTTGTTATCAATATTGTCTCAAATTTAAACAATATACTTCAAAATCTGTAGAACTATTTTCATTTATAAGGGGAATTTTCCTTTTATTCCTCAATATAGTTGCATTTTGAAGATGGTTTTTCTTGCATCTGCTATCCATCTTTCCTTTGATCATTACAAAAGTGTGACCTTGATCAAAATGTAGAGATTGGGCAATTGTTCCAGGAGTGTGTAGTTTGAACAGTTAATATTATATTTGTCTCTGTAAAAAAACCCAGATCTTTCACGCAACTGAGGCTGCATAAGCCAAGAAATACATATCCCCACTACTTTCACTTTTATGATCTTGGAAACCATTAAATAGGGCAAAAAAAAAAAAAAAAGAGAACATTTGACATTCAGCCAAGTAGTCAAGAAAAGAGGACTCTGTGTCTTTAAGCTGGGGAGAAAAATAAAACCCAATCATTCCAAATGTATTGCTTTAGTCATCTGGTTTCATTCTATTAATGACCTTTAACATCTGCAAAAATATTGTGAGAAGCTAATTTTGTTTGTACTGAGGTGGTGCAGAACAGTTTCTGGCTGTCAGTCTAGGATGTGCTATAAAATAAAATTGTCTTTCTGGGAGTCTGACAAAAACCTACTGTACAGATTCAGTTTATTTACAACAGCATGAAATGAAAAAAAAACAGAATTTTACAACATGCCAACATTCAGAAAATGAATACTACTTACACATTTATATATATTTTAGTAATAAGTTTGCAAGATATCCACTGAGATTAAGGGATCTATTTTGTATTTTGTGGTATTCCATAAAAATTTTAACCAGAGTAAAATATTTCTCTGCAAATGCTCTTCTCTAGAATTGTAATAACCTATTACCCTGATTTTAAACAGAGCCCTCCTTAAAACCCAGAGTTAGCTCGGGCACTACAGGCCTTTAATTAAACAGAAAGCTTGCAGAGAAAAAACGTCTGTCTCATGTCTTTGTATCACAGTCATTAAAAAAAAAAAATGTGCAGCGTGGTAGAAGGGAAGTAGTGTGAGACTGTTCTGGCAGACAGGAAGCATTCACCTCCTCTCCTTCCTTCTAAGTCCAGATAAGACTCAGGGAGGAGACAGAGGAGAGGTTGAAGAAAAATCAAAAATATCTCTGTATCGTTCTCTACCTTAAAAGGGCAAATTGCAACAGGTATTGCTGCAGATGGAGTGCTGGAGATTTGTTGGCGCCTACTCACTCCCTCACAAACACACACTGCCACTGCCTTGTCCCACCAGGGAGGTTGGGGTCTCCCAGGCAGGCTCAGATCCTGTCCCCATTCAGTCTGCTGAAAGACAAACATAAATATTTGCTGAGTGCAGAAAATGACATTTTTGCTGGCCTGGAAGTGAAACGCAAACTCACCCACAGGAAAATTCCTTTTATCCACTGGAAAAATGAGTTAAAGCTAGTGACTTCAAGGTGAAAAGAGTGGTATCCCAGTAACAGTCTCTAGGTCTACCCCACATCAAGCGTTTTATCTGCGCTAATATAGTAAAAAAACTATTTTAATTTGTTAAGGGAAGGATGTTCATTAAGAGAGACACTCAGATGACTACAACACTCTTTTTTTCTTACTGTTTAAAAATGACCATAAAGAGGCAGTTTGGGGGCAATCACATTCATGAGTGAGATGCATTGAGAGCCACCCTGCAGGGAAGGTTTTGGGGATTCCTGTGGATGAAATCCTGGACATGAGCCAACACAGTGTGCTCACAGCCCAGAAAGCCAATTGTATCTTGGGCTGCATCAAAAGAAGTATGGCCAGGAAGCCAAGGGTGGGATTCTGCCCCTCTACACTGTCCTGGTGAGATCCCACGTGGAGAGCTGCATCCAGCTCTGGGGTTCTCAGCACAGGAAAGACATGGATCTGTTGGAGGAGGTCCAGAGGAAGGCCACAGATATGATCAGAGTGCTGGAGCACATCTCCTAGAAAAACAGGCTGAGAGAGCTGGGATTGTTCAGCATGGAGAAAAGATGGCTCTGGGGAGACCTCACTGGGCCTTCCAGTAGCTTAAGAGGGCTTATAAAAAGGAAGGAGAGGTACTTTTTAAACAGGCCAATAGCGAAAAGACAAGGGGCAATGGTTTTAAACTGGAAGAGGGAAGGTTTAGAATAGATGTTAAAAAAAAAAATACTTTAGTCAGAGACACTGCCCTGGAAGAATTCAAGGCCAGGTTGGATGGGGCCCTGGGCAACCTTATCTAGTGAGTGACATCCCTGCCCAAGTTAGGGGGACTGGTATCAGATAGTCTTTAAGTTTTCTTCCAACACAAACTATTCAATGACATCTTGATGCATTATTTTCTGTAGGGCTGACTACAGTCTGAGGATCTCTATGAACAATATATATCCCCTTTGCCTCTAGACCAACACAGTTCTACTCATATTTCCATAAATTATCCAGAAGTAAACAATTAATTTCTTCTCAATTCATAGATTGACCAGAATACTAAATACCAATGAAGTCAAAGAGGCACAGTAAATTGCATGACTTGGTAAATAGCAATGGCATAGCATAATATAAAAACAAAACCAGCACTATGCAAGGTCTGTGTTTTTCAGCTGAATATTATCCACCATCTCAATTTCATATGAAATATTAAATAAAGAACAAATTATATGTTTCTCAGGGCATAATCTGGGGATTCATGCTTAAAACTGTGCTGATGCTTTCCTTACATATGACTTTGGTGAAACTTATCCTGGAATCCTGTGTTGTCCACAAGTTCTGGAGAACACTGAAAAGCTTAGTTAGGAAGCACAAAATAACTGCAAAAAAATTTCATACCTAGATAAATTGTGTTGTAGTCAATGTTTTTAAAAGTCTAATTGAAAAAATTAGTAATAAAGTTGCAGTGGCGTAATTATGATTATTTTTTGTGTTTTCTGGTGGAGGAAGCAGTGAACATGAATTTCTTTACACAGAAATAAAGGATTAGCAAGATTAATGGCCAAAATTTCCGGACAAAGAAATTAATAATGGTAATTTTTCCAAAATGTGCTGTATATAGATGCTTGAAAAAAGAGAAATGGTAAACTCACCATTTCTTATGTCATCTACTCATCATCACAGAATTCTAAATAGGCTATTTTTTAACTATTTCTTCTAAATAGTTTCACCAAAGCCATCCATATATGGCTTATTTCTTTATGACTATGTTGTGCAGCTTTATATGGCCTGTACATTATTCTTTGAGGAAGAATTAACTATGGTGTCTTGTTTACTTTGCAAAAGACAGTTTTCTGTGCAATACTAGTTGAGGCATCTTATTTTTCACCTTCTTGGATCAAAATGTCACTAATCTTTGGTATAGCAAAATCCTTTGACACAGTAACACTTCGAATAAATGGCAGATAAGGCCCGTGTCTGCTAATTAGAGAAGCAGATGCTTTCAATATCCTCGTGTTAGCCTGGCATCATTTTTCTAGGATATAAAATGTAGCAGCTTCTCTAATTAGTACACTGGGTTGATTATGTAGATTACATGCATCCCATCTTGTTTAAAACAAGTTGTATGGACACGTACAATCAACAACGTCAGAGAAAATCATGCTGATCCAAAAGGATAGGTGCCTAACACAAACTTTTGCTGTCTAAAGCAACAAAAGCACAAAACACTGTAGGACATAAAAAATGAGAGGTTAAAAATGGAAACCTGGAGTTAAGCAAATCAAACATAAATGTTTCTGATGTAGTTCTCAAAAGATATATGATAAACAAAAGGGAATAATATTCAAAATATATGGACCAAAATTATTATATCAGAAATCAATCATAATGAATGGGAAAATAAAGACAAAGTAGTCTATTCATTGCATTTCATTTTGTCAATAATGCCTAGGGAAGGGGTGAAGCAAGAAGTGAATTCTAGCATCCTTCCCATAGATGTTAAACTGCACCATGATATCTTCATTCCTCCATCATACTGTTTTACACAGTAATTCTGTCCATCCTGAGCTACAGAGAGCAATCCAGGGAGCAGCAACACCTCTCTTGGTGATTTTAGTCCTGAAGAAACTCCACAACACAGAACTGGTTCTCAGTTTTGTGGCATTTTTGACTGGTGTTTAGCATAAGTCTGGCTTAGAGATCTAATACGTCAGCAGAATGCATAAATCTATTAATAAAATGACACAGTAACAATGAGGTCTTTAAATAACCTCACAATGGTATGGATTTTGCTAGGTATGCAAGAGAAGTTGGCAAAAACCTATGCTATTCTGATTATATTTTCAGGAGGTAAGACTGAAAAGTTAAACTGAGAACCAGAAGCTAATATTCTCTTTACAGTTTTGGTTATTCTTTTCTACACCTTTTGCATTTGTTATTCGCACACTTGCCTCCAGGATTCTAACATCAATAAAGTAGACAAAGCCTGAATGCATTTCTATTTTCTATAAACCATCTGAAATTCTGTCCGTCAAAGGATTTTTCCTTCAAATATTTTCTGCTTTTGAAGGAAATAGGAATAAGGAATTAATGGAAAGCTTAATCACTATGTTATGTTACAAATACTTTGTCTCTTGTTCCTTCTTTTGTCTAATATTTAACTTTGCTTAAAATACTTGTAATGGTAATTTTATATCATGGAACTAAAAAGGTCAGGTCTTCTGTAATTAAAATATGAATGTTATTTGATTATTTAGTGTTCATCCTGTAAATATTTTTGAAGCCTCTTTGTTCCATCAAAAGCAATAAAACATTTTCAGAACTATACAGAAATTTTATCTCTTCATATGTTTCAAACCTTGGTCTTTGCTTCTTCCACCTTGCTTTAGCACAGGACATAACTAGAACATAATCTGTTTATGAAACTGCTATGGCTGCCAAAATTACTTTCTTTCCCCCAGAAATTATTTTCCAGTTGAAAAGCATGCTGTTTGATAGTATTCTAGTCCAGTATCATTTCCTGAATAACTTTGTGTTATCTGAGCAATTAGTAAGAAACTGTTCTATACTTTCTGCCAGTCTGCCAAATACGTACTTGCTTTGCACATTCTCTCAGTGGTTATCTCTAGTAGCTTCATTTTTGAAGATTCCTTCACAGACTTCTTGACAGAGCTCCCAGGACTTCAAAAAACATATTAACGAGTCAGTGTGTAGGCTGAGGAAGACAGTACAACTACTCTTTCTTCATGTAACCTTGCTGGTGGTTTTGGCAGCTCAGATCCATCCAGTTTCAGACAATCATACTGAAACACTAAATGATGGGAGAGAAAAGGCTACAGAAGATAACCCAGAGACAAAGGTTGGTGGGGTTGCCTTTTTAGTCATTTCCTTTACTTTGGAAGCAACACACCTACAGAAGCCTGGTTAATGCACAGCTGCTGGCTGCAAGGCCTAACAAAAAGAAAAACTGGTGATTGTATGTAACTTTCTTGCTTTTCTAAGAGTTAAATGAAGATCATTCTTTACATAAATTATGTATTACCTGCTTCAGTAATACTAGTTCAAAAAAAAAGATAAACATACAAAAAAGGATGAGGGAAGGCATTCTAAATATAACCAAAACAAAATATAGGATTAAATATCCCACCATCTGTATGCTCAAGGAAGAAAACATTTTCAAATACATAGAGTTAGTCTGTATCTATATCCATGCTCAGAGCTATTACTGTAACTTTATGGACTTAACCAATTACTCATTTTATCTCTGGCATTTTGTGTATTTGTGCTGAATAAGATCACATTCTTAATAAAGAGGCAGGCTGAATGATGAGGCAGAAATCCAAATTTCTATTCCTTTGGGATCTGTCATCTCATCTTTATAGGCATGTCTCCAGAGAGGCAGCATGAAATGTATAAACACCTATTATCAATCAAAAATGACTGCCATATGGCCCATGATGTTCCTGTCCTTAACCCCGTCACTTAGTACCACACAAGATTTGTCCCCGTTCAACCTGGCTGCTCTGTAGCCTGTAGGCAGGAATGTCTCATCCTTTGCATCAGTCAGCTCTCCCTTTGGCCCTGGGAAGACCCCTCAGCAGCAGCAGCCCTGGAGCTGCTGGCTGCCAGCCTGGTGCAGTGTATGATCCCTGCACAGAGCTTCCCTCCCTCTTGGGTCTTGGCTGTGGAGAACATTCCCATGTCTGAGGGTCCACTGTCACCATGAACCATCTCAAAATGTACCGATCCACTGTGTGGGAGACATGGGAAATCCTCCAGAATATCCAAATGATCTTCTGCCCCAGCTTCTGTTTCACTTCTATTGGGGAAAAAGAGTGCTCAGCAAAAATAGGGAATACTTCAAGGAACTAACAAGGAAATGTAGACCATTTTTTGAAAAAAATAAATAAAACAGTAAGCTTACTAGATTCTTCTATGAAAAGGGAAGCATGAGGTTCTTCAGAGAGTTGAAAACAGAAAAAGAAAAATATGCATTGATGTTAAATAAATTCACTTGTGATCTGTGTTGGCCCTTTATATCCCCTTTTAGAGACCACTTTTTATTAAAATTGAAGTTTGGGCAAAGCCTTAGCACCTGGTGATAATGGAGGGGGAAATATGGAGGATGATAGGTCTGCTCCAGCAGGTGGGATTTACACCCTTCTCAGAGTCACTGGGGGTGGGCCCCTGAGATACACAGGACACAGAATGGAGGGTACCTGTAAACCTGTCTAGTTAGGCTTTGCAGGTGTTAACTGAAGAAACTCTCCCACCCGCTCACAACTAAACCAGTTGCCAACTTTAAGACGAGGAGAGAGTTTTCCCACAGTTCAGATGGAAGTGACCTTAGGGTTTCTCTTCAGGAGGTTCTCCTAGGATCCTTGGGGAAATTTAGCTAAAGAAAACTGTCCTGGTGGGGCCACACAGCACATATCCCCTTCTGCCTTCTTCCTGAGACACAGAAATAGTTCCAACTTTAGGTTTTCAGTTGTTTTTAAAGTTATTATAGGATGGATAAGAAATGATTCGCAAATGTTCCCGTGGATTCTTGACTATGTATTTACCACTCATCCAGTACCTCCCAAAGTTTCTCTAAAGCCAACAGATCAATCCTAATTTCTTGAGGAAGTACAAAAGGGCAATCCATGTGGTATGACCTTTTGGGAGGGAAAAAGTAACACTTAGATGTCCAGATATCCAGTCCATATAGGTAGCAACATCTTTAGGAATATTAATATTTTTAGGAGGAAAGCCTTTTCTTTCAGTCTGGTACAGAAACTAACATTTTCAGGAAGATCCAGTAGGAGTTGGAGAGTTCATTCTTTTTCTTTTTGGGGAGTCACCCCATTATTCAGACCAAAATAAAAGAACTTCTTATATTTACAGGCAAACTTCTCAGGAAACCTGATGCTTAGATGTCATTTGCAGAGAAGTTTTCTCCAGTGCACCTTGTGAGAGGTGGAGACGTTCAAGATAAATGGAAAAATGAAATGGACCAACTCCACAATGCCAATGACATTTTATACTACAAACTAGGAGATAAGTGGAAAAAAAAACCCTATTAAAATCTGATGCGACACTCAAATTTTATGCTCTTTATCAATTGCCAAAGGGGAGAGGTGGGAAAGAGATGAAAATTTTCCTCAGCCTGAGAACAGCTGAGCCCACCCACACAACCTCTGTAACCCTGTGTAACCTTTCAGAGATGAGCTCTTTCTTCCAGTCCCACCTGCACCCTGTAGAGAATATCACAATAAATCCACTTAGTTCTGTACAAGCCTCATACAGTTTCAGCTACAATTCCAAAGAAGCATATGAGGAGATTTCCCTTGGGGCTGTGTGCTCTCATGTGACTTGCTGTTACCTGCAAGGAATGGGATGCTGCAGGTCATAGACCATGATGCAGGAGGATAATTCTGCCCATCTAGGCCAAGAAATCCTGGCCATTGTTAAAATGCCCAAACAACCCACTGTCATAATTTATTTACTATTGGAAAAGGAATAGAAACTTACAAGGGAAAATTTATAACAAATGTTAAGATTTATCAAGGATCCTCTTCATTGATAAATCATCCAAAAATTTTTAAAATAATTATCTGGGGCCTGTAGTTAGTCAGAGCATCAGTCATAGCAGCTGGAGTGGCACACAAAATGGGTAAGTGAAAGCATTCTCCTGCTGAATAGTATTGGGAAAGGAAAAACTAATAGGTTTTAACCACAGGGATCTGTGAAGAGCAGGACAGGATAGGCAGGAAGATTGTCCATGTTCCATTGATAATGTATGCCATAAGAGGGATTTTTCTGTAGATTCATTTAAAACTATATCTACTTTGCCTATCAGGCTGTTTCCTAGAAAGCCAATCAAAAATATTTTTAAGTCAGTGGAAGAACTGTCACAGGCTTCATAAATAAGAGATCCAACTCTGAGGTCCATAATGCAGCCTATAGCAATACTTACATGATAAAAGAGAGAAGACACTTGGGTACATTGATGTTACTTAGTTCAAACAGAAAAGTAGAGTGTGAGCTGAGCAAACTTATCACTGATCTCAAGGATCAAACTCTTGTAAGGGTGGTCAGTTCTGTTTCCCAGGAACTGAGCTCTCTTCTGTTTGAATGGAGCTTGACATTGTGATAATATTTTACAAAGCCTATTCCCAGTCTCCTACCCTACCAATATTTTTTTTTTTTTTAAGAAAGCTTCTACTTCTACTTTTCCCACACCAAATTAGAAAAAAAATCGTTTATTGTAATTTTCACTTTTTCACATGTGCTTGATTTCCAACAGGCAACTGAGCTTTCAACATTATAACATTGATAATTTCTGACATTTTAATTATCTGTGTTATTAATTCTAATTGTAATGCTTTGACGGTTAGTATTTATTATATACGAAGTCATGCTGCTTCATTAGGGACAGGAAAGGAAGAGACGTGTTGGAAAAATCTAGTTAAGAGTTCAGCTTCTGAGAAGCTTTGTTCAATTCCCAGCAGCAAAACAGTGAAAGGAGGGATTTGAGGGATGTATATTGGACATTTCCTCCTTCTGTGTGTTCTTCAAATGTTCTTCAAATGTTCTTCAAATGCCTTTCCTATCATCAGCATGATGAGCATAGCTCTGAGTGATAGAATTATAGTGGATTTTATAGCCAGAAATATTGGTACCTATGGACTTCCAAAAATCTAAGTTTAGACTGGCTGGTAGTGAGGTGTCTAAGTACCTTGATGGATTTATCATGGAGATAATGTTCCCCTGGCAGTGTCATACAAGCATATCCAAATGAACCCTGAGGCAGATTAGGAAAGAGAAGCAGAACTGCACCCTTAATACGGTACTCCTCTATCTCCTTGTCTCAGTTTCCATGACACTCCTCCAGGTATGAGCTGACACAGAGTAGTGTTAGTCTAAGAACTCTAATAAACTGCTCAACAATATCCTAAATCTACAGCAGATTCATCCTTGAAGATGTGATATTTGGGGCATATGGAAAAAGTACAAATGGTTCACAATCGTTCTCTGTGAACAAGAATCAATTCTGTGCCACTGTAGGCAGATGCAACCCTGGGGAAGGATGTGGGAAATGCCCTTCTGTATGTAGAAACCCTTCTATATGAAGGAACATTTTTGTTTCCAAATGTCAGTTGTTCATTTTGTGGGTGCAAAGTCAGAAAAAATTTGGGTGCATAAGTCGCTGAGTAAAGTGCAAGTAGGGTACTGAAATAATGATAGGGGTGTTCAGGTGTCTTCAAAATTCAACTCCACACTATGAATACAATACATGTAAGTGCATGTAGGTACATGGCCCTAATTTATTAAAATCTTGTGCCCATAACATGGAAGCTGCTTCTGTGTCCAGTAGAGTCCCTGGGATTGCACCCAAGGTGGCCTCTAGCAGGACATCAGCTCAGACTGAGACAGATATTTTTTCTTCACAGTAACTCCTGTCTTGAGCCATCTTGCTTTTCTCAAAGGCTATTATACCTTTGTTTGGTTTATGGTTTTCTACAGTATGTGTGAGAATAAGGCCAACAGTCTTCTTTCAAATGCTGAAAGTAGTGAATTTCTCCCTTTATTTCAGGAATACATTTCATTAGCTCTAGTTCCACTGTTTGGTCTGCAACTAATATCATTTTTCAAACAACATGATTTTTCCAGGTAAGAACCAGATGAAGGTGAGCATCCTGTAAATTTTTAGTTATTATACAGTTTCTCCTATGTTCTTTAATCTTTCATATTCTGAAAATAGTCTGATAGTCTAGTGCAAAAGATATTAATAACTTGTACTTCTATTAGGCTGCCTCTGAGGCTATCTCAAAATCAATATCGAAATAACACATACAACTTAATATTAGAAACAAAATGCTGTTTTTCTATGAGTTTGGAAACTCAGCAGCAAGGAAAAAAGGTAGACGAGTTTGCTCCTAATTTAGATGTGGCAAATATGCAAAACATATTGATTAACTAGTTAATCTAATTTATGCACTTCAAAAACAAAGGTGCAAAAGACATAGAAAAGAAGTGAGTAACTTGCTGTTGAAGATCTACATCAGGACAAAAAAGTCCTGGAATAAATCCCAGTCTACCCAACTTCTAGTTCAGAAATTTAAATGAGAAGACATTTCCCTTGGATGTGAAGTGAGCACAAACACACTTGGGTATTTTGATGTACAAGGCTATAGTTTAACCTGGATTTGAGTTTCCAGTAAATGTAATAGGCCAAGAGGTTTCACATCCAGCACTCCATTTGACCTATCTTTGATGGCAGCCAAAAGTGATGGCTGTAAAAGGACCTGTATGATAGAAATTCACAGTGCTGTTCACATCTCCCATGGACGAATATGTTCTTCACAGCTATGACAGGTGGTGTTGGCAGTCTTTACAGATGCATCAAAGATTTAATGATATGGAAGTTACACCATTGTGGTGTTCTGATGCGCTGGCTAATGAGAAATCTCTGTTGGAGCTTGAAACTAAGTGAGTCTTTAACAGGCAAAGCAACAAACAGAGAGCTTGAAAGGCAGAATGAAAGAAACATGTCTGCTCTCCTTTTCCTGGTAATGAAAGCTCTGACTCACTAGCAAGACAGTGCCAATAAAGCACTGCACAGAGTGTCACCTCTACTCAAACAGCCCTGAAAACCAGATCTCTCTACACTTAATCTTTTCTCTAGGGTGGAGACATGATAAATTTTGAGTAGTCCTTCGATAGCTTGTATTCTGAAGCTCACTCCAGCTATTTTCAGATGCCGATTTGGATCATCAAAATGGAACAGCTTTGTTAGAAATTACCTAATGAACATGCCATGAAAATGAAGACTTCTTACATATATGAACACGGAAAGCCAAAATATAGAGATTTCCAAAATATTATTCATTTTTAAAATAATTTATATTTGTCTATATAAGAATTCTAGGAGCAAATATTTAACTGAATATTTTTCCAAAATGCTTGATGTTTCTCTTTTTTCTTTAAAAATTAATTGCAGCAAAGTATTAATTTAGTAACAGCATAACCGCACAATTGTGAATTTCTTTTCTGAATTTCCGTGTGTTTGGTTTATAAGTATTCTGTTTTGGAATAAAACCAAAAAAAGTTGTTATTGGAAATGATGTAGGAGTCTATTCCATAAACACAAAATGTTGAAATAAGACTTAAAATCTTTGGACTATGTTCATTTAATGAAGGAACTCTTAAATTTAGGAGGTGTAGAGTTATGTCTGACCTCAAGGAGCAATATTTCACATTTTTTCCTTATTTTTAACATCTTCTTCTTTGTATATATAACATACTACTTTTTATAGCTCTCTAACTAGTCCAGTGAAGCTTAACAGCATATAGAATCATAGAATCATGGAATTGATAAAGTTGGAAAAGATCTCAAAGATTATCCAGTTCAACCACCTTGTTCACCACTAAAATGTGTCCCTGTATACAAGTTTTCTGAACACATAACCTTTGTATGGATATTACTTATAAATATATATGCATATATGTCTTTTAAAAATCTTATGTGCTGTAAGTACTAAAGGATTCTAAGAATTGGCTGCAGAACCTTTTGTGTAGAATACTACTGGTATAAGTCTGTATCCAGTAAAGAATGCCTCAGCTCAAAATTATGATCTGAAAAAAACTTCAGTAAGCTACCACCTGACATCAGGGGTGCCTAATCTTTCTCTTGCATTTAAATTCCCCTTGAAACCAGGCCATAAGACCTGCCTTACACTGAAAAGCTCTGCATCTAGAATAGTCTTGTTTTAGAAACCGGCGATTTCTCTAAGTCTCCCGAAAATCTTCACTCAGGAAGTATTTTCAGATTAGGACAGACAAGCCCAAACATGATTTCCTGACCAGTTTTGCTTTTGGTGCTTCCAATAGCACACAACCCACCTGAATTTCAGCCTTTCAGCCCTGTTTAGCATGGCTTACATCTGAATTCTCCACTTGGAGCACACTCTTAAGTTTACCCCATCACTCACACAGGGTAAAATTATACCCTTCTACCACGGCTCAATAGTCCAACAGATGTTTCTGTTACAAAAAGATACTTTTTATCTGCATGTAAGTGTGCATTAGAAGATACAGAAGAGAGCATTTCTTCTGAGGTGGACCCTTCCAGGAAAACTCTGCTCACACTACAGCAAATTTGTGATTTAAGAAGCTACAGATTCATCTTTCTCAGGAACGGGCTTCCCTTGCAATTAGAGGTCCAGAGTATAAAACACCATGAATGATACTCCAGCTAAAAACACTGTCATAATGTGTCAAAAGCCAAGTCATAGTGCTGCTGTAGCTAGAAATGGCTTCAAAGGAAAAAAACCTTGTGTTATTGAGAATGGGGTTTTTTGGATCTTATTCTTGCGCAGTATTAACTCTTAAGTGCTTGTTTTTTTCTGATAGCTGCAACAATGAGGAATCTTTCTGCTGATATGTAGGATTTTTAGGTCCTATTACTAGCTCATTGAAATGAAACTGCTGATAACACAAAACCTTAAATGTGAAATCAATACAGAGTGACCTAAAGCCAGGATGACTCCGTTGTGTTGCCAAAATTCATATTCCACTAAGGCTTGTCAGGTGTTTGTCATGGGCATGAAAAATATAGTAACAATTTAATATCTAGAATTGTGGTACTGATCATAGAATGATAGAAAGGCCTGGGCTGAAAGGTACCTTAAAAGTTGTACAGTTCCAATCCCCCTGCCATGAGCAGGGACACCTTTCACTAGACGAGGTTACACAGAGTCCCACCCAACCTGGCCTTGAACACTCCCAAGGTTGGGGCATCCACAACTTCTCTGGGAAACCTGTGCCAGTGCCTCACCACCTTCACAGTAAAAAATTTCTTCCTAATATCTAATCCAAACCCACTCTCTTTCAGTTTCCATTCCAGCTTGTTCTGTAAATACCCTTGTAAACAGTCCCTCTTCATCTTTCTTGCAGGCTCCCTTCAGGTACTGAAAGGTCCTAGCTAGGTCACCCTGAAGCCTTCTGTTCTAGAGCCTGAACAATCCCAGCTCTCTCAGCCTTTCCCTGTAGAAGAGGTGCTCCATCCTTCCAGTCAAATTGCTGGCTTCCTCTGGACTTGCTCCAACAGGTCAATGTCCTTCCTGTGCTGGAGATCCCAGAGCTGAATGCTACAAAAGATTATTGCACTACTTTAAGGAGAGAAGATAACTAGTTCAACATGATCCTGTCTCTTCCACTGACGAGAAGAGTACCCAGGAGGATACTGAAGTCTGACTACCCAAAATATAAAATTACAGGTCTCTGATATTAAACTAATGGGTCACAAGTCTGTAAGCATTTAGCTGCTTTCCAAAGGGTGATTTACCACCTAGTTAAATAACAAGTAGGTGGCTGTAAAATGGGCTGTTCTTGGTTACATTTATAAAAATGTTCATTGTCTACCAGGAACTTTGTCATAAAGTCAAATGGCATTATAGCTCTGATGGTTATGCTTCTTGCCCTAAACTGCCTTTTGTATCAACAAGACAAATTGATATATCAAGGCCACCTTATGCATTCTGTCTTTTAAAAAGCCAAAGATTAAAAGACAAAGGCTGATCCTGAACTAAAAAGCAAAAAAAACAAAGTTAAAAAAAAAACCCACCAAAAAAACCCCAAACAAAATCCCCACAAAACTAGAGCAAAAAGCTAATGGACACGTGGAGATGTTTTAGTTAATATTTTTAGAATTCTTCATAAATAATATTTTAAAGTTTTTAATTTTGAGGAAAGAAAGTGCAAAATACAGCCATTGAAAAGAACAGAAACTATAAAGAATACTTCATCCCTGCTCGACATGTCTGAGCACAATTTTAGGTGAGGGTTAGTGTAAGAAAAAATTGGGTTGAAGTTTAGATATAATTGATAGAGAGGTTGATTGGCAAGTCAAGTTGCCATGGCAGGTGTGTTTGTATTAAAGCTGATTCATACTAAGATAATGGAAGAAAGGTTCTGCACTGAAGATGTATTTACTGATCATATTCTCTGGTGTATTATGACTACTTTGTAACTTTCTCTCTTAGGCTTGTGTTAGAGTTATCCCTAGCAGGTTAATGTAAAATTAACTTTTTTCCTGTATTATCATAATTTTCTGATAATTTTGCTTGAATTTGACTTCACTATTAGTTTTGATAATAATAAAAATGCAGATTTCTTCTCTCCCACAAAATTTGTCTTATAGTCTTTTTCCCACATGTCCACCTGTGTTCTGACCTTTGTCCAGGAAACAAATCTTTATGCTGGCTGGAGTTAGCAAAAAGTTTTCAACACAATGACTCAGCAGAAACTGCCTTATTCATACATATTTTATACTCTGGGTAGAAGGATAACAAAACAAAGCAGCTCAGCTTCTATAAAAAGAGTTTGAGGACCTAATTTTCCTGTTTGATAGTCCAGTTTTATGCCAGTAGAATTTCAGTAGCGTACAACATGAGTGACACCATGGTGAATCAGTCTCTGAGATTATACACTCTGTGTGCAGATGCACTGCTTAGGAACTCTTCTATTTTCAAATCTTTTTATAATCAGGTTACCTAAGACTGTAAGACGCAATATTTGTAATATTCCCAGTAGCCTACACATGCACAAACAGAGGGAAAAAAGCTATAAAGCACCAATAGCACTGATGCACTGCTTCAACCTTTTGAATATGTGATGTTTTGCTTAGTGGCTCTAATTTCCACATGGTCTTAAACTATATAAAAGAAGTAAGCATCCAATAAAATCAGAGAAATAGATCTTCAAAGAATAGGATTTATCTGTAAGAAGCAAAGCTGATATTTTTCCTTCTTTTGCAGCTGAAGGATAGTTTAAGCATTTAGCAAAAAAAAAATTATTAAACTATCTTTCATCCCAATCCTGATGCTAATGGGGCAGAAGAGGGTAGATAACGTGCTTAGCTTTGTAAGAAGAAACAGTCCCCTTTTTAAAAAGATATTAATTTCACTCTTCCATTTACAAATATTTCATAGTAGAATCACTTACCATTATGCAAGGATTAGGAGTATTATATGTATACTATGATAAAAAATTAATTAGTACGGAAGGCCTCTCTGCCTGCTGGCAAGAACTGATAGGAATCAGTGGCTGGCTCCTACCTATACCTTTCAGCTGATACTGATATGGTAAGAGCTAGTCTAAATGTTAAATATTTGTTTCTTGGCTCTTTTTTACCTCATTCAACTTGTTTATTTTCTTTATTACATGGAAGTCAATGCTTACAGAAGTGGGATTTATTTTTTGTTTAATTTTCAGTATTTTTACTTTTTAATTGTCTGTCAGACAGAAGTGACTTAGAGAGAAAAGACTGGGGAACGGTGCACTAGAGAAGACTTGGAAGCTAAAGGGAATGAGGTTTTGTTCTCTTTTGAAATGCATAACGAGTACTGAAATTCTGATATCTCATTCTTGTGAAAAATTGCAATAGTCACCAGAAATGGTAAGTATATGGTAGAGCAATCAAGTGAAGCCAAAAAGTGACAACCTTCTTCCCTGGAGTGAACCGAGGATAACAACTAGAAATTATAACAACTTTTTGATGCCAGTTGTAGAATTCCAGACATCACCTGGAAAGAAAACCTGACACAGAAAAGCAGGCAGGAGGACAGAAGGAAGGCAAGCATAGCCTAAGCTCTTGTAAAACTGAATTTGCTTATAGGGGCTTGCGGTCTATCCATCAGCCAAACACTCAGTTCTGTAGCTGAATGAGGCAAAAATCTGTAGCCAAACATTTCACTGAAATGCCAAAACCAGGACTTACCTGAAATGTGTATGCAGAGGATTTTGTTTTTTCTAGTTGCATTCCAGAGCTGCAGTTCAGCTGTTCTTATGTTTAATTGCTGTATTGCCACAGAGAAGTGGTTATAGGGCAATATTTTTGAGGCAATCAGAAGAATGGTACCTCTATGAAGTTTCAAATGTGAAATTTAAGATACAGTGATTTTACCTGGCCTGAAAATGACAAGAAATTAAAAATATTTTCATCAATCAGGATTAAATACTTATTGCATAATTATGAATGCTTGCCAACAGATAAACTATCCTGTGGTGAAACACATAATTTGTTGAAGAGGTAAACCTTGCTATAGCATCAGAGTGGAAATATGGTTCAGACAGCATCTGGTCTTTGAATTCATTCAATCATGGGAAAAAAACCAACTGGTTTTGTAAAAGCAATGACTTATCTGTGACAGAAAAAAATACTGCCACAATATTTAACATGATCTTGCATAAGAAGCTTTTAATTATAACATGGTCAATTAATTGTCATTAAACAGATGAGTTTATGTCACTATCTAAGCAATTCTGACATAATTTGAAAAAACACAAGCATTTGGGAAACACAGGGTCAAAAAACCCTCTCTGCCTCAATTCTCATTGCAGCCCATTGCTCCCCCTTACTGCTATTAGCTTTTCATAATGTAAAACATTTCATTTCCAACAGATAATACTTTGAGTCGAAAGGTAATTTTTGAAGTCTATTACTTGCATTCTTAGTGAAGAGCACAATGTAGCATTTTGTTCTAATGTGCCATTGAAATTGTTTGAGTAGACACACCATGGAATCAAATACAAAATGTCAAAATGGTTTCCATTAACTATGTACATTTGCACTGCTTCAGTTAATGGGCATGTTTTTGTTCTTCTCCTTCATCTTTGCATCTATAAGACGAAATGATTCAGTTAATGTAACTGAAAAGTACATTGAAAAGGTAGAGCAAATTACAAAAGCATCAAACTCCAATTCCACCCACGTACTTTATTTTATAATGAAGTTTAATAATGACTAAAATTGCCTTCAGATTTAAACATCAGTCATTTCTGCAATTGTGGTTAATGTGAAAAATCTCACCCACAGTAATGTTTTAGGAAAACATTGTAGAAATGTACATTATATTTTATACCGAAATGTCATAATGAAATCTTAACTAGATATCACTGAAATATATAGTACGTTAAAAGTAATTTGCCACTATGGGCAGGACTGAAACAGGGACTGTGTCCCCATCAGCATGATAAGAGGTAGGGAAAGTTCTTTTATATTATAAAAGCTCTATTGTGCTTCAGCACCATTATGGTGAGAGAGTCTTTGATACTACCTTTGATAGTAGGTATCATCTAAAATACTGCTATAATACCTAAATTACTTGTTTTGTACTGATAGTGTCATAAAATAGTGTTTTATGAGAGTGAGCATCAATGAGATTATTTCCTCAGAAGGACACAAAATGGATTAGTCTTCATTTTGAAACAGAAATAAGACATTTTTGAATGGTTGACTTTCCTAGTGAGGCTGCAATATGCCACCAAATCCTTATGTCCTGAGTGGACCATGTATAGGAACAGGATCCCTGGGAAGGTCACTGGGCTGCTTCTGGCAGCCAGGCGAGGGTTTCAGCAGCACCAACTGGCTTCACAATTATAGAAGTTCCTGCTGCAAAGAGCAAAACAGGGGAGGAGAAATGTTCTCACACAGCTCTGTGCCTCGTTCAGATAGGGCTAAGCATTGTCCTTCTCTGGCTGAATGAATTTTTAGACAGTGAAATTTAATTTGGGTCAAAGTTGGATTAACTGCCATGGAAACTGTATTTAAGCCTCTCTTAAAAGAAAAAAAAAAAAAAAAAAAAAAAAAAAAAAAGAAAAAAGAGAGAGAGAAACCCTATGCTCTGAATATTCAGTTTCTCTTAGTGAGTGAATGAATGAGCTCTCCTGTTAATTAAATTTAAAGCCAGCCCTGCACAGCACCACTGTAAGGACATGTGGGCGAGGAGAGGCAGCCTGGGCTCCGGGCTGGGAGGGAGCGGCCGCTCTCGATGTGCCCCTGCCCCGGCAGCTGCCTGCCTCTGTTCTCTCACCCCTTCCTCATCCACTTACAAGTTAAATCCTGCACTTGTTGGCATTTGGGGTTTCCTCCTCGAGGTTAACTTTTCTGACGGTGGTCACCAGATGGCAGTATGATATCATCAACCCCTCTCCCCCACGGACCCCTCAAATCACGAGGAGAAAAAAGGGGTTCAAATGGTCCATGGTATCCTATATATAAATTCAGATACAGTTAGTCTCACAGCTCAGCTAGAGAAGAGTCAGGTTTTTTCCAAGACTGAGCAAATGCTGCTTCTACTAAATTTGATGGTCAATGTGCTAAATATCAGAAAGAAACTAAATAATTCATTCTACCTTGATTTATTTACAGTATATATTACTTCTGCAGAACATAACTTTCTATAGAGCTCTAAGCACCTGAATTTTGGATGACCTAAGGAACCAAACACTCAATTATCTTGTCAGCTGTCTGCTCAGACTCAGTCCCAATGCTCTTCAAGTCCAAGTTTCTTATAATGGACTTTTTCTTTTCCAGTAGGCTGTATGGTTAACTTCCTCAATAAATTAAAATGTACATAGTTCAGATGCCCATAAACACAGTGTGAGTCATACACAGAGTCTGAGATGATGATGCAGTATCCTCTGGGGCCACGGTACAACACAAAATATGTGCTCTCCCCTTTTAGACACACGGACACAACCTGCAGTTATTTTGTAAACCCTCAATTTCAATTTCTGCCTCTGCCTCAGTGCAGTTGCAAAAGTCTGTAAGTAAAAAAAAAAAAAAAACAAAACAAAAACACCAGGGTTCTTTCTTAATGTGACAAACACCAGATTTAAAGCCCTCTGTTTATTCAATTGAATGTCAGTTTTAATGGAAATGTCTGGGACTGCAAAAGCAAAGTAAAAAGACAAGCAGTCAGATGGCCTGCAATCCTCCTTATGTGATTCCTCCAACACCATCACTATGGAGATATAAGTAGATCATCTGCTGCCAGCGATATTGGACCATCAATACTGACACTGATGCTTCTGTTCTGCAGGTCTATGGGTTTTTTTCAGGCCAGACAATGATCAAAAAATCACAAGACCATCACTTCCAACACATCATGCGTTCAATGCTTCCTTAAACCCTGTGGACATAAGTTGCAAAGATGGGTAGGCATTACCTAAATTATCTGCAACCCTTTGGTATGTGAATCCTGTCCTTTAAAATATTGTTTTTCCCTCTGCACAGAAGAATGTGGCACCATGCTCTCTAATTATCTGGATTAATTCTCCAAGCTATGGCCTAGTTCTTTTAAGTCACACCCACAAGGTTTTGTCTGTACACAGGCACAGAAAATAAGACACTGCTAGTTACTCAGTTCTCACTGTATCCTGGAAAAATTCCTTGACACTGCAATCTATGGGTCACAGCTATTGTACTCAGGTCACTGGCTTTGTATACTGCTATAATAACTAAAAATACTCTATTCAGGGCTCAGCACCACATGATGAAAACTAGCCTGGGCTGCTATCAGCTCATCCTGCTCCCCCCAGGGAGTTTGTGTCAGTTAGAAAGGTGTTATTCCATAAAAGAAAATGAAGTAATTTTTTTTTCTAAGAAATTGAAAGGTCAAGAGGGAAAATTCAAATGCAAAACCTCTTATCACCATCCCCTTACTAGATGCAAACTAGTGCTAGGTATAGGTGAAAGAAGAAATAATAATGAGTGAAAGGGGGTAATACCTCAGGTGCCAGTTACCAAACTATGGGACAGACCAAGATTCAGATATGCCATACACTCTAAACAAGAAAAAAATCCCAAAACTAGGTCTCCTTTTCCATAACAATGTTTTGAGCAATGTCTAATCTATCAGATATTACTCATAAGAGAGTGATATTTGTTCATATCTAACTTAGTATCACAACATAGCTGATATCATCACATTAAAAATAGGGTAAAATTGATTGCTGTTAATGCCCCTGAGCCAAACCATTTATTATTTACTTATTGAGCAGATCTATATGGAACAAGAAACTTGCCTTTGCCCCAAGGAGCTTGGTATATGTTCAGCTGGAAAAGCAAGTAGTAGATCTACGCATTATTAAAACCTATTCCCTGCTACAACATGAAACAATTAGGCAAAGCTGGATTCAAGCTAAAGGTACTGCTGACTTACTTTTTAATGCAGTGATGCTTAGGAACCTTTGTGGGTTTTTTTGGGTTCTTTATCTCTGGTGTACTTATTGGAGCTTTACCTTCTTGTCTTCAAAGCAGAGTAAAAAAGACAGAAAAAGAGAGACAAGTGTAGTAGGATTTCTCTCTTTGATCCTGACCAACAGCTGAAATGTGACTGCACATTTCCATCAGAATTATCTGATTTGTTTTTTCAGTGGATGAATAACAGCTCTGGTAGATAGGGCTGGAGATGAGTGTTTTAAGAGGGACACAAGCAAAGAAAAGGTAATATTTTCATGCATAAATCTGGGGAACCACTTTATTAGTGATCAGTATAAATAAAAATGCATGAAAGGGAGAAGAATAAAAATGTATACATACACCTAAATGAGAAGATGGAGATGGAGAGGAGCAGAGAGCTGGTGACACAGGGACACAACACTGTAGCAGAGAAAAAGAGACCTACACCTTCTGCAATGAACAGGAGCAGGGGGAAGATGTGGAGAGGAGCATGGCTTCATGATGGAGAGTGGATTAATCATAAAAAAATTCCCCTCTTGCCTTTCAGTAGATCTATTTTGCTGCATTCGTTTTTTGTGCTAATACTTGTGCTATCAGAGAGCCTGTGGAAGCTCTGTCCCCTCAAATGTTTCGAGAAGATCCACAGAGCACTTTTACCGTTTCGAAATATATTTGCCAAGACATATTTTTGCAGTGGTTTGTAAACGTAGCTCAGCATAAGGAGCAAGAATCCTTCCATATCTAAGGGTAGTCCCTTGCAAAGATGAGTGGAAAGTTCTCGTCTAACACACCACACATGCAGGCACAATCCTCATTTTGGAGCCTAGGCAGACTTTACACTCCTGGGTGCTTCTTAGACTCCAAAGATTGGGCATGGAAATCAGTTAAAGTGCAGAAAGGGATCTATTTTAAACATATGTCAATCAATCCCATTTGCTGTTTGGAGTCTGTACATGGATTTTTCATGTTATTTCTTGGCTGTTAAAGTTGGTGCCAGAGTGAAGGCATTTGTTTTTCTAACACAATGTTCTCTATGCGTGAAAGAGGACTTCAAAAGTGGAACAAAGCTCCTGCTGTCAGAATAAAATCATAACTCTGCTGAGGACATAGAAGAGAATAACAAAGATACTATTGTTACCCCTCTATATCAAATGAAAATCAAATTTGAAGAGTTCAAAGCCTTCAAACCATCCCATTATTCGACTTCCAAAAGGAAATTAGATGGCATCTGCAAAGGTAAGGGGTTCTGGGTTTTTTCTGGGTTTTCCCTGACTCATTCACAGCAAATTAAGCACATGCACACACACGAACAACAAAAAAAACCCCTAAAACAGCCAAAAAAAAAAAAAAACCCTACAGTGTGGAAAGTGACTCTTCATTTTAGCTTAAATGGTCAGGTGACATAGTCAAAATCTAGTGACATTGAACACACTAAGCAAACATTTTTCTTCTGGGTTTGTGTGCTGGTGATTGTAAAAATAATATTTGAAATATTAGAATAATGAAAAATCTGAGAGGACGTGTCATATGCCAAATGACCATTAAAGGAAGATTAATAAGCCAGAAAATATGCTCCAGTCTTTTTTAATGTGACCTAATTACATTGCCATAATATCACATACGAAGTTTAAAAGAACTGTAAATTTAAAGGATGCTGATACTTTGGGTTTTTCGTTCTCTTTTTTTTTGCTTTTCCAGAGCCCTTCAATACATCTATATTTTTCTCTACAATTTCCCTTTGATTCTCATGATTCTGCAGCAACTCTCCTATCAGGCAAGTTTTCCTTATGATTTGCAATATAAGTTTTTCTCTCAAGTTAGTTTAAAATGTCACTAATGATACATTAAAGATTCTTTGCTAGTAAGACATTTGACGGGAGATTTTAAGATTTGTCATTGTCATATGGCTACAGTGGCATTCATATCCATTCCTGGGCAACCTGGAGTGGTAGGTGTTTTAAGAAGAGCATCTGCTAAGTGTACCTCTTCATCAACTTCTGAAGACCATTAAAAAAATATATACAAAACAGGAGAGCTGACTCAGGGTCTGCAAGCCTGCCTGGTTAAAGAGAAAATTTTATAAGTGCTTTTTTTTATGTAAAGATGACTATTGAAGCAGTTTTTATGTTCCTTGCTCTACTAATGTTGACCATCCAGTGCAGGAATCTGGTTGAACATAATCATAAAGTAGAGAAAAAGCCTTGGAGTAATGGGGGAGGGATAAAAAACAAATTACACCTGTGTAGTGCAGTCAAAAAAGATCACTAATGGGCATCCTTCTTACAATACAGATTTTGTGAAATGGTGGCAATACTCCTATCATTTATGATTTCCTGAAGAATGGACACCTATTTATAAATGAATGGCTCTGTAATAACTCAGTGACACCTTCATAAATCTCACCAATGTAGAGCAGTGTGTGACACATCTGATGAGAAATGTGTTTACTCCTTTTGGATTAAAAATAGAAAAACACAATAGAACAAGTTCATTGGCAGGTTCAGGTGGCCAGTTAGTGTATAATAGAATCAGGAAATGAAAGTGCCCTGTGGCACAGAGAAAAACACCGCTAGCACCCCTCTTTAGAGGACATAAACAAGCATGTTACTGTGGCTTGAGTTGGTTTGGGTTTTTTTTTATTTTCAGCATTTAAATACCAGCAAATGTAACTCTTTACCATCAGCTAAATATTTATTCACTTCTTCTGCTTGTTATTCCTTCATTAACAAGGTTTTCCCTGCTGTGCAGTGGAATATGCAAGTAACTTTGCAAATGTCAGAAGCACTCAATTTGGATCAACTGGAGGAAGTGATAACAAGACTCATAATCAAGTGGAAGTACAATAGTGGCACATTTCAAGCTGCGAAATAATAGATCGATTCAGAAGGCTCCTTCTCATGGGATAATACCTCCATTTGTTCTTATTTTGAGATTTGCTTTTACTCACTATCTCAATGGAACAATATATTTTTCTTTTAGCATCTTATTTGGAGACAGCAATTTAAATTACATTAGACCACTAATTGTTGTTTTATAAAACAAATGTTGTATTTCAATAAAGATAAACTTAGGCTAATGTAGGGTTTAAAAGCTTTGGATTCAATCCTAACTTACACTTCTTACATGTCTGTGTTGTAGTGGCAGGGAGTTTTAACAGCACAGTGAAAATTATTGCACATGCTGTTTGACAACAGCACTGCTGAAATTTATTCTTGCAGCAAGGCAGGATCACAGAACCAAGACAAACAGAGCTCTTGTGAAAATTGAGCTTTTAGATTTGAAAATGAACATTTTTTTACCCCATAATATAATCTATAAAATTGTTGAAACTGCATAATTTAGTAAGAAATTCTAGAATATTTTCCTTTTGTCGGCCGAATTTCTGGATTTCTAGTCTGTGGCAACAATAAAATGTCATTAGATTAATTTCATTGATACTGCTTACTGTTCTCTCTACATCCTTTTACAATGCAATGACAGGTTAATATTAAAGTCTGTTTTGATTATTTTTCAAAGATATTACAATAGAATATTGTCTCAAAGTCACAACTCAGAGGTCTTTCTCCATTTCCTATTTGCTAATCACTCTGTGGCTTCTGAGTCATTCTTTTATTTAAAACTGAAATGAATTAGGTGTATTCTATTGTTCTTTCTCAATGCAAAATAAAAAAACCCCTTGTATAAATTTTATTAAACATAATGGTCTTTATCCAGTAGGCCATTTTACAGAACTCTGCAGATTTCAGCATCATTATTCATGTGACAAGAGGCTGTGAGATTGGGTCTCTCTTTGGCTGATGTCTATTTCTATGTTCTTTGACTAAAGAGATGCTTTAACATAATTTCCATGCAAAAAACTTCATTATGGAATAATCAATGCCTTTAGCTTTAGATGCTTGCTATACCCCTCAAAGTTGAATAGGTCCCCTGCGATCTGACAAAGGACAGGAATAGGATCCATTGGGCAAAAGTTTGGCACAGCAAGGTCAGGTTTAGATTCAGAGCCACCCTTTAAGAGGAAGACTTTCCTTTTTCCTAGTTTGATAGCTGACTTAGACACCTGAGCTCTGGGGGAAAAAATTCATTTCAATGTAGCACGAGATACAGAACCCTTAGCTACTGTAAATTGGCATTGTTTTCTTCAAGTGAGTGATGCCATGCTAACTTAAACAGAAGAAGAGTTGGCCTTAAAAACTTCCCCTGCACACATACATCTGTATATGGCTGAGCCTTCCAATCTTCACTTCCCTTTAGAGTAAAGGATATTCATGGATGTCCTGTCATATGGGGTTATCAAGTTGAAGAAAAATGTTTTATTAGTCTGGAATTGGGCCATGTAGAGCAAAATACCTGTCTACAGACAACTCAGCAGATGCCTTACACATCTAACTACGTCTCAATCTCTTCCCCTGTGTCATCCTGGAATGGGAATATTCCCAAACCAGACAGAGAGAGGACCTGAACCTTTTAATGCACTCCTGTCTCTATTGCCTGGTCCATGAGACCATTCTTTCACAGGCAGGATCCACATCCTAATCTGCACCGTGCTTCCGTTGGCTTTTCCTTGCCAAAGAAATCACTGAGACCAGTGATTTAGTAGGATTTGAAAAGGATCATGCATTTATACTGGCAGTAAGTGTGCTTTAAATTCAGTTAAACAGGATTTGTTTTAAGTTAGGAAGGGATATAAACCTTACTGCTTCTGAGATCAGCAAATTTGTAGCTGCTGGAGCTAGAAAAAGCTGTTTTCTTCTGAACAGAGATGCTGTGCCCCTGCCTTGTAGGCAGCTCTGTGCCTTCCTGCTGGTGCTGGTACCTACTGAGAACAATACCAAGAGCTCAGTGAAGTCACTTGGTTCAGATGTTGCCTCAGAGGACAGCTAGCAGGCAAACAGCACAGCCCAGGAGGTTTGGGCAGTGGTCAGTGCGATTCCGAAGAGGCAGAATACAGAGGTCAAACCTCTGTGCACAGCCTGCATAGCTGAAGCCCTTCACCATCTACAAATCTCAAGGAAAATTCCACATATCTGTTCCTGACCTGCAAGCAATTCCTTCTGATTGCTTCCCTGACTCTACATACGGAGTATTATGTTAACATTAACCTGGATGTATGATCTTCAGCATGGATAGAGGATGAAAGTAATGTTTCATGCTCTGAACATTTATCTTCCAGATGTTTGTGATACCAAGTAGCTAGCTACCACATAAAAGATGACTAGAGAAAGAAAGGATAGATTGCAGCTATTAATTTAAGGGGAAAAAATATATACAATACATAAAAAATCACGTTCACTACTCCATCAAGCTCATTAACAGTCTCCTACAGGGATAAACCACTTTCCTCTAGGACTCCCATGTGAAGGACAGAACAGTACGGAATTTTTTTATGCTTCCTGAGAAACTGAAGAAGTGTTGAGAATACAATTTCCTTCGGACCAACATCACATGAAAGAAGTAAAGGCAGCAGATGACCACTCTTCGCATCTTGGAGCTGAAGAACTTTTTTAATTTTTGTATCCTAATCTCTTCTTCTTGAAACATAGGATCTTCTATGATATCACAGAAGAAAGTCAATTTCTTGAGGACAATAGTGAATTAAAAGCAGATTTTGTGGTTCTGCTCTGGGCTATTGTGACTGTTTTAGTACCTGTCATTTTTTTAAAAAATTACAAATAACATTATTCAGACTCCACCTGTTGAAACAGAGTATGTGTTTCTGCTGCCCATGACACTGGTAATGGAAATATGGTCTAGAAATATTAAAAATTCCTAAACAACAATATTCTCTATTTGGTATAATAGAAAGTGAATTATTTTCAATATAAGTAGTCAGCTTGTACAGGCATGCTTTTATCACTTTTTCTGTATGGTGTCATGGCATGGTCACACTCTGCTAAATATAGACCTTATATGAAGGGGAAAACCAATCTTTCTGTTTTCACTGATCTGCAATAACCCATCCACCACTGAACTCTCTATTTTCTTTGAATGTGATGACATTATTATGCATAAATCTAGCACTACTCTGGACAGGCTGAACCATAAAATGTGAGTGTTCCTAAAATTGCCTTAGAATACATTTGTTTTCAATTCATATGAAAATGGTAGACTGAAAGTGTCAAATGGATATATATATATAATTTCTAAAAATCAGTGCTGATATAAAGCTCATGGTTTAAATTACACACAAATCACACATCTAAAAAGCAGGCTTTCAATGCAAGCTCTCAGTAGCTAGGAAATGTCAAAATTAGGATTGCCATTCTATGGCTGTGTGCATATTATTATTCTCTTTTACTGTTGTCTTCAATTACAAAATAATTTCTCACATACAACCTACCTCATTCAACATGCAAAATGGTCTTAAGAACAATTTAGTCAATATTCTGGATTTGTTTTTCCCTTTCATTCTGCAACATCTGGCCACAGCTGTTGCTAAAACATAGATTTAAAGACAGAAGAATACATTTTTCTTTTCAGTGACACTCATTATATTCACAACTGAGTGACACATAAATATTAATTAATTATTTTCACCAGTCTTTTATGAGCTGAAGAGTGGCATGAACACTATGCAATAGCCAGAGTGGTTAACACATATGTAAAAACAAGTCTTTCCAGTGATTAGCAAGCAGAATTTGAGACACAGGAAAATCAGATCTCTCACAGCACTCAACACCATATAGCAGCTTACATAATCTTATTGACTTTAGCTGAAATTGCAAGTTCATATTACTTTCCTTAATCAGATTCCCTCGTACTATGGTAAAAATTACAGTTACGAGCTGTAAAAAATCAGTTACGAGCTGTAAAAACTCCAATTTGATGTGACTTCCTAATGTTTTATGGCTGCATGTCCTCTTGGTTAGGAGCTTAAATTCCACCAAACTGACTTAAGTCCCTCTTTAAGAAGAGATCCCAAAAAGGGAGCAGAGTATGGAAAACACGTCTCGAGCTAACACCCATACGTTGGCTACAATTACAGTGCTGATGCTATGCAGTTCAAAGGCAGAAAGTGTGTGGATATCTGCCTGCAAGGCATCCTTGGCACACAAGCTAAGGTATGATAGGAGAGGGTTCTGCAGGCTGTATTCAAGGGATTTTGACTTCATTTGACCTGCTATTTTCTTCAAGTTCCCTGTGACAGTCACCAGACAACTGCAACTGGTGAAAATATATTCTGCCAAGGCCGCCAGGAATGGGAGAGTATTGCAGGAGATGAAAAGGGCAAAATGATAATAATAAATACTTATGTCACAATACGTATTCGAAAAGGAATTTTCAGTAAGAGTTGCACAGAGAACTTTAATTTTCCATTTTCTCATTTCTGACTGTTGAATGTAAATGTAGGCAGAAGGGGTGCATTGAAGGTGAGCCCAGGCTCGCTCTCCTTTGAGCAGTGAGTAGAGTGAGCCAGCCTGCAGCAAGACCTGACTGACTTATTCTGGAGGTTGCAGCTCATCATGTGTGGTGGCCAGCAGTGGATGCAGCCTGCCCGAATTTCTGAGATCCCCTTCTAAACTTGTTTTAAAAACCATACCGTTTGGTGGTATTACTTGAACTTTCAGTTGTTTGCTATTGATCATCTCCATTCTACAAATATCACTTGTGCTCTAACCTATTTTTCCAAATCATTTTTTATTTCTCTTTTTATTTTTATTTGCTTTCTAGCTATGCAAAAGACAATCCACATCTCTGCTTATTTTGTTGTCTTTGTCTGGATCTTTGGTAATTCTATTATACCTTTTTCCTTTGCTTGGGCATTCCTAGAACCCCAGTGTCCTTAAATTTAGAATAATGAAATCTTGAAATATTTATAGCTTAATTAATATACACTGGGACATGATTATGTATTCTGTTATGCTCCTAATTATTTTCCTAATTATTCTTCAGATTCTAGTTATATTTATAGACACTGCTGAATTCTAAGCTGTTGTTTTGAAGAGCAGTTTGCAGCTACCAAATCTCTTTCTGGAATGGTAGTAATTACACTGATGGCCATCCTTTACTAATACTTGTAGGTTATTTCTTTTCCTAGGCTTTAAATTCCACTTCTTAATCATGTAATTTCATCTAACTGTTTATCACCTACTTGTAAGTTTGAGTTCCTTGACAACTTCTTACAATCAGCTTTAGATTATCCCAAATAATTCTGGATAATTTTCAGATTTTTTCTCTCCTTATCCTTCAAGCGATATCCATTTACGAATATGTCGAATGGCACATTTTTCACATGTAGAATATGTTTGAGCGCCTTTCTTTCTGAAAACCAGCTACCCACTCCTACCATCTGTTTCTTATACTTTCACCTGAACCATATGCTCAGTGGCTTCTCTGAAGATGACTGATACATGAGTCATGATTTCTCCTTGCCAAGGCTAGGTTGGTTTTTTCATAATAAATCATGTTTTTCTTTTATTACTCAGTCTGTAAAATTGAATATTCCTACAGATTTGCTCCTACATAAATATAATTCATTGGTTTGTAGTTGTCTGAGTTAATCTAGAAAATCTTTAAATTTTTTTGTGAGATATTTGCCACTTTCCATTCTTCAGGTAATACAAGTCATTTAAATGACAGACTGTTGTTTACAGAAAATAGTTTAGTAGTTGTTTATTTCTGTTGTTTAAGAATTCCTGATGGAAGCAATACTGTGGGCTTATGTTCTGGTAAAGTGTAGCTCTGGAGTAGGAATCTCTGGCCTCTTCTGCAATAAATGTTGACACAAGGAATTAATTTTGAGGGTATTTTTCTCCAATAACCTCACCTTAGTGAATGTCCCTTTTATAATTTGATTAACTGTTGGACCCACATATTTTACTGAAGACATTTCCTTCACAATTTAGGAGGAAAAATTGTTTTAATATTTTTACCCTATTAGCTTTTCTCATGTGTGTTTTTACATGTGACCTTTTCAGGGTTTTTAAAAGAAGAAAACAGAAGAAATTCTTTCCTGTGACAACCAATAAAAGAGGTGGAGAAGAACTTTGGAGATTTTAGCAGAGAGCAGATAGAAGCAAAGTAGTTCTTGCGGGTCAGCTGTGGACCCCTGAGATAACAGTTTGCCATTACTTTGTCATTTTTACCAGCAGCAGAACTACAGTGAGACTCAGGACATGTGTTCACCCAGCCATGTGCAAACTGAGCAAAGCCTTTTTTTTTCTCATTCCTCCCTTCTTTGACCTCTTCTTTGCCTTGACCTTGGATCCGTGTATCAGCTCATTTGAAAGGTTTTGGTTGGCTTTTTCCAAGAGCTGCAAACTGAAGTCAACATTGAATCTATAAAATACCAAAGCCCAAACAAGTTGGCAAATTTACAAGTCAGTGAAAACAGATCTTTATAATTCAAAGCATGAAAGTGGCATAATAAGAGACAACATGACCTGTTCTATCTGAAATAGCTGCTGCTAAAGAAAATAACTTTCAGCTATGTGCTTTCAGGAGCATGAATAAGGGAGAACCACTGCGTGTCAATGGTACTATGGCTTCCAAACTGTAAATGAAACAAAATAAAAATTATTTCATACGAACAAAAACACATGACAAAACTCAACATCCGTGTACCGTTACTCCACAAGCATTTTCTGGAAAAGCTGTTCTGTTACAAAAGGCTTACATAACTTACTTTCTGCCACTCTGTCTCCCCCTTGCAGAGCTTTATAGGAGCTTCACACTGGAAATCACTCCCCAACAACTTATTCATACAAATGCTATGCCGTGTGCTACAAACCCTTGCCATGGATATTTGGGAAAGGACTGGTGCTTTCAGAGACCTAACCTTCAGGGAGGTCTTCTGCAAAACCGTGAAACTAATCTGAACCTTACACTTAGTTCAGGTTTCATTCTCTGACCTTGCATCACAGATCCTATGAATAAAACATTGTCCTTTCAGTGCAGTCTCAATAACTGGACATTTTCTGGGTCTGTGGATTTGTACAATGAGATATCTACTCCAATCTGTGTACATAATGCTCCAATGCCTGCCAGGAATGGCTGCAATATTGACGCCTTTCAATGTAGATCACATCATTCACAGAGCAGAGTTCAATAAAATGATACTGTAGTTAACAAGTTTTATAACACAAAGTTACTTTAAAACATGGAACTAATCAGGAGGAAGCCTGTTTATGCATGTCACAGTTACATTGAATTGTCAATAAATAAACAAAGATTTGCTTCACCTATTGTCATGTAGATCAAGTAAGTCATTAATCTAAACTAATGAAGCTTAAGGTATTTGACAGGCCGTTTTTATGGAGCTCTTTCTTAATGATATGTTTGCTTTTCTTTATAACACCGAGAGACCATTATCTAGAAAGCAGCACATTATAGCCCAAAAGCCTTGAATCCACTACTTCTCTCTTCATCCCTGGCTCACATTGTGTAGCATTTACACTTACATTTTCACAGAGCTCTCCTGGATGAATAGCATTACTCAGAAATGAATAACAAAATCCAGACCAGAAATGCAACAGGAAAATAATGTGTCCATTGCTTGATCTCTAGTCAGTTATGTCATTAGATAGCTAGTGAGTTAAGGATTTTTAAACTGTCCTGGAACACAATAATGAAGGCTAAATTCAAACAGTTTCACAATGCATGTTCTTTTGAAATTTACTTTTGTTATAAGGCAGCACAGAAAAAATCCATTAAGAATGTTTCAGAGGAAACAAGCTCATATACTTTCTTGCAAATTTCCAGAAATAAAGTTACGAGATTATCTTCATGGATTCACAAGTCTGATGTTACAAAACAGAAAAATTAAAGGCAATCCAGTTTCCATTTTCATCTGAAAATGGTATGAAATAATGCAGGAAGGCCAACTATTAGCAGATCAGCTCCATTTCCTATAGTACGAGCTGCTCACACATAAACACCTAGAGCCAGTTTAGATGCCACAGGGTACGAGGCAAGTCCAGGACAAGCAGTTGTGACACTGCTCTAAAGACAGACCTGTACTTGCACAGTATCTGGAAACCAGATCACATCTCCTAGAACATCTCAGATGGCTCCTGAATCAAGCACAGGATGGTTTTTGCATTCCATTATTCTTCCAGAGGTTGATACTAAATTTTGACTGGAATGGAACAAAATCTTCCTTAAAAATTTTTATATTTCTCTTGGTAACCTGTACCAGAAATTACCTCATTGTTAAAAAAGTACTGCTGTATTTCTACTTTCACTTAAATCGTTTTAACTCTATGTCATTATATTTTGCAGGGTTCTGCCAGAGTAAATAGCCTTTCTCTTCCCCTGAAAGTACTGAAATGCACGTGACTCTGGGACCACTTAATGTCATTTCATTCAAAACAAAATCTTGTCTGGTTTTGGAGATAATGTTCTTTTCACACAATTTGTTTGGATTGATGTTATGAGTTCCATTGATCCAGGTTGAACCAAAGTGATGTGACCACTGGTGGAATACATATGTGTTAATATATATATATCCCATTTTTTCTGTTAAGTTCTTGTCTAGTTTTAACCTTTAATTCAGTTTTGAGTGTTCGTTTTAGAGCAAGAACTTGACACCTTCTGAGTCACTGTTCCTGGTGAGTTCTGATGTAACTATGCTATGATGATGGTTGCTAAGTTTGAAGAGTTCTGTCCTCAAATGACAACAGAAAACTGAAGTATAAAATTTCTTCGTGAAATTTCATCAGAACATTATAAAAAGAAAAGATTAAAAAAATTAAAAAACACCAAAACAAAAACAAAAGTACAGTGTAAAACTCCCAAATGTAAACTTTCCAAGTCACTGGCAACCAATAAACTCCCACATACAATCTGATAAGACTAAAATGACTGAGACCTGAAATGGCCATTGTAACTCAGATCAAAACCAAAACTTCTGTGGGTGACAAAATTCTGCATTAATGACAGTGTTCAGGAGTTTGATGACTTTCTATCTGTGTAACTTTCCTGCTCTTCTTCTGTTGCATACTCAGTGTGTGTGCACATCAGTATAAGAAGTTACCCAGCTGAGATTAACTCTTTACTTTGTTGACATAATCAAGGCTACCAGAAAAAATTGATTTCTACAGTCAAGTGAATGGGGGACGTAAAGGCAGGAGAGAGGCTCAGCACCTGGTTTAACAGCTAGGGCAATTCTTTTCTATACCTAGACAAGTGGACTGTGGTCTTCTAAAATGACTCCAAATAGCACTAGACGTGGCATTTAAAGATACAGATTTTAAAACAGCCATTCCACAGGCCAAGGAGACTTAGATGATCATGAATTCAATGTTTTGAGATGATCATGGGAGACTCTTGTTCCCATAGAGGCCAGAAGGAAACAGGCTAAGTGAAACAAAACCAGAGAAAACTTAAGTAAGAAAAAAATTAAAATAAGACATTTCACTCCTAGCTTTCAAGTGAAGAATACCTAATGAGCTCATGTCGTTTTGGAACTTCCAGAAGAGCACAACTAAAAAGAAAACAGTTCAGAACCTGCCTCTTTAATGACTGTATAATCACATCTCTGAACAGTTGCTGATGGTACCAAACTATTGTCCTGATATCAGTGGCATTCTGATTGAAGACATCAATATGTGGCTTCTTAAGAGGCCAAAAACTGGAGGGAAATATTTTGTATATTACCTGAAGTAAAGTTTCAAAGAGACCAGCACAGATTTTTTTCCATCAGAACAATTTTCTGATGGATCATGCAGTTTTTGTAAATTAATATGTTTCATGGGGCTGTTTCAATTAGATTTTATGTCTTCCAGCCCCATTGAGAATGGCTGCAGATTGCTTTGCCCAGATTAAAATATTTCACTGAACTAAGGAACCTGGAACATTTTATTTGAAAAACTTCTTGAAATTAGCCTGATTTCTTTGTTGCATTAAGAGTTTCTTGTGCCTGAGAACTGGCCTCTTCAGGACTACTTTTTTCCAAAAGCCAGTATGACAAAGCTGACAACAATGGGCAACAGCCCAGTCACATAATGCTGAGTGCATCATGCAAAAATACAGTACGTCTGCAAACTCGAGACTTTACGGTCAGCTTGAAACTTTGACCATCAATGACTTCCAAGGACTTAGGCCACTGTCTGACAAAGTGTGAAGTATTCAGTTAACATCAAGTGTGGGTGAATGCCATCACGTTCTGCTGCATATACATTACACAGATGCCTCAGAATGGGTACGTGTGTTGGGGTGTTAAGGCTTTAGTACCACGAGTAACAGCACTTTTTTAGCAGCCTCTTTCAGCGTGATGTAAATATGATGGTAGTCAAACACAGAATATTACAGATTCTTCAGGCCTGAAGCAAGAATTCAAAAGAGGCTGTTCTATACACTGAAAATATGCTATTACAGGAATTAGATGATATCCAAGCATCGTTGTTCAGTACTAATTATTCATGGAATATCACTTCCCAGATGCTAAGCCTGTACATTTACCATTGTTAGGAAAACAACCATTAGGAAAACTCCCTGCCCTTCAAATTATCCTCTAAAATATCTTAAAATTTCTCTTCCTGTTTTGGACCATAGAGAATTCTTTACACTGGATCCTTAGCTCCTATGGAAAGAAACAAAATATTATTTATCAAGTCTCTTTCGCTAAGTAGAGAATCTACTTCAGAACTGCTACAGGACTAATTCAAAGTAACTGAGATTTTCATTGAGTATAAGCCATCTGAACACACCATCCTAACTTAAAAAGGTTCTGTGAATCTCTATAGACAATCTGGCTGGGGTTTGTTCTCATTTGTAAATATTTGCCACTGATGTCATGCAAACTGTTGTCAAATTCCCTTATGTATAAAGTACAAATATTAGTAGATGTTCAGTATAAATGTTATCTAATAGGTACTAAAAAAAACAAACTCTGGATAGAAAGTGTTGGGTTGTTTCAAAACTTCTACAACTTTACAATAAGAGAGTTTCTTTATTTTCTGTGATTAAAAAGGAATCTGTTCTTTTTACTATATAGCCATTTACATTCTGGCTTAGGATTTTCAAGAAGAATAAAAGTCTGTTTCCATTAGCACTAAAAGCATAGAGAGACTTTCACCCTAGAAATGTCAGGCACCATTACTTTCTGTAGACTCTGAAAGCACTGCATCTGTTGTTGTCAGAAATGGGCAACATGTCTATCCAGAGAAGAGCAATGAAGCCTGTGATAAGAATTTGTAGAAAGCCAGGCAACGTTTTTATAGATGGCAAGTATCAGCTGTGGTAAGAAAAACACCAAATTTCCTTCCTTAAGGAAGAAACACATGATTAAAGAAGCCATTTGAGTTATTTGTTTTGCAGGAAAGAAGAGTAAATGCTTTGTATAGTCAAGGCAATGTGATTTCCAAAGTTTGTAGCACACTTCAGATACAATAGGTGAACACAATATTGGCATGTGGTACTGCACTTCAAGAAGCACTTCAAATAACCAGTGTTGACTTGAGGTAATCCTTTTTGTTATTGCTGTATACTCCAAAAAGCAATTTTTTCAGCAAGATATCATGCTTAAGAAGCAGATGCTAAACTTGAATGTTCATGAGGAAGTACCAAATGAAAATCCCAGAATTATTAGAATGCAAAATTAACCATACATGCTTTTTTAATATTTACACAATTCTCATTCATGTAACAGACTCACCTTTACTTGGATAGAGATATTAATGTATCTAAGGCTTTGTAAGAGCAGTCTACATGCATTTTCTCAATACACAGATGCTGCACATGAATGAAGTTTTATAGACCCCATGTCTTATAATAGGCCAACAGGGACTTACCATGTAAAAAATTGTATGGTCCAGCAACATACACACTTAGATCTGTCCTGATATCTGAACAGGTTTTAAAACACAGTATGTATCAATATAAAAGCATTTTCATTCTCATATTTTTGGGGTTAAAAAACCCCAGATGTAAATGGGAGGGCTTTCATTTTTTCACAGCTATTATTATTATTGTTATTATTATTACCACTATTAAATTCTTTTATTCAGCAGATAAAAAATGGCAGTGATTTTATATATGAAACCATATCTGCTCCAAGTACATCTGATGACAGTAATTGCCTTCATGGTCATGAGTCATATCAAAAATGATTTTTTTTCAAAACTGTGAAATTAATTCTCTTTAACTGAATTACAGATATTTCATTTAAAATATAGACTTTACTTGGAAAATACTTGTAACACAGGTCTGACTACCCACTCAACAGTTTTTATTAGTTTTGGGTTTAAAATATAGTGAAATGAAATTCAGAAATTAGTAAAATGAAAGGATAATGCTGAAAGACAAGACTCCCCTGAGAGTTCAAATAAATATTTAACCTACTCTTTTTTCTTAGTCATTAAAGAGAGTATGATAAAGTGCACAAGACCCCAGCACTGGTAATCCAGTGTGAAGGACTCTCTGGATTGTGCCAGGAACATTCCTTGACAATCACATGAACTCTTAACATCTCACTTTATAGCCTGTTGGGGAAAGAGAATCTGAATATAGAATCATTGAATAATATAGGTTGGGAAAGTCTTTCAAGATTATCAAGTGGACATGCTCCAGCACCTCAACGTCTTTCTTGAGGAGACCAAAACTGAACACAGCTTCAGCATCTCAATCACTACCCTGGTCCTGCTGGCCACACTATTTCTGATACAGGCCAGCAAGCCACTGGCCTTCTCAGTTGCCTGGGTATACACTGGGTCATGTTCAACTGGCTGTTGACCAGCACCTCCAGGTCCTTTTCCACTGGGCAGCTTTCCAACCACTCTGCCCCAGCCTGCAGCACTTGGCCTTACTGAACCTCATACATTTGGCCTTGGCCCATCTATCCAGCCTGTCCAGATCTCTCTGCAGAGCCTTCCTGTACTCCAGAACACTCCCACCCCAGCTGGTGTTGCCTGCAAATTGACTGAGGGTACACTCAATCCCCCTGTCTAGATTATTAGTAAAGACATTAAACAGGACTGGCCCCAGTGCTGAGCCCTGGGGAGCACCACTTGTGACCAGCTCCCAGCTGGATTCAACTCCATTCACCACCACTCCCCGGGCCTGAGTTTTACCATCCAGACGGATTTTTACCCAGTGGAGGTAACACCCATCCAAGCCATGGGCAGCTGCTTTCTCCAGGAAAATTCTGTGGGAGTCAGTGCAAAAGGCTTTGCAAAAGTCCAGGTAGACAAAATCCCTCATCCACTCATAGAAGGTTGGTGAAACAGGACCTGACTTTCCTAAACCATGTTTTCTGGGCCTGATCCCCTGGTTGTTCTGCACATGTTGTGGGATGGCCCTCAAGTTTATCTGTTCCATCCTTCCTGACCTTATCAAGCACAGAGGTCAGGCTGACAGGCCTGTAGTTCCCTGGATACTCATTCTGCACTTCTTGTAGTGTGTCACATTTGCTAACCTCCTGTTACCTGGGACCTCCCTGATTAACCAGGACTGTCAGTAAATGATGGAAAGTGGCTCAGTGAGCCACCAGCTCCCTCAGCACCCTTGGGTGAATCCCATCCATTCCGATGCAGCCTCGTGGGTGTCTTAAGTGTTGCAGCAGGTCATTGACAATTTCCCCTTGGATTATGAGGGCTTCATTCTGCTCCCCATCCCTGTCTTCCAGCTCAGGGGGCTGGGCAACCAGAGAAAAACTGGTCTTACTAACTGGTCTTACTGCTGGTATTATTAAAGACTGAGGCAAAGAAACTATTTAGTATCTCAGTCTTTTTCTTATCCTTTGTCATTATGTTCCCCCCCACCCCCAATCCAAAAAAATGGAGATCTTCCTCAGCCCTCTCTTTGTTGTGGATGTATTTATAGAAACATTTTTTAGCATCTTTTGCAGCACTATACACATTAAGTTCTAGTTGGGCTTTGGACATTCTAACGTACTCCCTGCATAACTTCACAATCTGAGTCGCCTGCCCCTGCTTCCAAATATCATACAATCTCCTTTTTACTCTGAATTCTAGACAAATCTGTTCAGCCAGGGTTTCTTCTTCCCTGCCATCTTGTCTTTTGGCACATGGGGAGAGTGGGCTCCTTCACCTTCAGGATTTGCTTCTTGGAAAATGTCCCGTGTTCTTAGACTTCCTTGCCCTTCATAACTGTCTCCCAAGAAACTCCCTTAATCAGTCTCCTAAACTGTCCAAACTTTGGAAATCCAAGGTGACTGTTCTGCTGATCCCTCTTCTTACTTCTCCAAGAAGCAAAAACTCTATAATTTCACAATCACTGTGCACCCGATGGCCTCCAATAATCACATCACCCAACTGTTCTTCTTTGTTCATAAGAAGCGGGTCCAGTGAACACCCTTCCTAGTTGGCTGCCTCTACAACTGTGTCAGGAAGTTTTCTTCCATACATTCCAGGAACCTCCTGGACTGTTTTCTCTCTTCTGTATTATATTTTCAGGAGATATCCAGTAAGTAGAATATGCAGAGACTCACTACCTACATAATAAAACTTGCATTTACTTTACAAGGCCTGGATTTTACTCATTGTGTCTAAAACCACTAGTAAAAGCTATTCAGGACCTTGGTTAAGCATTGCTAAAAATTATGGAACCTCTCAGTGGGGTCATTTAAGAAAAAAACATGCCACAAATTCACAAATGCATTCTGCGTTGAACGTATTATGGTAATTGAACTGTCATCATAGCGTTGTCAGTATGCATCTGTGTCTAATTGAATTTCATTTCATTGCAGTTTTAGCCATAAACAGTATGTGAAAAGTCTTCCTTGAAGGACTGGGGAGACCAGGACATGGTTCTGTACCTTTTGGGGGTTTTGGAGGGGTTCTTGGGGGAAGGTTGGGGTATGGTTTCTTTGAGAGGGGAAGGAGTTTGGTTTTTTTATTTGATTGTTTTGGTGTGAGCTGTAACCAGGAACACCAAAAATGAGAAAACAGTATATTTTGTAAAATTAGCCATATAGTTATGAATTTCAAGGAACTTTGGGGTTTAGCTCATTCTTAAATTCATTTTCCCGTCACCAATACTAGCATTGATCCAAGTAGGAAAAATTTACTTACAATTTTCCATTGTAGATCATTGTAAAAGAGTTATATAGTTTAGGCCTGAATACCACATGCAATAATTCATAGCACAGCAATCCATATGCTACACATCTCTGTTAATCTGTCAAGTGAAAATGCTAAAGCAGGAACAGATGAGAACGCTAGATTTATTGTGACAATGCATTTTGGATTCCTTCTTTGCTTTTCTCACCTAAAAACTTCTACATTCTAGATATTATTCTTAGGTAAATACTTACTCATTACTTCCTGTTCTTTCCTGGTGAAAATTGGTCTGGTCTCACCAAGACTCTCATCAGAGACTGCCCAAATTACCAGTTTAGTATTCATTATAGGACATCCTTTGAGTAATGCAATACCTAGTACAATCTCTAAAGAAATATAAATTAATTGAGTAGATGGTAAATATAAAGGTAAATCTGCACCGGAATAGATCAGAAAGTATTGTGAGTATTGCTTTAAACTCTTGTTACAAATGTAAGCTACAGAAAGGTGACACACTACCAGAAGAAATTTTTGGCTCACTCATGCAGCCAAAATTACTTAATTTTTAAATCTGAGTAAAAGCATGAATATTGGTGGATTCACATCAGTGGTTGTATCTGGCAGAAGTCAGAAGGGCACATATGCCCGTGGGTCTCTAGCTTGGGGACCTAACCAGAGCATTGGTTGTTGGCAGTCTGTGTGCAGTTGTCTTCATCTTTTCTGAGTTAGTTGAATTTAGGACACAGTCTAGACTCATACGCTTGCCCATGAGCCAGAAAACAGTCCTGGTGTTCCCAGTTTAGGTATAGCATGTATGAATGCCAAACCTCTAGTCATGATCACAAGTCAGAGTGGTCAAAACTTTTATTTTGTGAAGCTTATTTATGGTTGTAATATGAAGGAAAAAACCCTACAGTAATATTTTATTATCAAGCAGCTTCCTGTTCTTATATAATCTTGCTAGAGGTGATGGAAAACAAAAAGGATATATGTCTGTCCTTGCAGCTGTTATCCAAGAAGTCTTCTTTGGCTGTCAGAAACCTGTAATATCCTGCACTTATTCTTCTCATGTGTCCAATGTTTGGTTTATTCATTTTTGTTAGAAATGTAGGTCTTACTATTTTCAGCTTAGCCTCTGTTTAAGGAGACAGCAACATCCTAACCGAAGAGATAAACAGGGTCTTCAGTGCTGGTCTTTCTGACCTGCTTGTCACCATGCAGTGAAATTAACAAGGCACATGTTGACAATTTAGATTCCTCACTCAGCATTTCACTAAGCCATTCACTTATCAGGTAGTGATATGCCTGATTAAGACCCACTGCAGTTCCTGTGATGACTTTTAGACATACCTTCGCTTTTCCATCCATCAAGAGTGAAGCTGTACTTCCACGATCACCACTTAGTTCCTTATCAGTCAGTCATTGCTGTGGGCTTTATTAATGCAAAATAATTCTCTCATCCTCTTGTCTCCTGACATCACTTTCCCCTCCAGTTTAATGGTGGGAAGCAATGAAGTAGCAGTACAGATATAGTGTGTGTCAGATAATCGTGGTAGCTACCAGGCAGTCAGATCATCAGACCTCTCACAGAAGGAAATAGAATTACTGATATGAGAAGGCTGATATCAGATGAAGATGCTTTGTCTAAGAGAATCAAAATGAGCTTTTACAGGTTAGGAAGAAAGCTGATGAAAGTACACACTAGAGAACATCTATAAGCTTGCTGACGAATATAAACAAAAAGCAAACAAATAATGAAACCAAATGTCAAGATTTATACACAAATTGTTAGCAACTTTATGAAGCCTGCCTATGCGGTGATATTGGAATATTGCTGTATATCCATTCCACAGCCATTTTTCTTGACATTTTTTTCAACTAGATAAAGCTCTTTTTCTAACTCTTAGCATTAAAGACATACTTAAATATTGGTTGTTACTGGAGATAAATATTTCTAGACAAAAAATAAGACAACAGTATATTAAATTCTATTTCAAATACTCAGAAATTAGAAAATTCTGAAATTAAGTCTACTAAGCAGTGCTCTGGGTCCATTCATTACAATTAATCACATAAGCACATAATATTCTATTTTAAAACAGTGATTTTTAATGTGCATAATGTACACAAACACAATTTTTTTAAAAGTCTTTTCTACTATTCCTATTTAAGATACTGAGTTTGGTATAGAGAATGTCTATGTTTTTATGAATATTACAACTTTGATCTTTTCATGGATATTTCAGGATCCAGATCTTCCAGTAATCAAGTAATACCTTGAACTACTTTATTCATACACCATTTTTACTTTTTACCCATTTACCCATCTTATTTTCCCTATTTTTACACTAGAGGAGTCCATTACTAAAAGATCTTACCCAGTGGACAGGACTCATTCTTGAGTGGTTCTTGAAGGACAGCAGTGCATGGAATGGACCCATATTGGAGAAGCTAGTGGAAGACTGTATCCCATCGGTGATTCGACTCTATCCCATGGAAGGGCCCCCATGTTGGAGGGGAAGAGTATAAGAAGGAGCAGCAAAGAAGAAGATGACTTTTGAACTCATGGCAACCCCCCTTCTCAATCCTCCAGTGCCACTCAGGAGGCAGAAAGAGGCAGAAGAATTGTGTGTGAAGTTGGAACTGGGAAGATGGTAGGGGAGGAAATGTGAAAAGTGGGCTTAGTTTTGGTTTTATCCTGTTCTGTTATTAGTTGCTAATAAATCATATTATATTTCAAAGTCAAGTATGTTTTGCCCAAGATAGTAAATGGGGAGTGATCTCCCTATCCTTATCTCATTCTATGGACTTTTTCTGCCCCTGCTGAGGAGGGAAAAGTGATCAAGCAGTCTGGCTGGCACCTGGTAGCAACAAACCAAGGGATCAGCAGATTGCTGCCCAAAACTAAAGGGCAACAGGTTGTCACTCAAAGCAAAATAGGTCAATATGTGAGAGGATAGACTGTAAGAGAATAGAGATAGTGCTGAAGACAATCTCACCCCTGAAGAATTGCACCTGTACTAACTACCAAAGAGTGAGAACAGCCTTGCCCTTAATAGGTCACAGCTATGACCAATAAGGATGAGTGTTATAAAAGAGTGGGTTAGCTGGTTAAAAGGGTAGAAGTCTGTTGGGAGTTGGAGTTTTCTGGTTCTGCTGTGAGGCACTCACTGTAGGAGCTCATAGAGAGAAGCCTTCTGAAATTGTATGGTGGCCGTCTCAACTGCAACATCAATAGATCTAACTATATCTGATAATACTCCATCTAATTTGGTGAGTTTCACTAATTGCTTTCCTTTAACTTTTTTTTTCCCTTTGGTCACGATAAAACACATAGGAAAAAACATTTATGTTTGTACACTTGAAATACTAGATCACCTAACAGGATGAGCCCTGGTGCTAGCTTGAAGGAATCAGCAGAAGAGTTCTGTGACAGCTCACAGTGTCTTGGGCTACAATATTAGAAAAATTATAACAGGCTGCATAAACTTCCCTTAGGAAAGGTTTAGGAGAGCTGATCCCTTTGAAGAGGTGAAAAGATGATCTCTGGAGCTTATTTTCAGCTGTATTTTGTAAGATCTTGGGAAATTTAGTGATAACATCCATTTCTGTGAAACAATGGTTTCAGAAGGTCAGTGAAAGCCTAAAAGTGAAGATATCATCACTGGTGAATGATGTGACTACTGAAAATCTAATCTACAGCCAGCCTGCAACTCTCCAGCTCTTCTAAGTGAACATTTTTATTTAATTTTAGCTACATTTTACTTTCAAAACTCAATTCACTCACAGTTAAGTAGCTCACATTCTAGGTTTGTAAATAGCTTGTCTGGTAAATGCGGGAGAGATGCTGGCAGCAAGCATCCACCTTCAATGTTTTGATTAGTTCTGCTTGGCTTGTATCATCAGTTGACTGAATGTGAGATTGTGCACATTAGATGGAGTAATGTCTTTATGGTGACTTGGCAATTATTTAACCACTACATTGTACCCCAAACTCCATCTTTCTCAGATAAATAAAACTAGTCTGTCATTATCCATCCAGAGTAGGAAGGAATGATTACTGTGTACATACAACTCATAGAAACACATAATAACACACTTTTAATATGCTCCAGGTTGAACTTGCAAATGAACATCCTGCTGTGGAAAAAACTCATGCAGACATTTTGGTTTTCAGGAAGCATTGCTGTTCAAAAGTGCTCAGAGTCTGTTGGATCTTGTAGATATTCTGAGTCTCAAAATCAGGCTCCACATACCGATATCAGTAGAGAGAAGGAGAGGATGAATTCTGCATGTTTCCCTGCAAAGCATGCAGAGCTATTCAGTTACTTGTAAAATACTGGGATTTTTTTCAATGGGTGGATAAATTGCTGGGCAGAGGGAGACAGACCATGACTTCTGGTATGTCACAGCAACATGACTCTTAGTATTCATCTGTGCTGAAACGATGTACAAAATAGAAATTGTGGGTAAAATATGGTATTTTTTGCTATTTATGTGTTGACCTAGTTGAATTTTAAAGGTCCCTTTCAACTAGCCGATTCTATGATTTCAGAAGTGTATTCACACTTTCTAAATTCATTTGCAGATGAACCCTTAGCTTGAGCCTGGAAGGTGTGCTGGTTCTAGGAAATCAGGCAAGCAGGGATAGTGACTGTCACGGAGCCTCCTGATTTGTAGCTGAGCTGCAGTGCTCACCTCTGAGATATCTGATCACCAGATGAGGAGAGGAAGGAAGCCTCTCCAAAACCAGGTGATTAATTTGGTGTGTGGAGAGACTGACATCTCAAATTTGATGTAGGGTAGTGAGTTTGGTCCTATCTCTTTCTTGCTTTCCTCCTTTCCTTTACTTGCACTCTCAGGCCATAATTAAAGCATTGGTTGCAATAACTTGGGGTTCATAGACTACAGGTCCAAATGCAGAAACTATTTTCTGTGAGGTATATCAAGTGTTCATTCTAAAGACTGAGTGCTGAAAGGACTATTCATTCTCTACATCAGGTTAACTTGTCCACCTTTCATCTGCCTACTGAGTTTATTAGGATTTAATAATAACTGAAAAGGAGCTTATTTAATCAATTTGGTTAGATGTGCCACAAAATGTTTAAACTTTTCCTACCCTTCCTTTTGAGCCATTGTGACAAAACAAGACTGATGAGTACTAGACAAACACATCAATATTTTTAATAATCTTTTAAAAGACAATCTTCTTCAAAAAACCTTTAGAGTCTCTACAGCAGCTATAGATATTCAGCTACAGCTATTCAGTGTGTAGGTGGGCTCCCAGGCTGTGCACAGGCTGGTTGAAGATGTGCAGACATTACCTGTGCTTCACAATTCTCCTTGTGTGTAGTTGCCTGGAGGATTGGCACTGTGTCTCATATCTTTGAGAAATGCAAATGTTTTGGGGAATGGGGAAAGAAGAAAAAACAAGGATATATTGTTGCTTTAAAACTTTAGAATCTGGCAGCAATATAACAAAATATTTCCCTCTTTGTCAGTGTTCATTTTAATGCATTTTTGGAGATGTGGCAGCAAATTAAAGTCAGAGAGATCAGTGCAGTTGGAAATATTTAATTTTCACAAAGTGGAAGTACTAGGCTCCTGTGGAGTCCTAAAGCCTGAAGCTAATATATAGTCCCCAACTTTGCTTTCATTTAAGTCATTGGCAGAATTCCTGTTGACTTCAAGTGAAGTAGCATTGGCCCAGTTTCAAAAAAGGAATGTTATTAGGTTTAACATTTTAAACCCACGAACATAAAGACCAGTCTTAACGTTATCATGATTGAGAATTTTATTTTCAAATGTATTTGACAGTATAGTCAAACAAAGAAATGTAGCTTATCTTTTAAACTTTCAAATTGCTAGGTTGAGCAAAATGGGAACTGCTTTCAATTAAATAATGCATTGAAAAGTATCAAGACAGAATTGCCTTTGACAGACAAGAAATACTGTATTTATCTCATTGTAGTCCTTTCATTGGTTTATGGCTCCAGAATCCTCAAGCAAATATCATAAATCCACATGATGTCCTTGTGTGTTCTAGCAGATGTTTTATTTGAGTGTTAGAGTTAGCTGAAAGATGTGTTAAAACTCATGTAACCAGGCAGCTTCCTGTCAGCCACCCATCTGAGAAGTCTCAGAAGCTCTAGTAACTACAGTGAGGTTTTGGATGAAGTTAGACACCAGAAATTGGCTCCAGATTTGTCCACTACAGAGAAGATCATGTGAAGTACAGCTGAAATCTCCCACAACAAGCTAATCAAAAATGCATTTGAGATTTGACATTACAGCCGTGGAAAAAAAAATCAGTTGTAGGGGCATGTGCAAATACCAGTTCTAAGAGTGTTGCCAGGATTAAAGGCTGCTCTAACCAGCTCTATCTGGCACTGTTCACTGAGTGATGGAGTTTCTCAAGCACTGTCCTACCTGTTGCCTCTTGGGAGGGTTGCCTACTCTTCAGCTGCACAAGTGACAACACCTGATGGCAGACACGGTGCTAAAAACAAAAGGGCAAAAGAGTGCATGTGCCAGGTGCTCCTGAGGACAAGGAATTGGATCCTGTTTTGAGTGTAGGGACAGTTCAGCAGGAGAGAGGGGCTGGCAGAATCCTGAGCCCTTCTTGAAGGCTGCCCTGGAGGTTGTGCTTCTTTGAGGCTGAGGTGCTGACTCCAGAGGTGTGGGACTGCACAGCTGGCTCCATGGCAGCAGCAAGCAGCAATGACTTCATCACAAGGAATGGCTTGACTAGACCAGGCATGTCTGGCTCTCCAGTCCCTTCATGAAAAGGGCTCTCAGAACCAACTTCTTCCCCAGTCTGCCCTGTGAGGCCTCTGGTGTCTGTTTACCTAGTGTTTCTAGCTGTAATGCCTTGCTTGGAGTACAGCTGGGTGCAGAAGATCCTGTATCCAGAGGATGCTTTCCTCCCTACACCAGCATGCTGGAGATGGTGAGTGAATGGGCTCTGAGGAATCAGTCAGTCAGGCTCTAACAAAAAATACACTAATATTTGAACTGATGTCTTCCTCTATGCCTTGGATGTTGATTGGGTTTTGTTTGTTCAGTTGTGTATAAGATTTCTATGGTGTGTTTGATTTTCTTTTGTGCTATTGAAATAAAGGAAACAGAAAATTCAAAGGCAGTCAAGAGCAGGAATGTTATATCCTAAATTGTCAGAGCTACAGGATTTCAAAGAAAGTACTGTGAGAAGTTTGAGATGATGGCTTGTGTACTGCATGGGCTAAAGTGTGAGCAGGGACTTGGGCTGCCAAGGGCTACAAATTCCCTGTTTGCTCTCACAGAGATGGGGGAGAAATGACTTCCCACTTTCAGAAGTGATCAGGCACCTGATGTGTTACAGATCTGCCAGGGCCTCTAGCAGTCATGGACAGATACTTAACACTGGCCATGAGAATACAAGAGTATGAAAAAGTCCTCAGAATTTGCTTGTTTGCCATTAGGAAGAAATAAAAAATAATTCTCTTATAATTGGATTATCAATAAACAAATTTACTGCAACATTCAAGCATCTCAGCACTTGCAAGTGGAGTTCAAGTGGACAGTATTAAGTAACTAGGGATAGTAACAATAACTGAAAAAGTATGATTGGTTAAAAAATGAACCCTAGTACACTGACAGCTGAAAGAACCTGATTGTATTTACAATATGGAAGATTAATCTGTTCATCCACTGCTCTAATACAGCAATTGCAGATGTTGCAAACAGTGTAACTGAAGGGAAATTTTGCTGCTAATTTTTATACTGACAAGCCCATTCAAATAAACAATAACTGCAATTTACCATGTATCAAGAATAATTCTTCTCAGAAGACTTCAACAGAGAGCAGTGAATCTTTCCTTAATCCATCTGTTTTCGTGTTTGTTTATCGTAATACAGAGGGGTGATGTGCTGAGTAAACAGGTTGTTTTAGACAGTTAATAACTCCTGAGTTATTTGTTGAGACTCGGTGCCTAAACAAACACAGAGACATAAATGAGTTGGTTCCAGGATGGGACCATGATGACATAACTCAGTTTATCCACAAAAGATGAAATTCCTGTAAAGTGTTTTCTTTATTTCAGAGTGTGATGGTAAATTATTTTAATAACTATTTTTCAAGGCTTGATTCTCTTCCACTAAATGGGGTGTTTTGTCACTGAACCAGACACTGAATGGTCAGAGTCAGCCATTAATGAAGTCTAAAAACAGTTAATGCAGGGTGACTATTCCTGAATGTTTCACAACATTATACACTTTTAGAATGTACATTTTGAAGTATACCTGTGGCTTCCTAGAAGTATTCAGTGCCTGTAATAATGGGGAAAATGCCAGGGTATGATCAACTTGGGTTTTTTAGTTAAAAGTATATACTTTCTTGTTGACACACAGTGTAACTACCAAGAAATCCTTGACAATTGTCTTTGAGGAGATTACAGATCTTTCTCTAAAACACCAGTTTTAAATGCTGTCTCATTATCTACAGTTGATGTGCTTACCATTCCTTATTATAGCAACCATTTTTCAAATGCCTTTTGAGTCAGTGCCTCACTCCAGTAGCCATTGTCTCTTTGAACACTCTGTTCTGCCTGGTGTCTAAATTGCTGACTGCTCCAGATCTAGAAGATTAATTACCGCAATGAAAAATATTCAAACATCAAAATGGCTGCTGTCTTTGATAGAAACTCTGTTAAATACTGGAAGCAGCCTGGGCTATGCATTCCCAGTTTTAGCAATGCATTAGAGAAATCAGAAATGCATTTACCATTTAATATCTTAAATACTATGGAGCTGGGATAATTGAATCAGAAAATACAGTGTGTAACTTCCTTACCTCTCTCTGTTCTCTTTTTCAAGAACTGTTGTTTACACTGATACTTCCTGTGTTGATACAGAAGTTATGCTACCTCTGCTGGTAAATCTGGCTATTTTAATCCGTTTGTGTGTTTGTGTTGATACAGCAAAAAATGTGCTTGCTACATCCTCTGGTGGCAACACTTGGAAACATCAGTTGGGTGTGCAAAAAAACTGACTCCAGTTTCTGCCTTTGTGTCTTAGAACTGCTTTTTTTCTGTTTAGGCAGAGGAAATGTAGTGGGCAAGAGTGTTCAAGAGGAGCTGCTGGAGAGCAGAACATCTTCATACCAGGCTGGGCTGCCCCAGGATGGGGTAACAGAGCTGTTCACCACAAGAGTTCAGAGGGTTCATGGCGAGATCATCTTTTTCACCCCTCCATGCCATCCTCCTACCTCAAACTGTTGTTTTTATGGCGCAGAAGCAAAATTGTGGAAGAGGTTGGTTGTGGGGTTTTTTTCCTCATGCCCAAGGAAACTGCAGCAGCCCTTTTGAAGCACTGGCACTCACACTGGGTGGTAAAACCCTGTGCCAGGGAGGAAGGTACAGGTGACTCTCTGTATTTACTACAGGACTACTGAAGCAGTTTCCACGAGGATGGATGAGTACATTATGGAGTAATAATGTACACAAGGAATGAAGAAAGAGCTATGAAATAGGTGTGAAATTGGCTATCTCATGATCATTTGAGGAGCACGTGTAAATAGCTCATTTTCTGATCAGGAGGTTTTCTGTTTTATCCGAAGTATAGTTATTTTCTTTTCTTCCTTTTTATGCTTTTAACTTCAGGACATGGGCAACATGCAAAATGTTTTACTGTTCTACTGTTCCCTCCAACAACAAAGGGGGATTAGTTACTGTTTAATCAGCTGCTTGAGTACTGAGACTTGTTGATGAGGCCCATGAAATTAAGTTGTGCAGATTTTGCAATTCAGCGGAGTTCACAGTGCCAATGTCAAATTTCTGTCTGCCGAGGTAATCCCCGTGAGGGAGGCAGAGAGGTCAGGAAAGAGAGACATCAGGAACCACCAGGAGGTGATACCAGCTGGGATTAGTAGCATCTGGTGGTCACCTGCATCACAATCCTCAGGTGGGATGGTAGCTTCTCTGCACTACAGCAATGTTAGTCAGAACAAAACTAAGAAAAATTTCTGGTACAGAAAATAGTGGAGGTGGGCACCAGGCTTTTTTTCAGAGGACAGGACTGTCAACAGATGCAACACACAGCTTTAAGGCAGGTAAAAGGCTGTTGGGCACAGATCAAATTTCTGTGTCACTGCCTGAGGGCACTGCCAGGGCTGTCCCTCCCCAAGGAGGTGCCTGATATGAGGCAGCATGCCCCACTGCCCCTGGCCGCTCCTGGATGAGGTGGTGGGACAGGAGCACCTGCCAGGCCCAGCCCTGCCACCCCAGGGAGCCCCCAGCCCTCATGGTTCCCTACTGCACTGCCATACCCTGAAGAACCCATGAGGGATGGGGACAAGGCAGGGGGACATAGTCACTGCAGCTGAGTGCAGTTAGCCCAGGGGAAAAGCTTTCCAAGGAGGTGGGGAAGGCTCACAGGGGAAGGTCTCTAAAGCAAGTTATACCTGTACCCAGCAGGCACTCTTGCCTCAGTGCTGGGATAGGACAAGACATGGCAGCTCAGCATCCCTGTGTTTTCACAGCAGCAGCAGGCCCATGTACAGCCCGTGTAAGGGGAGATCTCCTCTGGGAGTGTGTGCTCCTGCCGAGCCTGCTTCAAAGTGCCATGTTGAACTTCACCCAGGGCACATAGCAGGGTGGATAAAGCTTTGTTTTGGCTACCCCTTTACATCTCTCCTTCAGTGAATCAGGAAGGACTAAGCAGTTTCATTAAGTCTTTCCAGCTCAACACCTGAGCACCTGGATCCAGAGGTGAAAGTTCAGACCTCTGTCAGAGCCACTGGGGTGGCCCTGCTTTTGCCTCCCACAGCAAATGTGATCTCAATGCAGGTACCCTTGAGGCTCATCCATTTCTAACCATACCATCAGTCCTTTTTTTAAGAGACTGACAACACAGTTAGGCAGAAGCAATTCCATTTTGTAGTAACTTTCTGTGGATAATCAATATTTAGTGCCTGCAACTCTAATACTGAATTATTTATTTGAGAATTTAAGCCAGTTGTATGCTGGGCTGCATCAAAATCAGCATGGCCAGAGGGTCAAGTAAGGTGATTCTGTCTTTATACTCCATCTTTGTGAGACCCCACCTTGAGTACTGCTTCCAGGTCTGGGGTCCCCAGCCCAGGAAGGACAATCACCTGTTGGAGCGAGTCCAGAAGAGGCCAACAAAATGATCAGAGGGATGGTGAACCTCTTTTGTGTGGAAAGGCTGAGAGAGTTGGAATTATTTAGGCTGAAGAGAAGACTTCAGGATGACCTAATTGGTAATTAGGTCAGGTAATTCCATTACCTGAAGGAAGCCTGTAAGAAAGATGGAGAGAGACTATTTACAAGAGCATGTAGTGATAGAACATGGCATAATGGCTTCAAACTGAGACTAGGCTGAGATTAGATATTAGGCAGAAATTCTTTACTGTAAGGGTGGTGAGGCACTGGAATGGGTTGCCCAGGGAAGTTGTAGATGTCCCATCCTTGTAAATGTTCAAAGCAAAGGCTGGATGGGCCCCTGAGCCCCCTGGTCTAGTGAAAGGTGTTGCTGCTCCTGGCAGGGGAGTTGGAACAAGATGACCTTTAAGGTCCCTTCCAACCCAAGCCATTCTATGATTCTATACTTATTCAAACTGCTTTATTAGAAGGGTAAACTGTTAGGTATTCTTAGTACTAGAATACCTTACTACCACCCTCACTAGAGGGAAACTTGTGCAAGTATACAACAAACATGATGAGCAAGCAATAAATAATTTCCAGGCCATCTCCTGCTGCTCAGAGATTACTTGGCTAAAGTGGCATGTAGGGGATAGGTCCTTAACAGAGCTTTGAAGACATCAAGTATTTGGACCATCCCTACTGATTGTACAGTACCTAAAAAACATCAAAGAATGGTATTTTTTGTAAAAAAAAAACACACATTCTGGAGATATCTGAGTCAGGAAAAGAGAACAGACACATTTGTCCTGCAGCTGGAGCTGAAGGACTAACAGGAGTGAAAAAAAACAGGAAACTTATTTCTGGGAGGTGATGTTTGAACATGTACAAAAGTAGGTTGTTTACTAGATTTTACTTTGTCATTTTTGGAGAAAAGCATAAACATTTTGGCCAAATACAATCATTCTAACATAACATACAATGAATCTTATGCAATGAAGTGGGTAGAAGGTGAGACATTTTTCCCAAGGTGTCCATATGCTCTATGTCTTTAGTCCTCCATATTATCTATTTAAAAACTTTTTAAAGTAAAAAGATCTTTTTCACTCTCGGTTTGTCCACAAAGAGATTCCTGTGTCCCTGTTGGAAGTAGTCTTGTTTGGCTCTTCACTTAAGACCTGTCATCTGATTTCAATGTCAGGACAGATTCTGGATTTATTTCCCTCAATTTGTGCATCTGTCTTCCTTCTTATCTTCTCACTCAACTACCCCTCTAATTGTATACCTGATCTACAGGTACACAAATGAACAGGAAAAACTTTCATCTCATGGAGTTCAGAGTTCAGTACTGATTTCTCCTGGTAGGACTGGAGGAGCTGTTCCTTATGTTGATCTCTTTTGCAGCCATAAGGGCCAGTGATACTCTCTTAGACTGCATCTCCATCCTCTGTCTGTCTGAGGCACAAGCCCTGGATGGGCCAAGCCTGTAAACCCTTCTCAGGCATGCTCTGGCACCAGTGGCCAAATGCTGATTTCAGCTGTCAAGCAGCAGGCAATGGAGTTAGCCAACGTGGCAACCACCAGCCACAGCTGTCTCTTATCCATGACAGAGAGTCAAGCCAAGACCCAGGCTGAGGATGGCTGTCTCTAAGCTAAGAGGTTTGCCAAGGTTCTGTGTGAAAGTGTGACTCTATGTACAAATCCCAGACAGGTGCTTCCCAGATGATGTGTTGATTGTCTTTGTCCAAACAACATTGTATTACTGGATGCTTCACATATTTTCTGCCATGGGGCCTTGATATTACAGGATGACAGAAGGATATTGAACACATCGTGGATTAATGAAGGAAATTTTATTGTCTGGGTCACTCAAGGATCAGGGGAAATTACCCAAAGGACTCTTTCTGGTCTTAATAGCAGGAAGTTCATTACTTTGCTGACATTAGTTACTGAGGCTGTAAATAGACAAGATGGTAAACCTGTTTTAAGATGCCTATTACAAGATCAAAAACCCTGTGGCCATATGACACAAAGCACTAAAACAACTTCAGTCTGTCAGTTCAAATTTGTTCCAAATATTTTGAATTCTTAGTACAACTTCAATCTGTCTTGACAGATCAGTTTTTAGCTCATCCTGCCCACTCTAATTTTATGCCGAATACACATCATCTGTTTACCCATAGTTGGGATAAAGCCTGGCATATATCCATATACTGTACTCTGGCTAATTCATCAGAAATATGCCTGTGCCTCATTCAGATTGGGTTTGTACCACAGGCTGATCCAGAAGCACACAGATCTTATACAGTGGAGGCACAGCCCGCATGTGGCCTGTTGACAGAAATGATATGTGACAGAAAGAATCTAGGAGGAAAGTAAAAAAGAAAGCATAAAAGTATAAAAGCTGGAGGAAAGCTGATGAGCAAAAAAAAAAAAAATGTGACTTGAAAGGGAAATAAATAAATAACCATAGCATGTAAAAGAAAACATTTGAAAACCACGCAAACACTGCAGGTAGTGCAAATATGGTTACACATAGTGCCAGATGTAAAGCATTGAGAATACAGATGAAAGGCAACCACAAGATGAGGCAGATGGTCAATGCAAGCTTCTCAACTGGATGAAGGAATTACTGGGTGAATTTCTGTGGTCTCTTTTATAAAGACCAAGCCTACTAGAGTGAACCTTTCCACTTTAATGTTGGTGTAAGTAATTGCCAGTCACTGGTGATGTGGACTGGATTGCACACACAGACTTGAGTGTATTTTTGCTGCAGCTCTGAAGGCAAGGCTGTGCTGCTGGGTACAAACAAGAGGAATGTAACAACAAAATGGGAGGACTGTCGGGAGAAGAGGAAAAATATCTGATTAAAATCTAATGAAAGACAAGGAGATGTAAAACCTCACATGATCTCATTAAATTAGCAATTGAAAAGCCCTTGAGAACAGATTTAGAGTTGACTCCAATTCTTTCCTTGCTGTAGCCAAATGTTTTGCTTCTACAGGTGCAACTGCTTTGATTTGGGTGACAACAGTCCTACCCCTGGATGTGGATGTCCACTACAGCATAAATGTCAGTTGGAATTTTTTGCTGGAAAGGACACCGTGTTTTCATTCTTTTCTCTCATTCTTCTGGCTGCCAGGGAAAGGGATAGGGATAGGCATAAGGAAAGTGAGGGGAAGAGAGGTGTCTCTTCACCTGGTCTCTTGTTGCCCAAAACTGAATATATTTTGGTTCTTCCTTCTTAGAAATTGGTAGGAAAGAAGCATTATTTAAAAAAANAGGGAAAAAAAATTTTTTTAAAAAAAAAAAAAAAAAAAAAAAAAAGCAAAAAACAAAATCAATCTTATCTATGCCCAGCTAAATTTCTTTCTATATGAAGATATTCCCAAAGAAATAGCAGATTGCTTTTTTTGAACTGGCTAATTAGCAAGAGGAGGTGGTATATTTGAGATCACAAAGTCTCTCCTATTAAAAGCTGGCAATGTAACCACATATCATCACTCTCTTAATTTACAGGACAACTGACAGATACTTTCTCAAAAAGCATTACTTTTTCTTTTCTCTCTCTTTGAGAAATAAAAACAATTACACAACAAAACAAATATAGAATGCAGGTTGGTCTATACAGGAGCTGGAGGCTCAATGGAAGAGAAATTTAGCTAATATAACAGAAGCCCTAAAAAACATTACTAAAACTGATTGAAATTTAAAATCTCAGTAACTTAGTGTATTTTAACTTAATTAAAACTTCACTGCAATTCAGAAAAGTTCTAAAAATGTCAAGAAGGGCACTTCCTTTTCTTGCAGGTGGAATGAAGACCCATCTTCCAAGGGCTTCATTGAATCCTGAGTTTTGAAACCCTAAGATTGAGCACACATTTGTCTCAAGATGAATAATCTTCACAAAATAATTTCAGGGGCTTTGTGAATTTAAAAAAATACAAGGAAGAACTGCACAGTTTAGCATTCCCATAAACAGTAACAGGATTCTGCTCTAATTAAAAAAGAAGTAGCAATGACAATTTATTGATTCCTCCACTTCTTAAAAAGAGAAAAATTTCCTCATCGATCTGTCCCTAAGCTTCACAAATTTGACACTTGCTATTAAAGACAGTGAAAGAAAGCTTCTGCAGTTTTTAAATGCAGGACACCACTCGGATCTTCCTTTTTTGCTTTTATGAACCCAAATGAAAGTGGTGTGAAATGAGCTTGTTAGCCTTTTAGTGATTAATAACAAAGTTAATTGTGATGTAACACTAACCACAGTTATGGTAATCAACTCTAAAATGAGAATGAATTCTTAATATTGGATTCAATTTTGTTAATGAGAAACTGCATTTAGAACTGTTAATTTATTAACTAGCCAAGAGATGTAAAGAAGCCTGGAAAGTCTTGAACACCATTTAAAACTTTTTGGGAAAGGGTGAACACTGTAATATCAAGTAGCACACAAAAAATATCTATGCTCTGCAGCCACCCACTACTAAATGTGTTTGGGAAAGAATTCACAACAGTGAGGAAACGTGGCAGATAGGAGAAGCAAGAGGAAGTTGTATTTTGGAGCAACAAAAAAAGCAACATGCTAAAGGTGTGAAGAGGTCTTTGGAGAGAGGAGGAAGGATTCCAATTCAAGGATTATAGGACACAATCTGCCTCTGTAGTGCTGCTCACTTGAGACACTGCAGGCACTGCCTTTTGTAAACCAGTAATTTTCACAAAACTTCATAGCCTTCACTTATTCCCATGAACTCAGATAAGAGGGACCTCTGGAGCTGGGTATCTAAACTCAAGCAGTGTATGATTTCCAGCCAATAGCAAAGGCCCTGAAAGCACAGGATTATTTTTTTTTTCCCATCCTATTCTTGGCATTTCAGCGCAGCAATCACCTAGGAAGGGCTGCTGATCATTGTGCCTTGGGAAACACTTTGAGAAAAGTGTTTATGCCAAACAGGTCTGTAAACAGCTGCCCATGCGGAACACGCTTAGTCTGGGCTGTCCTACAGTCCAGGTAAGATGTGTCCTTGTTCTAACACTGTCACTACAAAGCAAGCTCTTGGGGGAATATCTGTGGGCTCACAGTGCTCACAGCTCACCTTCCACTTCCTAACAGCTGATTCCACTGAAATCAAACAGATGATCTTGCAAATAATAAGCAACAAAAACCTGTAGGACTTGCTGAAGAACTGGAGTCTAACCAGCACTGGGACTTACTGTGCTCCTAAGGTGGCCCTGCTGTATTTAATTTTTGTTATTTGTGAATTTTATCTGAATAGATGTGATCTTGACATACGGCCTAATCTCTTGTTTACTTTCCAGTTTTAACAGAAACTAGTCATATTCATATATATAATTTTTCTTGCAGAGTATCTCTTTGCCCACAGATCCCTCCTTGGACATGGGGCATAGGTCAGAAAAAAACAGATTCCAAATTATGATACAGAGAGAGACATCTTCAGATACACATTTTCTTTGTTTGCCTTTTATCCTGGGGAACAAACCCTGCCCGAAGCTCTATAGTATGCAGACATCTAGTGGTTGGAAAATATAATGCAATTAACACATCTTTACAGGGCACCTGTAAAAATTTTGCGCCATCTTATCATCATCTGAAGGCCTGATACCTTGGGTCCTATTGAAAACAGATTCTTTGGCTCTTCAAGAACTTTTCATTCATTACAGCCCTAGTCACAGGTATTTTGAGATGCTCTGGCCTCATGTGTTTCTAGGGTTCCATTTTAAATTGTGTTGAACTGGGGTGGTCAAAATGTACAATCGGGAAGATCCAAAATGCTGCAGCAGATCCACTTAATCACAGCCTATAATTTCACACTGAGACTCATGCACTTGGTAATCATTAGCAGCTTCCCTGCCAAGAGCACACAGCTCTCAGACCCTTTTGTGTTTGTTTTTTATTTTGCTCTTGAGTAAATATGTCCTTATCTGTATGAACCAGTACATGTTTCTAAGCCATGAATAAATCTTTCAGCTACCTTTGGTTTTCATTTTTTTTCTTTTTGCTTGGCCGCACGTATGATTACCCCTCTAAAGAAACCAAGCCATTGTCAACTTATGATCCAAGATAATGAAACTCACTTCACATGGACCTGTAGTGCACCAAAAAGAAAAACCCTAGTATCTTCACAGCATGAGGCTAAACACACATTTTTTAGAACTGCTTTATACCTGCTATTTAAAATATTGCTGACATGGTGTATCATATTCAGCTGTATGTGTTCACTGACTTATCATAGCTTTCATCTGTTTCATGCTCACCACTGTCAGATGTTTACATGGGAGGCACGTCAGAAAGCACTGTTTGTAGTGTATATTTATACTAAAGCCTAAGGGAGGAAAAGAGTTTATGTCTATGTAAGATCATGTTGTTTTTGTCTCCATCGCAGACACAAACACCACCTTTAATAATAAGCACTGGAGTTGCTTATGCGCTTGAAGCTCCGGCCTTCTCGAGTGCTTTACTTTATAAAAAAAATGGAGTTTGTGTTTTAACTTTATTTCTTTATCGTCTTCCATCTCAGGAGATGTGGTGGGGGTGGGTATGTAACCCAACACAGGGAATGTGGTGAGCAGCCTGGGTTTTGGATAAGGTTTGCTGTCCAAGGACAAGCAGCCAATTCCCTGTCACTTGGTCGGAACGATGCAGGAGAGCAGCAGTGTCAGGGAATAAGGCTGTCTGGATGTGGTTTCTGATCACTGATTTGGGAGTTAGCTGTGGGTTAGTCAGCTGGTGTTACACAACCCAGAATGGATCACTTCCAACACAAGCAAGTTGAGATGGAAATAGAAAAGGAATATTTCCAACCACATCCCTGCTAGTGAAAAGGACGCTTAAGGAAGTTTCTTTATGCTGTTTTTGCTTTGTTATCTTTATACTTTTTTTTATTTGTTATTCAAGGCCTAAACAGCTCATTGCATACTTTATAGGGCAAGTTCTTTCCAATTTTATCTAATATTTCCCTTCTTTTGCCCCATCTTCAGTTGTTTCTCTGATATTTGGGGAGGGGAGGGTCTCTTTGGATCACGATGAGGTCAGGCTCTGGGGAAGGCTAAGCAGAAGCAAGAAGCTGCCACTATCTCTGTAAACAGTGTGGGAAGAACACCAGTGAGAAGCATTTGAAGATACTGAATGGAAGAATCACAAAAAATTACCCAGCACTGAAAAGCAAACCTTGCATTAGATGTAATTATCCCAGCAAATCAGGGAGAAGACTTAAGAGGTGATCTGACTACTGAGTCAATGCTGGGTTTTTAATTTGCAAATAAGGCTAAGTTAAGGTATAACAAGTTCTCCTGGACAAGGACCACATGCATTGCAGGTCTATATGGAGAGTCTCTCTCTGACATGGCTGATTGCTGTGTCTTTTTCTTATACCTGGTATCATACAGATAATCTGTGATGAGAGGAACCCTCACGTGATAGAGGGGAGAAGGTATATGTAAAGTGATTGCAAAGATAAGTTCTTTAATACATCTGAAGCATTCAAACAAGTACTGTAAGAGAAAGGCTCATGAGAAAGTGAATAATGTCTTCAGAGCAAGTCTCGAACAGCATTCAGTATAAAAGACCTGGGGCTGTAAAATGAATAAAGGGGGAAAAGGAAAAGGAGTAAGACTAACGAAAATTCATTAAGCAAAGGGAGAAAGCAAATCATGCAAATACCAACAGGGCTGGTAAGCTGATGCTAGGCATATAGTCTTCATAGTGAAATATATTAACTTTAATTAGAAGTTGTACAATTCATTTTGAATTGCTTTTGTTTTTAAAATAGTTTTTTTTTTATGTGTAGCATTCTAAAGAGATAAATACACACACATAGATGTGCTTACAATGGCAGCTACAGTTTCATAAATAAATGTGCACATGAACACTTCCAAACACATCCTTCATGGTCCAGCCTCAGGAGGTGTAGTGGGTGGTTCTCCAGCTACCTGACATTTCAGCAGGCAGCACTGATGTATAAAGGAAGAACACATCTCAAAGCAAACTCCATGGCTGATGATGCCACCATGAAACTCAGCCAAGAAAGAAAAAGAAGGCCAAAATCTGCACTACTTCCACAGTTCTCAACCCCTAGAGGGTTTTCCCCTTTTACTTTACAATCATCATTCCCCCTGAGACTCCTCCCATTTCTACAAGAAAGGAAGCTTCCCTTCATTCTCACTGGAGTGGATGTGACAACCATGAAAGGAGCATTTTGCCCAAGGCTATTACTGCACCAAGTGCTGTGCCCACCAGTCAAACTCAATGAAGGTGAGTCTGTGCTTTTATGGCAGCTGCACCCTGGCAGGATCTGGAAAATGCTGATTGGTGTGACTTCTTGTGAAGCTGCATGTGCATGGATCTCCTCTCCTTGTTCCTTCTGCAGTCTCAGCAAAATTCAGCTGAAATTTCTCAGTAAAATTATTTTTTCTTTATGTTGCCCTGCCTTTCAGCACTTTTATCTCCTCAGCAACAGTAGTCTTCAATTATCCTCTGAGAGTCAGGAACACAGATGAGTCAAACCTTTAGGATGCAAACCAGGATGCTGACCAGGGACCACTCTTATTTCTTCTTAGACTCATGTCCTACCTCATACCTGTTTCTGTACACAGCTTGCCAGTGTAATGTCTGGGATCAAGCCTATCCTTTAACCCACACCAATTTATTCCTGTTTACCTCCTGGGTATATTTTGGGATCAGGCCTAGAATTTATTGGTCCACCTACCTATGACTTAATTTTCACACAAAGGGAAGGTGGGAGCCAGGGCAAAAGGCAGCTTTAGGGAGGCACAGTGCTTTCTAAGGAGCTCCTCCAATTTGGGTAAGTGGAAGCCCAGGATCACAGCCCAAAGTGCAAAGCCCATCATACCATGGTTTGAAGTCAAACTAAGAGTTTAAAGGCTCTCAATTTTTCTGAGAGCTTCAGAAAACTACAGAGGAAACTGAAGAACACATCACTTGCAGATGGATGATCACTGACAGCAGGCATCTGCCCCAATTCACCTTCCTTCTCTCAAGAGCCAGATTTTTTCCTGTTCCCAATACCTTCCTACAGTTTATCAGAAGCCTGTGGAGCCAGCTTTTGCCTGATGAAGCCTAAAGTTGCTTTTAAGTATTATGTCATTGATTCCGTGACCAACAAGTGTGCAACTGCTCAACATCTCTTGGAAACTTATAATTCACATTTCTAATAAATCTCTAAAATTATGTGAAGCATTATGCCCATTAACATTTACCTTTAAAAATACTTCCAGAGAGCAAACTGATTCAAAATTTTAGTAGCTGTAGGCTTGAAGAGGAAATTATTAAATTACAGCCTTACACTACACTCAGAACCCCCTTACCAGTTTTTATGATTTCTTAAAAATATTAATACAAAGGCAAGCATGTGGAACTCCAATTGGAGAGCAGCAGAGCTGCCACACTCAATAAAACCTCTCATGGGTGCAGTGTAACTGAAATAATACACCAAGAGCCCTTCCTGAAAATTCCTCCCTGTGGATTCCTACCAAAACCAGAAAGACTAATTTAACTTTTCCCAACACACAACGAATGTGGGTTGACCAATCTGTAATGGGTGTGTTTTGTGAATGAATTTGTTGTTATAATTAGATCCAGTTCTTAATCCGAAAATTGCTATAAGTATTTTTACCAGTGGGTTTTATTTTTCTTTCAAAGCCAAGCCTAGGAAGAAAAAAGTCTGACAAGTGTTGAGACAAATTTACTAACTTCAATTCCTCAGTAGTAGTATTTTTATGACTAGAATTTCGCTGCACAAGGCAATGCTTGAAAGAACAGCAAACACAGGAAGGGAGCACAGGAAAGGGAAATAATGGACATTTTGGTGGAGACATTACATCATTTTCTTTGCAACATATCTGTATTTCACAGCCACAAGAATATCAGCCAGCTCCAAGATAAGGAACATGTTTATTTAGAGAATAAATCTAGTTCAGATTTCATCATAATGTCAATATTTGCCATATTACTATTACAGTTCCTGTCAGTTAACACTCAGTAATAATATGTTGTATGCAAAGGGAGAAGATCTGAATGAGCTGCACATATAACCTGAGAACTGTCAGATTAGAAACATGGTTCACTCCACTTTTGGAGGGTTCATTCATTGCTGGGTGCAAGGAGACAGGAACAGACTTCCATCTGGCAGAAAACAGCTGACTTCAACCTCACAGAGTTTTATTTTCTCAAGGTTTTAATATCAAACCTGACAATTAAGAAAAATTATCAGTCAAAAACTACAGACAGTACAGCCAGGCCATTGTTCTCTTGCCCTATAATATGATGCAGATCAGTGGGAAGCCAGGGTCTGGTAATCAGGTGTTGGGGTTGGGCACTGTCTGCAGCTGCTTGGGGAGTAACTGCTGAAGGAAGAGGGGCAGCAGCCAGTGAAGCTGCTACAGGCACATGTTGCAGACACTGCAGGTGGAAAGTGTGATTTTGGCCAGCACTGAAATCTTGAACCCATTGTATAGCTAATGGGGTTATGCTTCATTAAATGTGGGCAGGAGATGGAGATAACCCTGAGAAATACAAGTTTCTCTAAGCCCAAGGAACAACATGTTGATTGTTCCTCTGCTAAGCCCAAATGAACAGATGACCTCACGGTGGGCTGCTTGTTTTACATTTTCTGTGCATTTATTGCTATGCATGCTACCAAGGCTTATCTCCAAAGGAAGCACGTGTTTCTGCAGGACATCCAGTTACAAACACATCAAGTGGTCAGCAATATCTGGTCCCCCTCACCCAGCTCACATGCACTGTGTTGGTTTGTCCTGCTGTTTCTGCTGCCCCTAACGTACACATAAATTACTCCAAGAGCTCGTAACTCGTTGTTCAGCAGTAGCTCTCCCCATAACCCTTGACAAGGTGGATTAAGGGTGCCTTCTGACTCTGCATTTACCATTGCCTGGGAATGCCTTTGTGACTGATGATCAGTCTGCTCCAAGGGAGTGGCCTCCCCTTTGCGAGCCCTCAGTTTGCATCTTCATTGTGCCCCACGCTGGAAGTTGCCATCTGTGCCTCTGGGGCTCTTCCACTGACACAGATCTCTGCAATGTCCCCCATGCTAGGACAGGGGACCTCACTAACAGCCATGGTGATCAAAGCTATTGCCTCCCACATTAGTGACTCTGTCCTTCAGATCTTGGCGATTCTCAGGAATTAGAAGCTATGAGGTTGACCAGCTGGTTCAGACTATTCTTATCTTCTCTGTCAGATAAGCCACATGTGGCCCAGTGTGGCAATCCCCATGCTGTGCAGCAAGCTCAGGACATGCAGAGTAAGTCCCCAGACCACCATCCTCAGCAATGTACAGAACAAATAGAACAGTCATAATTCACAGGAGAGCAAAGACTGAAAATTTTCTGCCTCAATTGAACACTGTATCACAAAGTTCACCAAGTAGAAAATAATCCAGACAATTCTGTTTATTATTATATTGGTTAATTTTACTTAGTTCCGAACTGTCCTTTTTTTCAGTAAGGTTCCTAATAATGCAAATGTCCTTCAGCTTTATTCAGATAAACCATGTCAAGTGCATATGTTTAGCAGAGAAGTGCTCCTTTCTGCCAAAAAATTCTGAATTTGTATAATACTCCTTCCTTATGAACAAACAATGTTTTTATTACCTTTGTAGAATGCATCTCCCCTCTACAGAAAATATAGTTACTGACAGCACAAGAGATGATATGGAATAAAAGTAAATCTAACATTCAAAATAATAACGGGTATTCCTACATATTAGCATTCATACCAAGCTTAAAATCAGTACTATTTGGATCACAGATGACTATTGAATGCTATGGTGAAGTAGCTATAAAAGCAATGATAATGACAATTTAAAAATAGTTAACAGTATGAATTGGAAGATTTAATATGTTTTCTTCTTTTAATGTACAGCCCATTCCCAGAATTTCACTGGACCATGTGGACAGACCAACTGTCACAGCTGTCTATCAAGGCTGAATTAGATGAAGATAAACAATACAGGCTTTGTGGTTCAACTGAAGCAGCAGTCTCAAAAGTTTCCATTTCTCATCTGCGGGCACTGTGGGAGCATTGTCTTCCCCTTCTCTGAAAAGAGAATGGAACAATTATGTTACTGAAATTCCTCTGCAGTGGGTCTGAAAGACTGTTTATGTCCAGCCAGGGAGACAGGGAAAACTAAAAGCTGGGATTTCATGACAGCAGGTGGGAGCAGTTTCAGGGTATATACTTCAGTGACATAATGGTACTGATTCTTCTCTTTTAGGGTAAAGCCAGTGCTGCAAGATTTACTAGCAATGGAGGAAATGGCAGTAAAAATGCAAAGTTAAATGCAGTGGTAAAATTTTTAATTCAAAACAAAGTTTTAAAATTGGATTTCTGAATCAGTCTGGTAATTGATTCTAACCTGGTGCTCATAGTAGTAAACTAGAAAGAAAAATATACTGGTTACAGAGAGCTTTTTACCATTTACTATTTTAGGGGCCTTACGAAGTGAAGTGTTGAGTACCAGATCTCATGGGAGTCAGGCTGGCTCAAGGGATAGAAAGCAATCACCCAATTTCTCCTAACAGCAGTAATATTCTTATTCATTAACAGCATTAATCAATACTTGATTTCATTCAAACACATATTCATGTTCTTTGGCATAACCTTAAGAATCCAGATGCTCAGGTTGCCCCAGTGCTCTCCATTCAGAAGAGCACTGTTGTACTAATAATTTCCTTTTTTTCCCCTGAGGTTATTATAGTGCTAACAATAGCTCAGTGTGTACACACAAACAATCTCAAAGTGCTCTTGTGCAAATGGTCACCTGGGGCTACAACTGCTTGCAGGAAGAGTCAACACATTCCAGAGAGTTCCCGCTCTGGTCCTGACAGGGGAAGGGAGTGTAGAGGTTGGCAGTAACCAGCAGTGCTGCTAAGAAGTCAGTGCCTACCCACAAGACAATCTGTGTTGTGATTTCCACATACTCCCTGGTTATCACTCAATACCCCCCAAAAGCCATTGTCTGGCAGCAGCACCATTTGATGGTCCACTTGAGCTTTCTACCAGCTGCCTCCTAAGGCAGGCTGCAAGCAGCAGGCTTCACACTCCACATAACAGCACAGAGGATTCCCAGTTCTCCCTGGGGCTTGGTATACAGGTGTAACATACAAAAAAAATACAACCACCAAGTAATAATAACAAATTATTCTTCATCTCTGGAAAAACTCTTGGCATGTTTTTCAGTGGGCTACTGATACAAGGGTGCAGGGACCACCCTCCCACCCCCGAATTGAACAGAAAGTTTCCATTTTCATGGCCAGAAGGTACTGGATCAGTGAATAAGACATGAACAATCCCAGTGAGAAAGTTCAAAAGAAGCCAAAACCTCTGTGTTTTTAAGGTTCCATTTAGGTAAACTAATGCTATGACACTGTGACACTTCCTCAATCTCAATTAGTGCTTAAACTAATTAAGAAAATTGTTTTACACACTGCAATGAGTAGTACCTCTCTTCTTTCTTGGATAATCCCTAGTGTGATGTAAGGGTGATTGAGTATCTAATTACTCTTTAATTGAATGCACATTTTGTACATTTTTAGCTAGTTCAAGCTTAATGCTTTTAGTCCAAAAGTCAAAGTCGGTGAAATTAAGTTGAACTGGGATTTGGTACCTATTGTATTAATGAATTACTTTTTGAAATGAGCCTAATTATGAGCCAGTCTGAAGATTTCAGTTGTGTTTGTTACAGAAATACTTAATGTCTGACAAAAGACTGATTCTATGTATTGGTAGTGTTGTTTTCCATGTTTACTCTTATTTATTCTTGTTTAACAGTAACATTCCTACTTTCTAGTGAAGTCCTCTACAGATCAAATAATTATTCCCAAAGAAAACCTTCCAGGATCAGTGCCATAAAGTGAAAATACCTGCAAAATCTGAGAGTTCTTCACAATAACCACGGTTTGAAAAAAAAAAAAAATTATTAACAAGGTTAATCAAAGCTCAGAATGTTAAAAATCATTATTTTTCCAAGAAGATTTATATCTAATACTTTCATGTACAAAACTTTATGCACCTGTATTATTCACAGAGAAAATTTTCTTGTACAAAACTGGGACAAATGGAACACTATAAATTTGATCTCAGAAACAAGGAGAAGAAGCAGAAGCGACGGTAAGGAGCAAAGCTGGTATATTTTTAAGAACCAAAGGTCCCAATGTTCCTACAGCAACAGAGAGAACATATTTAAAAGAGAAGATACGAGAAAACTTCAGTGAAAAGGATTATTTTTCAAAGTCTTCCAAAAGTGTTGAGAAAGTGCAAATAAAGAGGCTATGGAGAAATTAAATAGGATGGCCAGGATAATATGTCTTTTCATCTGAGAGGGAGGAAGTAAGATGCCCCACTGCAGCAGCTTTAGATCAAAGATCAAAACCTTTATTCTGCTGCTTAAAAGTAGTCAATCTCCTTTCTGGAGAGCTTTTCCACTTCTTTTGTCTTACCATATTCCTTACCCCCATTGTCTCACACAATGTCCTTTTTCTTTATAGAAGGATCCTGCTTTCTTCTCCTTAACATTACGATAAATCAAAAAGTTTAAGAGTTTTTTTAAAAAAAGCAAAATACATGGGTGGCAAAACCAGTATAATACTGACAAAATATTACCTCTATTCTAAACCTTCCTATAAACAGCACCTGAAAGTACAGCCAGGCGTGGATTCAGAGTGTCTCAGGAAAGAGAACTGAGTACCTCACCAAACCTTATCTTTCTTGAAATGCTTTGCATTCCTTCCATGAAAAGGTTACAATTAATTGAATCAACACCAAGTTCTGTGGGCATTTAGCTACATCTAGCTAACTAAAATACTCCTTTGTTTGTCTTGAGCTATGAGGATGAATAAATGTTTTTAAAGAAAGTTTTGTTGGGTAGCACTGCTCTGTCATAAATTCTGGTCTTATCCATAAAACATTGCTAACAACAGTTAGTGCTGACATTCTGTTTCTTGAGTGGCAAGTATCAGTTGAAAAATATTTTCAGTAATCCAAATAACTTGGTAGTTTTCATTTGCTATTTATTTACAAAACATGTCTGTTTGCTTAGTAAGAGTTTGCATATTTTTCATTGCATTGTCTTTATCTCTACGAAATAATCAGAATTAAAAATTCCAATAAGAGTGAGGATCTAGGCCTACCTGGATCTTCAGATTCAATGGAGTAATAATGTTCTGCTTAAATCTGTGTGATTTCATCCAGGTAAAACAGAGTGCCCTTCCAGTGCCTAACTTGTATAACATTGGTGAAGGAGGAAAGCATATGGCAGGCTCTCTTCTCTGTATTGTACAGACATATGTACCTGCATGTCCTTCTAGTATCTTTGAGATATTTGTATCTTTGAGTATATTTGAGAGCCTTTTACGTTATATTTTACATGCGCTACTCTCTTTTTCTAAAAATGGGTGTAGCTTTATCAGTGATAATTTAAGCTTCCTACTTTTTTGACTCACCACTAAATTGCAGCATTTTCCCCATAAGTAAAAATACCATGGCAGAGTTTCAGTGCTTGTTCAGACTCTAGCTTGTGTGTTGTGATTGCTAATAAACACATTGTGAAGGTGTTTGGTATGACAGGCATACCAAAACCTTTGGGCTCCTGGCTACACTATCAGTTCCCAAGCAGCAGTCTAGAAACCATACATGGCTTATGGTAAGCAGCTGGGAATTATGCTCTCACAACTCTTTTTATGAAAAGCTGATGATAACAGTGAATTATGAATCTGAAAGACTGTCTGATGCTGGTAGAAACTCACAGGTCAGAAAATTTAGGAGCACTTGTCAACATGAAGTATCTTACTTGAAGCATAAGCAGGGATCTGATTCCTAGACCACCTTATGACTTTTTTAGCTTTGGAAAGGAAGCACAGTAATCTTTCTTCCTTGCTTCTTTACATGCTAAGGGATTTGGACCATTTTCCATTCCTCCACAATTCGTGTATTTCTACCAAGAGCTCAGTAAAGGAATTGAACAAGGACAATTCCAATGTGATACTAACTCTGAAAACTCAAAATGGTTTTCTTTCTCATTAAGGGCTTGATCACCTGCTATACTGATGCTCTGGCCTGGACACATAAATACCTACCACAGCAAGGACCAGTCTATGACTCTTGGCTGCCTCTGGCTACCAAGTCCCTACATTCTGGCCCCCATGTCAGAGGTATGTCACATAAGCAACAAAAGTGTTTTTCTAGTCACTTATTTGAATCATCAGCAGTGGGAAATATGGTGATATTACAGGGCTCACTTGCAATCTCAGTGCACACTCCCTGCTATTACAATGAAGTAGTGGAAAACAATCTCAAAAGGCACCCTTTTTCAGCCATTCCTGGAGCTTTTGGTTGTCTGAAGGCTCCAAAAGTTTTGTTTTGTTTCCAGTAGGCCTCTGATTATGGTGTGTGGCTCACAAGCCAAAGGTGTTTGGCCCTCTGTCCTACAGTCATGCACCCAAGTGTAAGCACATTCTCGAGAGCTCTGAAGTGGCAGCAGAGGGTTGGGCACTGGACATAAGACCTTAAATACAGAAGAACAATAGTCAGTTTTGGTGATAACATGAAGTTCAGTTTCTTTAAAAGACTGAAACTTAACAATTAAACCAATCACCTTTTAAGCACAAACCCTAAATTCATGGAGACAAACAATGACCAATAAAAAAATCACTCACTTAGAAGCAGCATAAATACTCATATTTCAACAAATCTAGGAAATCGGTGTTTGCATTTCTAAAGAACTAGTGTTGATAATCTTTGTGTCAGGTTGATTTGGGTTTTTTCAAACAGGAAAATAATAAGAACAGTTGTAGTGGCCTGATGATGCATGGCTGCTGACAGCTCATTCCGGCTCTGGACCTACACAACAGGAAAGGATAAAATCCCCAGGTGTTAGAACTTCTGCCGAGCCACTTGTTTGTCAGCTTCACAAATTGCAAACACTACTAGTAAACTGAGAGTAAAGGCATGTGGATTGCTAATGTAAATGTCCATTAAAATATAAATTTCACTGAGATCTGTTTAAACACAGAAATACAGTCCATAGTATTGCATCACCCTTCCCATTTCTCAAAGGCAAGGTGCAGCTTCACGTCTTACTCTGGATTTGAATGTTCTTTCATATTCTACAATCTGTTGTCATACAATCCACAATTCCATAAAGAGGAGAGTGCACCACCACCTGTTTAGTACTCCTTCATTCCCACTGGCAAGGCCAGATCCCTTGTTTAATATCCTGGGGAAAGGGCAACATAGTTTTGTTGCCACAAGAGCTGCTCAGCAGCTTCAAAAGCAAGGAGTTTGCACTATCCATTCACAAAACGCACCAGAGAGTCACCACATCGCCCTCTCTCATTGCTGTGAAACTAATGTTGTGCCAGTTTCTCCTTGTCTGCTCTCCTTGTCTCCTTCTCCTCTCAGTATCACGCAGAGAGTCTCTGCAGCATCAGAAATGCAGTCTCTGTTTCTCCCACCCAAAACTACACCTTCCTTTTCCTCAGGCCTAGCAAAACCTTGCTATTTTAATGATTTCATTTAATTGTTTTCTCTAATCTTGAATCTACAACTAGGAAAATAGTAATTATATTAAGCATGTTTTTAATCTGAATTAATTTCTGCTATCATAATTTACAGGACATTGGACAAACTTGCAGCTGCTTGCAGTCTGAGGTCTACCACTGATGTATGTGTATGTATGTGTGTATATGCACTCGTGTATATAAAAACTGATGCTTTCTCAGGAATTTCTGAATCAGTCATGAATGAAAAAATGTTCAGGAGAGCTTGAGTAATGTATGCATGTAGATGGAGTAGGTATAAGACATCTTCACACTTAGAAGATAATTTTTTTTGAATACAAAATAAACTGTGTCTGAGATGGGGAATTTTGAGAGATCACACTGGAGATCAAATTCTTTGGTTTATTAATTATTCTCAGAGGAAAGCAAATTAAAGTTTATCACTCTAAAAAGAAAATATTCTTTTAGCAAATCATTTTTTAGAACAAACTCTTACTGTCATCTATTAAAAGAGTCTTGTGGATTTCAATGACTTCTATAACAGACACCTATTTGACGTCCTCTTAGTAAATAGGAGCAATGCCATTTACCAACTCTATACATGGAATCGTGTATATACCCTGGTGTATAAAGGGATAAAGCCACGTCAGCATGCCATACTGAATTCACTGTCATTACAAATTCAAGTTTATATTCAAGTGTTTGAAATCAGAAGTCTTGCTCATTCACAGATGAAGCTGTTCCACTGAAGTAAAAGAGGGGAAAGGCATGTCTATCAAATCAGCTACACTTAAAGCAACAAGAATTAAAGAGGGGTTGATAAATCTACTGGAAACCAAAAATAATGCTGTCTCCAGTGAAGAACACAGTACTGGAAAAGTACTTATTCATTAGAAAAAGTGGCAAGCCCCAAAATTCCAGCAAGCCTTCTGGAATAGTCACAATTCACATACTGAGAAATAGTGTGTCAGGCCTGCAACTGTCAAATAAATAACATTTAATTAAATGAAAGATTTAAGATTTTTGTTGTTTGATTTCTAAGAGTGGTAGCATTTGTTTTCCTCATTGTTAGGCTTTGCTGTATAACAAGAGTAACCATAAATTTTATTCCAAAATCATCTGAAATTATCAAGAAATATCTCAATGCCCATAGCAAGGGTTCTGCGTCAAGCAGGAAGTAAAAAAGACACTGACATTAACACTGAGGAAGTCACAATGTTATCCCTTCTCTTTTCTTTCAGAAAAGGACTTGGGAGTCCTGGCAAACAGCAAGTTCCAGCTAAGTCAGTAATGCACCCAAGGCAACAGTGAAGTTCTGAAGCTTTCTAGGCTGCACCAGGAAAAGCATTGTCAGCAGGTGGAGGGAAATGCTTCTACTCAGCACTGACAGAACATCTGGAGCACTGGGTCCAGTCCTGGGTTCCCCAGTTCAGCAGAAACACAGAAATACTGGAGATCAGCAACAGACTGCAAGCATAATAAAGGATTGGAGCACCTGTCATAAAAGGAAGGCTGAGAGAGCTGAAACTGCCCAGCCTCCAGAAAAGATGTTTCAACAGGGATTTTATCAATGCATATAAATACTTTATGAGAACAAGTAGAGAAGATGGCACCAGACTGCGTTTTCAGCTGCATCCAGAGAAAGGAGAAGAGTCAGTGGGTACCAGCTGGAAATTTCATTTAAAATTCAGAAAAACCTTTTTCCCAGCAGGAGTACACAGGTACAATTTGCTTAGAGAGGTTAAGGAGTCTTCATCCTTATGATATTCAAAACCCAGCTGGACATGGCTCTGAGCAATCCACTGCAGATCCACTGCTTTGAGCAGAGGATCAAACGAATAGATCTCCAGAGGCACCTTTCAATTACAACTACGCTGTTATTCTATTGTTCTTCACTCCCTAAATCTGAACTCAATTTTTTAACCTTCCATGTCTGAAATCAAATCTGTATTGAGCTTTTTCTCCAAACTCCTTAACACCTGACTGTTTTTTTCACTATTGCATATGATTTAAAGAGGTTAGAAATTTTTAAACGGCCTTTTCAAAAGAAATGTGTTTGAAAACTTCAGCAACTGCAGGAGAAGAAGGACGAAAAGGTAATTTAATGGGATGTAATTTGGATGCATGTCAACAACCCCACCAAAACAGAATCCAAAAACTCATTAACCCCAAGCTATATGAAAGAGACACATTTTCAGCAGAAAAGAAGCAGAGCCAGGAGAGGCCAAGTAGATAGCAGCAAACTTATTCTAAAACCCACTGTATTAAAGAGAGCAGAGAACCTACAAAGTTCTATCTGTTTTGTCATCCTGAAGGCCCCCTTTAGAGCCTGGCCAAACTTTGTCTTAGAACTGGAGAGGAGTATTTTGAGATCTGGGCTTTTCCATGATGGAGGAACGTTAAAAATAATTAGTTCTTTCCCTGGTATTACACGTGATATTCCATGTTTGTGTCAACTCTGCTTCTTACTCAACAAATTAGAACAAATTACATCAAAGATCAACATATGCCATTTGATCATAAGCCACAAAGGGTTCAGTTTTGCCAAGGTTTAAATCAAGGCTGAGGAGCAGATGTTCTGAAGCTTTGGGAGCATGGTGTGCATAGAGCCTGCATTCTGATTCAGTCAAAATTAATTAGACCTTTCAAACAACCTCTTTCTACTTCTGTAGATACACTTACAGAAACATTTGTCTCCTTCTTTCCCTGACAGAGAAACAAGGTCATGGCAAACTAACATTCCTCAAGGTTCTTCAAGTGGCTGTGCCACACTGGCTTGGAATAAAAAAAAATATTGAAAACTTTACTGACAGGAGTTCCGGCAGCCTTGGCAGAGGGGCATAGTGTAAAAAAAGAAGTCAACCAGTGTGTTTGTAATTGTAATATTAAAGACATACCAGAGCTTTAAAATAAAAGGTAATCTGCTCTTTGAAAATCAGAAATGCTCCTCTTGAATCACTAGGAAGATGCTGCCCTGAAAACTATTACTTCCCCATCTACTACTGAGCCTGCATAGCAATATTCAGCTGATGCCAGCAGTCCCAGCTTAAGGGACTTCCCTTGTTCCTTCCTGTGAAGGAAGGAATCTTTTTGAGGATTTCTGAGGTCTGTGTGAGGAGCTACTGTTCCTCAACACCTTCCTCCTGGAGAGGTGTGAGGAAATCACTGCAAAGTAAATAGAATTGTTTCCTTCCCTTTTTACCCCTTTGCATAAAAGAAATGTGAACAAAGCCATGTGATTTCTTTTTACACTTCATATAATGAAACCTTGATTAGTTCAGTGCTACTTGGACTGATGCACACAAAACTGAAAAGACCTGACTGACCAAATGAATTTCTGATAAATAATTCAATCTGATGTAGAGAAACAAGTGTCATTTCTTCTGTGAGCTACACTATGCCAGGAATCACAGTTCTTCCTTAGTGCATGAGTGTCCATAATTAGTACAGCCCTACAGTGAGGACTATTACTTTGCATTAAAAATTCCATCATTTTAGAATTAAAACTGCAGATTATTTTGTGAAGGAAGGCCGAGATAAATCTTATTATATAGAACAAATCTTTATAAGTATTGACAAATGTAATAAAATTTCAAACCTGAAAGCAAAAGGGAAATTTTTACATTTCAAATCCATCATTGTAAAGGAAACTCTTTCATGCTTAAAACTCAAACTCAGTGTGTCAAGTAATTTCACTGTTACAGACTTGAATTACCTGCACTGGCCTGAGGGCATTATTCACTCTCTGAGAAAAATTGCACTTTAATATTGCTACGATTTTCCCAAGTAATTTTTATGCAGAAGCTGGGATGAATTTGAAACATCCATTTCAAGATTAAAGTGACAACATTTGGTTACCGCAGAGAACCATGTAATTGAGAATTGGTCTTAGGGATATGCCCAACATTAAATATGGGAATGAGAAAATAATATTAAAAAAGGGATCAATATTTTGGGGTTTTTGTTTAACTTCTGGGATGTAGATATTAAATAGGATTATAAAACACAAATACATTCAAAAATGTTTAGATGCATACACTAAATTGAATGCTTCTGCTATATAGAAAGACCATTGAATTGTTGGTCATCGTCCTAGCCAATTTAATAATTTCTATCATATGCAGGAGGGAGGATAATCTTCTCAGTTTTAATGGATCTATTTTTTGGAAGCACTGAATTATCAACCTTTTTTATGGGGTATATGCTGCCTGATCGTTTGCTACTTCATATGAAATTTGGACTGGACCCAAAGTATGCTCTGAATGGGCTTAACTCCACAACAGAGCCTGACATGAACTACAGAGGGCAAGAATTTAAAGTACAAATAAATATCCTTACCCAAAACAATTAATCAAAACCCTTTTAGCAGCATGCTTTCCAGATGAAACCCTAGATGAATCTGTTATTTTGTAGCTTTGAAGAAATGTGAAGATAGCAAATCTGAGGCTTTTCTATTATGTATTTCAACAGTAAATAGGGTAATGGGAATACCCTATGTTTCTATTATTTAAATAAAGTTTTTTTGTGGGAAACTAGAGGAAAAATTTTACTTTGTTAAAAAGCAGTAGTACTTAATGAAGAAAGCAATCAAACAGATTCTTTTCTTGAAGATTTCCCAGATTTGCTCTCCTATTATTTGCATTAAAGCTGGATCACTTCATTTCGAAATCAACCATAAAGCTGGTGCCTCAACTCATTAGTTTCAAGGCAACAATTTGGCTTAGAATAATAGAGTTGTTTAAGTTAGAAAAGACCTTTAAGTTCATCATGTCCAACTATTAACCCAGCATTGCCAGGTCCACCAATAAACCATGTCCCTAAAATCACATCTACACATCTTAAATGCCTTCAGGGATGGTGACTCAGCCACTTCCCTGGACTTTAACTCTCTTTGAATCTCATTGCCAGGTTTTTCATTATAGCAAAACATCCATTAACTAAGTATAATGAGGATTAGGAGTAAATGTTGAGCATTGAGGGGATTTATTTTATATAACTGAGAGACTGGGGGAACACGAAATGAGAAGTTTTAATAACTGAATCAGGGATAATACAGGTTCACATGTTTATTTCTCTTATGTCATCCTCAAATTCTTGCTCTGTGAGTCAATGAAGGTGGAAAAGAAGCAGCAACTACTTTGATGAATGAAATATGAAAAATTAGCCATGACAGAATTTAATTTGTTTCCTCTTGTACCTTCACCGGAGTTGCCCAAAATTCACCAATGGCTGGTCTTCTAGAAACATGGTAAGAAATCAACCAGTAAAACTCAGTAACTGGGGAAATATACCACATAACCAAGGCATACTGTGCTCTTCCTCACTGCAGCAGGAGAAATTTAAAGATACAAGAAGTAATTGTGATGTAAGTGGGCATCGTGCTTCATTGCCTGGATGGTGGTGAATGACTAGTTTTCTATTGCTTTCCTTGCATGCATGGCTTTTGCTTCACCTATCAAACTGTCTTTGCTTCAACCCACAAATTCTCTCACTTTTACCCTTCTGATTCTCTCCCCCTTCCCACCACATGAAAGTGACTGAGCAGCTTGTGGGGCTTGGTTGCCAACTGGAGTTAAACCATGACATAACCAAACTATTATACACAGGAGGAAATAGAAATTACAGTGTCAAAATTTACAATTGTGACAACATACCATAACATTAGCTAAAATCAAGTGCATTTTCTACTTTAGCTAAATTATTTCAAAGTTTTGATTTTTCCGCTAAGTTTTTACTTACCTGACTGAAACTTCATTGTTGTTCTTCATCCTCTGCTACTGAAATGCAGCCCTGATGACTCTATCACTAAGTGGCTGAGTTGGTCTGAAGTTATCTCCTAGGATTCCATCAGAGCCCTCTAAAAGTTCAGCACCTTTAACATGTGTCCTCAGTCTTCGAAATTCCTCTATCTGAAAGAAAAACAGAAATGAAGAAGCTGAAACACATTCTTCACCATGGGACTAACAATCAAAACCAGCCTTGTCCAGCCAGCTCTGCACCTTTGAAAATTGGAGTGTTCTGGTACCATATAGTAAGGTCAATATACATTAATAACATTCTGAAATAGTTATCAGCACTGTCAAAACATTTGAGATATAGAGAAAAACAAGAACTCTTATGCACATGGTTTGGCAAACTTATCCTTTGCCTTTTCACAACTTCTTTTAGGATCTGTAACCATCTTGGCCATTGTAGATTACATCCTATGAATCAGCCTTACTGTTGTGTGTTTAGAGTAGTAATTCTGGTCTTCAAAAAAGTGCATTTCAGGAATAACTTTCTTGACTATAAATTGTTTTGAAATTCTCCTAGTGATTTATTTATTGCCTGAAACTGTTGTTATCTTCTAAACCAGAAGAATACTGAACAGATTCTCAGCTTTAGAGGATGTCTGTTGACATTTTATATGGAAAAATACAGTTTTTTTCATCAAAATAAAATACTTCGTCAAAAGATCTGTAGGTATAGATAGTCAAAGTCAAATACATTAAAAATAAATATAAAATATTTTAATTGAGCCAAAACAAATATGTTTCTTGTTTATAGACTATTTTAGATTTTTCTAAGTCTAATCTGGTGTAGCAAAGAATATGAGCAGCTTCCATCTCCATCCCTGGTATTAGCATCAAGTGCTGCATGATAAAACACTTTACCTTACTATACACCAGTGCTGTTTGTAGGAGTCTGGTATTTTAAATAGTTACAACTACTAGAAAAAATGGTTTTTCTTTGACATATACACAAGCTGTCTTAGCTGGATACAGCAAATGTACTGACTCCCCTAGCCTCAGTCTTTGTACTTGTACTGACCCTGTGATGCTTCACTATGCAGGTCATCTCTAACTTGAAACTGAAGGTACACAGAAAGTAAAATGGAGCCTGGACTAAACAATCCTTTTAACATCTAAGACGTTATAGAGTCAATTTCTCCATGAAGAACACCCTAGGAAATATTACAGGGAGAATGTAAGCATGATTCCAGAATTAAATTAAATGAGTTACTAAACAGCAGGTAATAGCACTTTTATTCTTATCTTGCCTACAGAGAATACTTCCTTACTGCAACCTGGAACACAGCTGCCCTCATTGTTTTCCACTCTACAGCAGTACTGATACAGAGTTATTTACTTGATTTAGAGCCTAGCTCTTCTCTGCTTCATTTTCCTCAAAAGAACAGTGTGTTTGGAAATCAACACTCAGCTTGTGGCAGCTGAGATATAAGGCAACAGCTTAGACTGCAAAAATGAAAAAAGCTCCTTGAAGGTGCTTTTAGAGGCAGAATCCTGTTATGGAAGATTTTTGTTGTTGTTGTTTACTTAAAGCAGACTGAAAACAAACACACTACCAGCTTGGAATTGAAAAAGTCTTCAGAACTCAAGGGCTGGTAAATCACTGAAGGAGTTTTGTAAAAGCATCCTCTTTCACCATCTGAATCAACTCTGCAAAGCCCGAGATAATTGCAGTTTAGGAAGGAGCACTTTACAAAAATGTGGCTTTTGTTTGATCTTGTGAGAATGAGATACTTCAAACAAAGACAGATAAAGGAGAGGGAAGAGAAGCAAAGTTGGCATTTGTGAGCTGTCTCCTGCTGTAACTACAAATGCTCCATCTCAGTTCCCATAGTGAAATCTTTCTCCAGGAGGTACTACTCACAAAGCAGCTTCCAGTTTCTTCCGTCAGGAGAGTAGAACTGACCTGATCTCTGTGCCTGCTCTTTAGTCTTTAGGGAAGCCAAGAATTGTAGCTCTGCTGCAAGGGGGAATTTCTTCTGAGATCAACAGCCTCCTTGTTTAGTTGTTCCTTCCATGGTTCAGACTGCCATGACAGAGACCCTCTACACACACGGTGGTTTTCTCTACTCACGAGAAGTACTTCTGTCAGAAAAGGACACTAGCTGTGCCAACACTACTTTCCCTATTAAATTTCCATGTGGCAAGGTAACATGTGTGCCCTGCTTATCTTGTTTCACCACTTACCATCCCCTCCCAACCCCTCCTAAGTCAATGCTGTGACGTACACCCTGCAGGACTGCCAATGAAACAGATGTTTTAGAGGCATACGGCTAAGCACCCTTGGATGTTCACATACTTTTACCAGGAATAGGCACTTTAAAAAGTTCTTCTCCTTCCCAGAAGACATTAGGGATGACCCAAGGCTGTTCACACTGAAATTTGGGATTAAGTTCTAACCAGTGTAGAGGCAAATCCGCAATGTGAACAGTTGCATTTCTACTGAGTAAAACCATTCATATTCACATTGTGTAGAATTTTTTTACCACTCATTGTATTGAGATCCTGAACACGGCATTCTTCTGTTTCACTTACACATTTGCAGAAGAATGGAGCACACAAAACTTAAGAATTGGCATGTTTTCTAAAAACATTTCTTCAATATGAGGTATAGAAACATTACCCCTCTGTTTGAAAATTTCACAAGTCTCCATGACACCTTCCAAGAACACGGACCTACTTCCCAGCACCCAGAATACCATGAAGCACTGAGTGCTTTATTTTACAGTTTACATCAATTTTGCACAATTTCCACTGCAGCTCCATATGCTAGTTACTATTTCTGTCCTTTGGTAGTTTTTGATTCTGAATGAGGTAGACAAAAGGACTAGAGACCATGCCATTCAATAAAAGACCAGTTAACTCTGACAATGAATACAGCAGAATGACAGCTCCTTCTGCATCATTGTTTAAAATCCCTACTCTGAGTGGCTTAGACAATGCACTTTTTCTGGGCTTCAGTGAACCACAAAACACGTTATTCACAAATGTCCCTTTTTTTTTTTTTTAATATAGTGGAGAGAAGCATGACTAAGTCTTTTTCAATTATTCTCTGCTTTTTACTAGCCTAATAGGAGTTTTCTCCCACTGCATTTCAGCAGTGTACATGCATGTGTGAGGTATCTCACAAAAAGAATCAACACAAGTCTTTCTGGGCTGTGTATTTCAACATAAGTCAAGTGAGGATGACAAAAATCACAATAGGAGGACAGGAATATGCACAGAATGATCCATGAAGGACTTTTTGATGGAAGTGAAGTCTCATGACAAAGAAAATTACTTCCAGTAAGGAAACAGCATTCCTCAGGATTCCAGGAAAGCACATCCTGATGCTGCAGTCCTGAATTGCTCTTTTGCTGTTTGTATAACCAGCACACTCAGATCTCATTTTACTTAACATTGACTTACATCAGTAGCATATCAACTCATCAACTGAACTTTACTATCTGAAAATGTCTTCGGGGGAACAAAAATGGTTCTCTACTTTTTAACAGTCAGCCTATTGTGCCTATGCCAAAATACATAATTCATTGTTTCAAAATAACAAAATGTGAAAATATTTTATGAGTGTGACCATGAAATAGAATGGCAATTTTATTCATTTTTTGCCCTTATGACCCGCAGTTTGTTAAGCTGATAAATATTGCAGTGTTAATTGCAGGAAATTAGCATCTTGTCTCCGATATATGAAATAGTTGCTCAGAGGAAAGAAATAAAAACTATTCCATATTATATTTTGTAATTCTTTATTTACTTGTTATTGACACTCAGAACATGACTATTTCATGGCCTGAAAAATGAAAATAGCCTTGAATTTGTCTCTCACTGGATGTAACCACAGATGCTTCTAGTATTTATAAAAAGCACTTGACATTTCATTAGTATCCCAAAGAAGAAATTTCTACAAGGTAATGACACATGTAAAAATAATGTATTTAAACCCATTAGAAATGCATTTGCACTGAAATCTATGATTTAATACGACAAGTTGTCTTAATAAAATTAAATGCCTCTACCAGCTTTCCATGGAAGATTCAAAATGGTATATCCTATACTACATCCTCTTATTTTCCATAGACAAAAGTCCCTGCATTTCTAATCTCACCTTAATCTCTCCTGGGCAACCTGCTCTAGATGAACTTGCTTTAGAAGGGCATTTGGAATGGATGCTCTCCAGAGGTCCCTTCCAACACCAATCATTCTGTGGTTCTGTGATTAAATGAAATCTCTCATAGGCACTCATGCCCACATGCATGAAAGAGGCCAGATATTTCATTGCAGCCAAAATGCTAATTACAATTTAAAACCTTGGAATTTTAGGCTATAGCAAAATATTCTAGAACCGACAAAATCTTAATTTGGGCATCATGGAGACCTCACAATACCCTTCAATTTACGAATCCCAGAACCATCTCCTCTCACTTACCCCATATTTATTTTTCATTGACATATTTGTTTTATTGACATATTTATTTTTCATTGACATCTGAAAGCAATATCTGATTAAATATAATTTTTTTTTATCCCACTTAGGCAAAAGCCTTTCAAGTTATTAATAATTATTTTTCCTGCACAACCTTAACTTTAATGCTGCAATCATAAATATCACTGAGGAATTATTTTCTAATTGATGCCTATCTGTGGCAAGTATAGTGGATCATCCTGGCATGAGTCTGCTCCAATCCATCACTAAGACTCCAGTGCCACCTCTCACCCTCATAAAGTGCCAGTGGGAGGGAAAAGCTCCTCCATGCCTTGCATGCCCTTCATCATTGCAATGTTTTTGGATTGGGTTTACACCTATCAAAGTAATCCAGCAACACAAACCAGCTGCCCCTCACCTAAAGGCCATGGTTGTGAATCTCAGGCTTTGCCCCAGGCACTATGGGTCACTCTTTTCCCCAGGCACAATATTCTTTTCAGGAGTCTTATTCCCGTCACACAACACTGCAACATCCTGCTTTCTTGTGGTAAATTAGTACATAGTAATACTAACTGAAGTTGCATTTCTCTTCTTAATTCCTCTTTCGTTCACCCTCTTGCTGTCTCCCACTACATGTGGATGGTTTAAACTCGGCTCTCCTCTGTGCACTGACTGGATTAAAAGGGAATAGAGACTACAAAATCTGCAACTAGCAATATCATACTGTGTCTCAGTGTCATAGCTGTGGGCTTTGAACATCTGATTAAGTCCCCTTATTTATCAACATCACATCTGGACAACTGGCTGACAAGTTAAAAAATGCACTCTCTCTTTAAAAGTTATTCTGAGTCTAATAATGCCAACAGAATGCTATTTACTCAGTAGTAAGTGATGCATTTACTCAGTAGTAAGCAGCCACAAGTCTGACCTTTTCATAGACAAATAATAGATTCATGGTGGGATGCACTTAAGTTGCAGCTACCAGACAAATAACTTATTGGGAGCTATTGCTTTTATCCTGTGATTAGACCTAGAATTCAGTTTCCATAATACAAGAAATGTTTATTAAATTGTTAAAGACATTAAAATATTGTGCTGGCATCACTAGAAGAATTTTAAATTATTAAAGCTGAAATAATTGAAATCTGAATTTATCAGCTTTTATGCTTTTTTCACATACTTCAGAGCAGGCAATGAAAATGAATTCATTCAGCTTCAGAGATTCTAGGTAGTTTCTCTTAAATTAAACGCACATTCCTCCAGCTGGGATTCACAGACTGTGGGAGAATATTCATCAGGAGTTTTCTTTCTTTATACTGGGATTATTTGTAGACAGATTTGAAAAGTTTTACATAGAAAGGCTCACAACTGTTCGATTTAACTTAAGAAAAAAACTCCAAACATTTTAAAACACATACATGTGAAATCAAATTTAAATAGGTAGTTTCCATTTGACATTTATTAGAAAAACTGAATTAGAAAAGAGTCAGATAAATTAAATATAGTTCAATGCAATCTAGCCAGTCTGTACTACATTAACATTTTTCAATCTCCAGGACATAGTGCCTCCCTGGTATTTTTTTCCTTTAACATTAAAAAGCAGCGATATTTGAAAGCTTACAATTACAAAGAATTGAATCTCTTTTGCCCATTGAGTTCCTTTTTTCTTTTTCGTTCACTTAAACATAAGAATTATTTTAAATGCAGATGATAAATGATAACAAGGTTTTTCATCTCTGACCTTTGCGTTGCTTTCAGTGACTCAAAAGGTTTAACCTTTACTTGAAAAGCCATGTACTGATCTAATGGGATCTTTAAGGAGAACAGACATAACGTTCTGATATATACATTTGCACGCTATAACCTTTAGCTCATAACCATATTCCAAGGTCACTGTAAGCACAGCTGTTACCTGCACTTGGGACACAGTCAAAGGATAGCGAAATAATATCCAGGTGACACCTTCACTGCAGGGTGGAATGGTTAGAGAGCCCTCGTACACCCAGTAGTCACGCAGAAGAGGATCTGAAACCAAAAGAAACGTGGAATTTTAGTGACATTTAGGAAGTTAATGGTGTCTTTCAGTGACAGCTTATGACAGCTGTGGGCTCGCTCGCAAGATGAAGTTAGTAAGCAGAAGCTAAGGTGTGAATTTATAACCTGCCAAGCACTGCCCACCCCTTCCTCATATGAATGTATATGAGCTTGTGGTCATTATATTATAGTAAGTTACCCTGCAGATGAGCATTTTAGATGTGAAAATGCCACTTTGTAGATGTGAAAAATAACAAGTGCACAGCTCTTTAAATTAACACGGCAAATAAGCAATGTTATGGGAATAAAAATAATTCCTGTTAATGTCAAAAGCTAAAAGAGATGTATTTTGAAGGCAGAGACTCTGCAGTGATTGAATTTTAACTGATTTCTACATTTAGGATGTGTCTCAAGAATTAATTTTATTTCATTTTTTAGAAAAAAAAAATCAATGAAAATTCAGCTGAAGAAAAACTTTTCACTTTGCAATTTTGGTGACATACTTTTTGAGATGCACTGTTGCTTCCTACCTTTGGAAAAGTGAGTTGAATTTCAGAGGGGAAAAAACATCAAGATTTACCTTACAAATAGATAATTTTTTAAGTTTATATATTTATTAATAGGTTTATAAATAACTATTAGAATAAACAGTTGTCGCTGAAGAAAATGTACAATATTTTGTGCATGCAGAGATTTAACTCTACATACAACACATTTGATTTTAATTATTTTAATTATTTTAATTTCCCATAGATTCCATTCACACTACACTTTGTAAGTGAAACAACACGGGGCTTTCCTTTGCTGCTGCAGGCCATACAGCCTGAAAAGTACGGAGAGAAAACTGCCTGACTGTAAAAGAGGGGACAAGAAACAAACCCAGAGTGAAACTAGAGACCACGGGTGGTTAATTATGGCATGGAGAGCCAGGGGGAAGGTTGTGACTTGCTTCACAAGGACAGAATGGGAGACTGGAAACAAATAAACCTGCTTGGTTGAACTAACCTGTTACTGTCATTTCACTGCTAGCTCAGAGGAATATCAGTAAAATTAAATCTTGCTAATGAAGCCTGTGATTGTCAGTAAAAGGATTTTGTTTTGTTGCTGTAATTTTCTTTCTCAGCTAGGAAATTATGTAGCAGATCCATTGACAGCAAGTTGCATTATCAAACACTCAGAAGTTAAGAACTGCAAGAATTAATTCAGCCCATCCTGTGCACGCATCGTGATACAATGTTGTCACATGATCATGTGTGTCTTTTCTGGAGAACCTTTCATCATTTTCTTGCAAAGACAGATGATTTTGTTTTGAAAAGTACATAATATTATTTAGAATTCTCAGTACAATATGAGGCACTTGGTCTTCTTTTTCCCATACTGTTGAAATCCTGCTTGTTAGAATATTTTCTCATTTTTCATATTTCTAATACACTCATTTCTCCAGTGCCTGAGAGCTTAAGTGAATTAATTTATCCTCCCATACTCTTGAGTGGTGAGGAAGGATAGATTATCCCCTCACTTTACAGCTGGGGAACTGAGGCAGAGAAGATGAGGTCAAATGCATCTATTCATTTGAGGTGTTCAATATGACATGCTTAGAACCTGATTTCTCAGAGCATTTAACTTTCTATAGCACATAATACACTCAGAACACTGCTCCCATTGACTTCTCTTGGAGGTGTAAGCACTCAGCACTTCTGCAAATCAGACCCCATGATCTCAAGTCGGGCACCTAGAAAATGAGGAACACATAGTTAGAGATGACTTGCGAAAATTTTTGTTTATGTGACTTGATCAGCATCAAACAGGAACTGTGAGGCAGGGGTCCTGTAAAAAATAACTTATGGTCATGCAATCAGGTGATGCTTCATAATGGATATGCATGAGAGGCACAGGCTTCCTTAATTCCTGCAATTCCTAATTGCTGAGCACTTGACTTTGCAACCTAGACAATATTCTTTTGATTTAATTAATATAGTTTAATGTAGACCTGGGCTACTTTGAAAAATTAAAGATCTTGCCACTGTGACAGAATTTAGCTCAAATGGATTCCTTGCAGAAACATTTCTTTTTAGAAATGTTTTTTTAAAAAGTCACATTTCTTACTGTTACTCTTTAACTTTCAGCTATGTAAGTTTGAATTTGCTTCCCTTTGTCACTTCTCTTTTCATGCTATATAACTGTCATTGCATAATGGCATTGTCTTTTGATTCCTCCAAAATAACTACCTTTTTTAGTGGGTAGCCTTACACTTCCTATTTTATGGCCAAGTAGAGAAAGGAATGCACACAGCTGTCTCTCTAGATGGGTTGGTAAATCCTCAACAAAGCAAGCCATGGTGTTGTCAGCTGTGCACAGACTACAGTATCACATCCCACTCACATGCCAAAGGTGCAGATTTACAGTAAATTTCAATGGGAATTCACCACTATCCCTGTGAGGATGTGCTTTACCAAAATGCGTTACCACCTTATGGGACACACTCAGGCTTGCAGTTTAGGCTAGGCTTTAGATTAAGATTGTCTCAGCCTCTGCAATCAGCTACTAATCCACACATGCAAAAGTAAGCAAAGGCACCTACCTGGCAATAAAGAGTTGGGATTAAAACAGGGTATTGTTTTGGACTTTCCCTGAAAAAAATGAATACAAATCAATCTCATTTCTAGCTTCTAATTAAAATGCTGATGAATGCCAAGGTAAAACACATGCCATTCTTATACCATTAAGACTTGAATTCCTGTGGAAAGCAACCTCATTAAGAGCCCCCATTTAATCATCATTGCATTTGTCCTTGCATCTACACAAACATACATTTTTATCCTATTTTTTATTTTATTTTTAAGCTTATCCCAGCAATTTGTTAACTTTCTGCCTTTAGCACCTGGACTTCTTTCAGGTCCCAGCCTTGAAATTCTCTCCATGAAATTCAGGGGTTTCATACAAAAAGAGTTTAAAAAAACAAGTGAGCTTTACTTAACTGATATGGATAACACTTAATAAAATAATGCCGGTTCCACATATTTAATACATGAAAATGTTATGTATGCCAAAGTGTGTTTGATGCTGACCCTTTGAAAGGCACCATTATAACACAGTCACACAATGGTGAGGCCTTTCATGACCTTCCTCTGCCTGGCTGTTGTCTCAGTAATGAAATTAGAGTTCCATACACTATTGTTTTCTCTGACACTTTCATAAATAAAGAGTTTATAATATTAAACATCAAGACTGAAGTTTACCATATATTATTTGACTAAAAGGTTTCCATTCCTTTCTAATTTTTCTGCACTTTGGCATCTGCTGAAGTGAATGGTAATCTCTACAGACCAATAAAAAAATGTGCCACCTCAAAATCCTTTTAAAATCAAACGTATGTATGATTATGTTACAGATCATGAAGCAAAGAGATGAAAGTAACTTGCCCAAGGTCATTTAAGATAGCGTCAACATTTTGGAGAGCACTCAAATCTCCTCAGTCCTGCCAGGATTACTACCTGTCCTTCAGGATCCCCACACATAATCCACTTGACAAGTCGGCATTGTGTTTTTGCTGATTTCCCTGCAAGTTAATATGGGTGCTCAGTTCATCTGTTCTTTTCCTCTACAAATTAAAACCAGGTAAGTTTGGAGATAAGGCTGCTGGTGTTCACTAAGCGTGTTGCAGTGCTTGCACTCACACTGGCCCTGTGAAAATCACTGAAAAGGTAGGACTTGCAAGCAGTTGCTGGTATAGATCAAACTTTCTGGCCACCAGAAAAAGAAAGAAATATAAAAAATATATATTAGCTGGATAATATTATCTGAATAAAATGCTGAGGTTTTCATGCTGGCCACCAAATGATGGCTTTTTTATGCGGTTTTACTACAGACATATGTGAAATCTTTCTCTTGGCTCCATACAGACCCTTTGCTCACTGTCTCTCTGGTCATTAAAGGAAACATTGCTTCAGACAATGCCTTACCTTGTACTGGATGTCCTGAAGAATTTCAGTTACAGCCTTTAGGCCCACATGCTCTTTTCCTATCTGAAATACAGCAAGCAAAGGTGAGTTTCAGTATCTTGGTATTTCAGAAACTCTGAGGCAAAACACAGGTCAACCAGAACAGAAAGTACCATAACTGTTTTTAGTTTAGCTACACAACCTTGTGTTAATCAAATACACTGATACATGACAACTCCAAAAAATTAAATCATTACAAAACCACCAGCCAAAAGTAAACAGGGCTTAAATAACTTAAAAGCAGAGACAGAAACTCACAGAACAAGAGAAAGAGTCATAATTAAGTCTGGTAGTTTTTTATTAACCCTGTTTTGCAGCACCTATTCTACGTGGAGTCAAAATTGTGCAGTATTGTGGCCTATAAATGTCAAGGATACAGTTTGTCCTCACCAGTTTTTGTCAGAAAAGTACACTGAAAGGAACAGAGTGAACAAGCATGACAGACACTTTTTGAATTTGTTCCCACAGCATTGCAAATCTGGCCCAAGGTATCTCTGAAGCTCAGGGGAGTTTTTCCTGCCTGCAGAGCACAGAACAGCAGATTCCCTCTCTCACAGCATCTCTGGGATCCTGCCAGTGAAAGCCGGGCTCCCGGCAGACTGCAGCACTGCCTCTGCTAAACTCCTGCAAGGCACGGAAGATGGGGCTCTAAAGAAACACACTGAGATCAGAGATTCTAATTTTGTATGGACGTTGCTCACTCTGCACACTAAACTCAGCTGCTTCTGACTCAAATCACCCATTCAAGGATCCTCGTTTTACCTTCAGAACAAAATCAGAAGAGGTGGAATGGCCTTCCACTTGATTTCTTTGCCAACATCTACAAAGACGAGGTGAGGAAAAAAGCCAGCCTGAGTGAGAATGGGAGAGCTAGACACTGAAAAATTTGTTTGCTTTTTGTTTCTCTTGGAATAGAATGACACAGTAGCCACTGGAAGCAAACAACTGAATGTCAACAAAAGGTACTTTGTTATTTCTAGGAATTTAAGAGCATTTTGTTTTGTTTCAGAATGGAATTTCAATTTCAAACCTTCAAAGTGCATAAAAGATATTGAAGTCACTTCAAAGATGCTGCTTCTAAATTAATAATCCCCAAGGGCTGTCACTTAAATCAGTGAAAATATTTTCATTGACCTTAAAATAATGTATTTTGAGAACCATGGTACAAAATTATTTTTCCATGACTTCACCAAGAAAAAAATGGTCACCAAATTTCCTCTCCCTGTTCCTTTAATAAACAGCTTAAATATTATTTTTCCTTGGTCAATTGTAATTATGCCTTTCTTGGCTAATGAAAAAGACTTTTTGGAATGCTTAAGAACACTGATGTGGGTGAGAGACCAAAAATGGAAAATGTATCATTAAAGTTTCAAATTTATTTAAGAACTTATATATAACTTTCTAACTGACTCGAAGGTTACCTCTGCTGGAATGAGAAGGTGACTTACATAAGCAATTATCACACAGCCCTCTAGGACACAAAGCTGAAGACTTTCTAACTTCCATTTTTAGCAGTTCTATCTGAGTGTTGAGGCAGTAACCAATGTACCTTTAAATTCAGAGGTAAAGCTCAAAGGCACTCCTAAACTCGTTATGAAATACGACAAATTAATAATATCACTGTGAAAGAAAATCCATTTGATCTAGGCATGAACTCCAAACCTCTTCCTCCAAACCCATTTAAATAAAACAGTTTGTCATTTCTCATGAGGAAGATGAGAATCTGGTGTGTGAGGACTAAAACTGAAAATCCTTATAGGGTGCAGACCTTGAAAAACCTTCAACAGCAATTAGATTACAGTGCTAACTTCCCAGATTTCATTACCCCTTGTCCCCAGGAAGCTTTAAGCCTCCTCATTGCAGGCTTATCTGAGGGTCTCTGGCAAGTCTTGTTAACACTCTCAGTCTCTGAAGAAGTAATATGACAGCACTTCACATTTGTCCTCTGTGAAGAAACACACTTGGCTCTGTGTTCAGGAAAGCACAATTCTACTACCAGTTTTCAGCAGTGCCAATGGGTTTGTAGGCCTCTTTTTTTAATCTTTCCTCCTCTCTTCTGTCTATTTCCTCAGCCCCCAAACAGCAGACCCAGCCACAAGTTAAGAGAAATACATCACAGAGGTAGTGAAGCACATGTCCCTCCTGAGAGCCCTCATTCTGCCCTCAGAGGAATGAAGATTGGATGTCTACTCATAGCCAGAGTCACAGAAAGATGCCTAACTATGTATTATCCCTTCTTTAACTAACATACTTCCAATATCCTGTTTAAACAAGAATTGATTGCTTAGCACACATATAGAAGACATGACTGAAAAATATCTTTCAAATAAAATACCAGCAGTCATACATTGTTTTCTTTTATGAAATCATTAAAAATTAAATAGCATGGAAAGGACCTCATTATCCTCAGACAAATGACAGTGCATTGTAACAAGTGTAACACAGGAAACTTACCTGCACAAACAAAGCAATAATAGCTATGCCGTGCTTCTTCCCTACTGCCTCATCAATGCTGCTGTACAGTGTGGAGTTCCAGTGCATTAGATGAAGCTAAAACAAAGCAGTGCAAATAGAGCAATAGAGAAATATGTTTTTTAATTAAAAATACCAGCAATTAACATCAATTAACAAAGCCTCAGCACGTTGTGTGTGCGAATGCATGACTATAGATATGTGCATGCTCATAGCTGTGCATGCAGGGATAAGTGGATTTACTATTGTAAATATCAGGAACACCAAGGAAAAAAACAGATAAAGTTGCAGATAAAGTGATGTACAGCCAGCTACCAAAAATCTACATCAAAGGTGTGAATGACTATAGCAATGATGATTTAGCAACCCTCTCAATCTGAATACTGAAATAATGTCAGCTAATGAAATCCACCAACATTGCCTCTCAGCCAGCTAGCTCTCTCCCAAGGCAGGAGAAGTATTATGGACACAGGCTGTCCAAACACACGTTAGACTGACTGAACTATCATAAAGCCACTTGTCTCACACACTACCTCCCAAGATGAATCATTCAAATGTCAGTAGTAAGAGAAGAAGTGATTTCAGAAAACATTAAACACAGAGAAAGTCAAGCAGAGAAAAGTGGCTTGAGGACCACCTTAGGGATAATGTTGAAAGAAAGGGATGGTAAAGAGCAAATGAGCTAATGCATGAATACATGGGAGGCAGTAGATGCTGGATAGTAGACACAAAGTCTGCTGTGGTGAAGTGTCACAGCATAATCTGGGAAGCAGTGTTTGAGAAAAGTGCTGGACGACAAACTAGCAGGAAGCTGGGAAGGGAGGAAAGAAGGGAGGGAAGGGAGAGGAAGGGAGTTGAGGGGAAAAGTGATGGAAAACTGACATTTGGGGGGGGAGGGAGGGAGGGAGGGAGGGAAGGAAGGAAGGAAGGAAGGAAGGANAACTAGCAGGAAGCTGGGAAGGGAGGAAAGAAGGGAGGGAAGGGAGAGGAAGGGAGTTGAGGGGAAAAGTGATGGAAAACTGACATTTGGGGGGGGAGGGAGGGAGGGAGGGAGGGAAGGAAGGAAGGAAGGAAGGAAGGAAGGAAGGAAGGAAGGAAGGAAGGAAGGAAGGAAGGAAACTATCTACTAGAAAAGTAATATGCGTTTTGAACATGAGTTTTTCCAGGAATAAATGTAAATGTCATCTCTGTGCCTAGGTCTGTAGAGCTTCAACATCCTAAGCACAGCTGCTTTGAAGTTTATCTGCCAACTCTTAGACTTAATTTCCGTTGTAAAATCATGATCAATGTTTTGTTCAGTCATGTGTCGAAGTCAAAATGTCATTTTTAGAGCTAACATTGTTTCCAACTTCAGAAACATTCGTTTTTAAAACCGTGTATCTTCCTATTCTGTTTTTTATTTCTGTGCAGAAACAGCCTCTGTGAAATGCTTATTGCCCCTTACTCAACAGGAGTTCATTCAGGCATCTCAGCATTTCAGAGTACCAGTTATTCAAGCAATCATTCTCCACTTACTTATTTCCAATACTAATTTTAGGCACTCCTCTTGATGACTGTTATAAAAGTAAATACAAACTTCTAAATGAACATATTGTAAATTGAATTAAATTCCAGATTACCACACAAATAATTTTATTCATTTTGATCAAAGGCATCTGATCTGGCAAAAAAAAAAATTAAACGTTTTTCTTAGCAAATACAATAAATCATTTTTACATGAGAACACTAATATAAATAATCTACTTGCCCACAGCTACAAAACTTCTAGACATACAAATGCTCCCTGTTAGAACTAAGACCATGGATTTACTTAGTTGTGTGCATTTTATCACATATAAAAAGCTGTGTTACACATTTGATTTGCCTTTGGATTTTAAAGCCAGAGGATCAAATAATGAGATTTCGGTCTCCGAGGCTCCCGCTGGCAGACACAGAAGCACCAGCACCTGCGAAGATAAAGCCAAAGCCCCGCACTTCCCAGAGAAGAGCCTGGCGCTCGCAGCAGCTGCCCACTAGAGGGGGATCACGGAGTCCCACAGAACGCACCAAAATCCTGACCTTAAGAGGGAAATGTGAAAGGAAACGGCTGTGGTGACTGCAGTGGGGATGGCAGTGTCCTCAGTGCTACGAGGACAGTGCTGTGTGGCACCAAGACTCTCTTGGCTGGACGTGTCAAAGCAACCTTGTCGCTTGGTGGCTGGAACTACAGCACCAGGACGATCCCCGGATGTACAAGGACCGTGACTTTGCCCGTGTCAACAGGCTGGTCTTGGCTAAAGCTGCTGTGGCATTCGGCGTGGTACATTGCCTTGGAGGTGAGGTCTAATCTGACATCTGTCTGCGTTCTGACAACAGCACCTTTTCTCTAAACAGATCCGAAAGGAAAATGCTGAAGCCCAGAAAGAGGAAAATGAACAAGCACTTCAAATTGTTCAAGCAATGACCCTGGTTTATCCAGAAACAGATTGTCCTGTCTTAGGCAGCAGTTCATCAGGGGCACAGATGTCCCTATGATAAGACCTAGAAAAATGACACCAAACCTCTGTGTATTGCTATAAAATGTTAAGAGCTCTAGAATCAGTCTGTGCAGCAGTACGTATATATGTAAAGGTAATGCTGACACCGCCAGACTAGGTTCAGGTTTAGTAATCAACATCACTAAAGGTACTGAAAAATAGGCAATCAGCACTTTCTGGTCTAAAAGTTTCTGTAACTTTGAGGGTCTGCTCAAGGATGTTTAAATTCCACAGTAGGGTTCTTGGAACAAGATCCATCATTTTGTACTGGGTTGCTAACGCCCAAAGGAGAGTGAACTTCTGATCTGATCTTTAAGATGCTACTGTTAAAGATGGCCATAATTACAGTGGATTAGTGATACATTTTTTACACAGCATGTTGCAAACTTGCTGTCATAAACACTAAAGTAAACAGGTAGAGAGCACTCCGAGCTGCATGACAGTAAATGACTGGGGAGTACAACAAAAAGTTGTCAGGCTCGTATGCTCTTTCTACCTAGCATCCCTTACTGGTACTGCTAACAACAGCACACTGGATGCACTGCAGTGTGTTTGTTGTGTTCCTGTGTCCTGACTCAAGGTGATACTCAGAATCAGCTGTTCACAGAAAATGTTTCCTCATTAGTGATTTACAAACTGAAATTAGAAAGGCAACCTAATGGAAAATAATTAATACCATGATATTTCCTAACAGCAGGCCAACACATCATTTGTTTTAATTCTATAAGACCATGCATGCACACTCAAACACATTTGGTTATGCACTTAAATAAATGGAAGTCAAATTATTTCTTCTACAAAGCAGGAAAAATGTAGCTCAAAGCAGGGCTGGGTAAATACATGAAAAAGTCATTCAGAAAGTGAGGTAGCAAGGAAGTAGTAAGTGTTTGTAGTGAAGTGTGTGGGTTTTTTAAATCATGTTTTATCCTGCATATTTGTTGCTCTCTGGAGCTGTTCTGACTTTTGTGTGTTCTTTTTCATTTGTAATGTAACATCAGATATAAACATCAGACAACAGTTTTCAAAAAAAGATGGCAACAAGTCTACAAACATTACAAAAGCTGAACTCTTGAGAGTACACACCACAAAAAACATGGCCTATAACTCTTGTTAATATTTATGGGAATCAGATGTGCACAGAGGAAAGACCAAAGTGCTTTCATAAATCTTGAAACTGCCAATATGATATAATGCCCATGCACAACGTCATATCCATGCCTCTGTATCTCACAAATAGGAATAATCACAGAGGCTATTAATGTTCTGTATTTTAGTAATGTTCATTTTACAATTGTTTGAGACAGCTGTTTGAAAAGTGCTCACTCACAAGGGGTGCCAGCCCCTGATATGAACACAACTATGCAGGGCCTTTTAAACAATCAGTTACAGTGCATTGGCAGCTCCCCATTGTGTGGTTTTCATTCAGAATACAAAGCAGCTGCACCTGTCAGTGTGGCAGGAAAGGCTCTGCTCACCTTGTTAGGAAATGTTTTGATACTTGGTAGTTATGATGGTTCTACACAGCCAAAATGAGTCAGCTATACTGTTACTGATTATTGGTGGCTGTCTTGATGTGCCAGAGAGTATATTTTTACAAAATAATCAGAAAGCTACCAGCAAATCCTTAGCACTCAAAAAATCCACTTTTCTCTTGAAAAACCATAATTTTGGGCCTTTGAATGCTACAGCTGTAAATCAAAGAATTGTAGCAGGGATTTCTTTAAAATCAGATAACTGAAAACTCATGAAGGCAAATGATAATAAAGTGCTGATAAAGTTGATTTGCTCTGTGAACAGCTGGAGAGACTCTCCTACACACTGAAGATTAAGAAATCATTCCAGGTAGCAGAGCAAACCTCCTGGAAGGATTATTTTGTATGGAACAAATTCTGAGAAACTTCTCAATTTTCATCCAGTCCCCACTCAACCAAAAGGCTAATGAACCCAATCCTTATCTAGGAAAAGCTGACAAACATTAACAGGGGGCCTGTCTCAAAACAAGACTTTCTCTAAACTGAGTAAAGACCTGAGACTCGCTTTAAAATCAATAAATATTTATCAAAGGAAAACCCTACCCCTTAAATCCATTCCTTTCTCTACCACAGAAATACCTTCTATGTCAATACGAAAAGGCTTGATGATAGATTTTTACACAAAATTGGAGTCCTGGGATGAGAGATTCTGGCAGGAATCAGAGTCAGTGTATATGACATATCACATTCATCAGTTCTGGAAGCCAGTGTCTCTCAATAAAATACACAGTTATAAAAATGTACATTTTTCCCCTGTCTGGGGCACTGACTGCTCTGTGGAAATCTGCAGAGTCTAAAGCTCACTGAGAGCAAAAATGATCTTTTAAGCTCTGTTGATGACCTTACTTTATTCCCAGCTCACACATAAAATATATAATGACAGGATAATTCATGTTGGAAGTCACCTCTGAAGTTCAACTCTTTCACAGCAGCACCAACTTCAAAGTTAGCTACTAATTCAAAGTCAGATCAGGTTGTTCAGGTCCTTGTCCAACTAAGCTTTGCATATCTCCAACGATGGAGGTCTCACAACCTCTCTACATAACCTGTTCTGTGCTTGACCTCCCCATAATTTATTTCTCCTTCTACCTAATCAAAATCTCTCCTGTTGCAACCTGGGTCCCTTGCCTCTTGTTCTTTTGCACTCCTCAGGATTCTCTGTTCAGGAGCCCAGGCATGAATTGCCTGTGACTGCCAAATCAGGGTCTCATGATTGACTCCTGAAGGATGCCTCTTTCTCAAACCTCCTCAGTCATCCACTTGTTTGAATGACCATGTTTCACCTAAGCTTACTTTCAGCTAAGCTTGCCCAACTCTTAAAATGTCAAGAAAGTTGCTACTAGCTCTGTCCCTTACTGGTGTGCATGTGTCACCCAAATGTCAGACCAAATATGACACAGGCTAATTCCTTACAGGAAAACACATCCTGAAATAAATCACAGCTCATCATCTGTTATGAGGTATCTGATTAATTGTAAAGGAAGAAGGACTCTGCTCCAACATTTCTGCACTCTTGTATGATCCTAATATTGCAAATTTGCTATGAACCTGGACAGTCTGGAATATCCTGCTACCATAAAAGCAGCTCATATACTCTAACTCCTTTCTTTTTGAATACTTGCTGCTAAATGACTGAAACCCTAATTTTCTGTTCAATGTGCTGTGTTTCCACTGGCTAAGTCAGGCAGTTTGGAAGAGAGCACCAAGATTATGCTCCATAGGAGTCAAAATTAAATGTGCCAACAGCAAAAACCCTTCCCACCCCCTGGCACCAGAACCAGGCTCTACAGGGGTCTGATAAAACCATTGGCAGATCAGGCAGCAAGAGGGAACAAGAAACACCTGCCCAGCCTGGGTGTAGGTCCTGCCTCAACTTAAGAGGCAACCATAATCCATATTGCAAGAGCTTGTGACATGGGGGATTATTCTGTTTAACAGGCTCCTGTTTGTGCTCTACACACAGTAGAAGACCATAATTTTAAAATAATTCCTCTTTAGATCAATTGGAATATCTGATTGGGACACAATCGTCAGTGGGCCTGCTTGAAACCGTGCAGCTGGCACAATCAACCATTGCATTTTTTCCACTCTCTACACTCTTGATTGAGGAGCTAATTATTACAAAAGCTTCTTTCTTCAGTGCATGCTGCATCATGTGTAAATTAATCTTCTAGTAACCTTTGTTCCTTGCTCAGAACTAGGATATACAGCTATTCCTTGTTAGCTGTGCAACCAGCTGTTACAAGCTCCAGAAAAGTCTGCTTAGTCAATAATATTACAGAATAGACAGCACCTCTCAACAAATCTCTCAAGGATGAGAGATTTGTTATTGCTCTCATATCCTCCCAACTCTTATTTCAATGCATACAGGCTGTACATCAAAATACTAATAAGGGAATACTGCATCACCATGTCTTAATTAGAGGGGCACCTAAAACATGCCAGGCTGGAAATTTTGAGCGGACTGGGTTTTGTGATATTTCTGTCACTGCTGAGAAAGAGCGTAGCTGAAACACTCTTTTGATTCCATAAACACCATCTCAGGGATAAATCTGTATCTCTAAGGTAAATTAAAGCAGCTTTAGAATTCCTCTGCTAAAGATTGTAGAGATAACAAATGTTCTCCTGGACTCACCCAAGTTCACCAGGGATCAGTATATTCCAGTTTCATCCACAACATGCCATAAAAGTGGAGTAGGGAGCAGTAAAAATGGCAAACTCTGGCTACCTAACTAGGGCCAGCAGGAAGGCTTTTTCCTGGATTGAGAGGGATGAAATGAAGCTGAGGATTTCAGCTAGTAATAATGGAAGGCAACACAGTCTAGTTGTACAATAATGATGTGTAATTTCAACAGCACAAATATTGCGTAAGCAACATCTCGGGAGGACAAAATGTGGAAAAATTGTGTCTTGCTATTTTACATGTGCACAAGAATTTATGAGTTGATACTTGACTTGGCACTGAATTGTTTCAGGAAGCAATTGACTTAAGCTGTTGGCAGTGACCATAACATAGAGTAATTAAGTTCCAAATCCTCACAAGGGGACCAAACCAAGGATATGACCAGGGCACACAGCTTCCAGAAAAGTGATTAAAAGAAACAGAACGTTAGTTATTAACAGCCTGAAGGAGAGGTTTAGGAAAATAAAGTTAATGGAATTGATACAGAGACTGTTCGAAAATATCTTAGGAGAAGCAAAAGTGTACATGCTTCATGCCACAAAACAAAGAAACAAATACCCATAAAGTAACAAAGTCTTGATGGTTAAACATTACAGTTCAGTCAAAGTAAACATACTTCCTTAGAAAATGCAAATGCTAAGAGAAGCAAATTACTAGATCATGAACTCTGGGCAAAATGAAGAGGATGAGAATGTCCTTAGGTTATAAATTAGTGCACTTGGTTTATGCTTCCAGGCTTGAATTTTTCAAGGCTTCTGTAGTGGATAGTTGCCAAAATGTCACTGAATTTCAGTACAATTTAAATCCTCTTTAAAATTCTATACATAGATAATTTTAATGAAAAAATTACATAAAGGGAACTCTTTGCCTATCTTTGAAAGCAACACTATGTTCACTACTGGGACACAACTGAAAGCAGTGCCAATGAACACAGATGACAACACTGTTAAAAATCTCCTGATTAATATAATGTAGGAGAAGAGAAAGCACAGTTTCTGCTGAACTTCTGCTTGTTATAATTTATTGAAAGTGTTAAAGATCGAGCAGATCTAGTCTGCACATTAATTGCCAGGTTCCAAGCGTGTTCAGAACAAGATGACATTCTCTGAACAAAGAAGTTTGTAATCTAAGATCAGAGAAATTAGGTGCACATAAATCAAGATGGAGCAAAGCTCAAGGTATCCTGGAGATACTGTTCAAACAACTTCACAATCACAGCGTGAGATACTACATGTTTCAGGTCAAAAGCTAAATTCACAGCTAAAACATGCTGAATATATGCTTGATTGGGATACCAGGGCAGTCCAGAACCTTTGCTGACTGGTGCTGTCCTCTCCATGGACATCTTTGAAAGAAAGAACAGCTGTAAAAAAAGTTATTTTTGTTGAATCATAAAAAGCAGGACTGCAAAGACACCTTTCAAAATCTATCCTCTTTCCAAACAAGCCAGCCTAGTGAAAGCAGAAGTCATCTAAGCAATTGTGTGGCATACCTGCAGATGTGCCACTCAAAAGGTAATGAATCATGGGACTATTGAATTATTTGCAGCATCTCAGGAAACACTATTGCAGATTCTTTTGGCAAGCTCACTAAAGAAGTATCTACATAACAGAATAATAAAAACATTGCAAAATCTAATATTAAACAGGAATCTCTGTTCCCTTTGAAAAGTCTAATCACATACAGCATCCTCATTTCATTTTACACAAAGAACTATTGGTCCATTTAAGAAATGAAATTAACAGCAGGAAGTGCTGATGTACATGGAAAAACTAAAAACACGACAGGTACAAACAGTAAGCTAAGAAGAAAAGCAATGGGAACCATAAAAATCCAACCAGCACTCTTCTTTCTGTTCTGGGAAAAGAAGTCAAAAGGTCTAAAAAAGTGCAAAAAAAAAATAAAAAAGGAATCATCATGGTTAATACAACTACAACATAGATGTTTTTACTTATGTCCTTGTTTGTCCACAGAAGCTGCTGACATGTAACATTAGCTTGCCTGTTTCTTAGAAAAATCGCTGGCAAAAACCTCATGGGGTGTAGGAGAAACTGAGGATACATAATTTGTCATCTCTGTGTATTTTTTTTTCTCCACGTTTGAAATCACAAGCACAGCTTATGTCTGCTGGCACACACAAGAGATTAAAAGAAACCAGGAATTAATCAAAATTAACATTTTTTTTAACTGTACTGTAAGCATACAGGCTAAGAAAAGGACTGGAAAAAGCAAAATGTCCCTCTCTCTATGCTGCCAACTTTCAATATCAACCTAATGGTAAGAAACGAAACAGCTACACAGTTATTACTGTCAGATTCATAGGTCAGGCTCTCCACTGTGCCAAGTTTCTGCACAGTGTGGGAAGCAAGGAGCACCACAGAGCAGCTTATTGTTCCCTACCATGTTTGGCCCCAGCAAACATGTAGGCTGAAGTGCCCTGGGTCTGCCTTCACCTATGCTAACAGAAACAAATACACTTCCAAGCCTTTCTTTTTCCTTCCTTTGAAATATGAAAGCCAGAAAGGAAAAAGCAAGGGCTTTACCACAAGAAGCTCCAGCCTACCTTCACTCTGGGTTCCTACCAGCCTGGGAGGGTGCACGTGCATGTCTGCATGTGCTTTTATAGCTCCACAGTTAGATAGGGTGAAGCTTGGAAAATAGACTGGACCTTGATGGATGGTTGATGACATTACAGACTAGCAATATCATCAAGAAGACAGAAAACACAAAGAGCTATAGGTTAAGCATTTAATTCTGGCAGTGTTATTTATATGACTAAGCATTTAATAAAAGCATGTCCAGTTCCAACGTGTTGCCTGCAATCTATTGTCTTGGATTTAAAACCAACTCTTCATATGTGGAAGGTTTTAAATCACCAATTTAATTTTCAATGCTAGTCTATCATGAAGGCAGAATTGAAAACACTCCTTCCCTGTTAATTTGCCACGTTTTGTTAATAACTGATTTGTCTCCCACAGTTCTCTGTGTTTCAAAGGTAATGGTCTGTCTTAAGATATGAGAATCTGCAGCTGCATATTATGTTCTTAAGTCATAATCTTGACTGTTATCCAGAGAGCAGTTGTTCTTCCCTAATACACTCCTCTAGGAAACTCAGGCAGGTTTTTGTTTTCCTGTAATGTTGGCTAAGCTTCCTTTAAAATAATAAACTTTGTTATGCTTCCCCAACAGTTTTCTCTTGAATTTCAAGTTTGCAGATTGCGTAATAGTGTGCTATGATTCTCTCTTCCATAGTTCTATGGACTCCAAAAATTTTGCTAAACTTTAGCTGTTTCCCAGTTCAGTTCACTATGTGGCTTAATGCTGGGACAGGAAAAAGTCAGGAATGACCAGTATCTCATTGACAACAGTGTGGCCTATGGACTAGGGCATCAGATAGCCCTGTGGTTAAATTGCTGAAACGGGATTTACAAACAAAGTTAGGTATTCCAAAACTGCAGTGTCTGAATTCACGCATCTAGGAATCATGAGTCAGTTCTCCCCCACTTCTACAAAAGGCATCATGTGTGACCATGGCCAAACAATTTAATCCCTTTGAACTTGTTTCCTACCAGTTCCTTGGCAATAGCAGAACTCATCTGCCTTGCACTGCTCTTTTAAGGATTGTATTATTTGTGCTTTTGATGCACTCAGGCATAACAGCAAATACTTGCGGAAGCCTCCTAAGGTCTGCAGATCTTAGATATCTACAAGTTTCATCCTTTACCTCTTGAGGGCCATGAGTGAACCATTTGCACAAATAACACAAAATTTGGGGCAAGCATCAAAAAGCTTAGTTCTTATTACTTCTTACTTATTACTTCTGGTTTTTACAGTATTTACTTACGCATTGAGGCCAGTCTTGGAACTGGTCCTGACTCAAGCATACAGAATGGAACACAACAAAATAAGGAATCTCCTTTCCCCTTCTTCAACAAGTGATAAGTTTTAGATAGCACAACAGTTAGGCCAAGTGGCTGGGGCAAAGTGCCAAGGAAAACCAAACAGGAAAACCAAGGCAGCAGGAAACTGAAGCAAAACACATGCAGAGTGCCAGCAAGGATCATGGCAGAAATTAGAAAATTATGTACAACTGAAGCAAATCACAGCAAGGGCACACAGCCAAGAAAAATGGCAAAGACTTGAGCAGCAATCTTGTTGAGCTACAAACTAGGTTTAAGTCCTCTTCAGAAGTCCCATCTGCTAGGAGAATACAGAAGGTCTTCTCCCACAGCAGCTACATAAGTAGCCATTCTGTTAGAGCTGAGGAACAGAGTTTTCTATAAAGGTTGTCTGATAGCAACCTCTACATCCCTGAAAACAAGCACTGTCAGCAAGACAATTGTGTAAGAAAGTAGAGTAAGGAGAAGGCAAAGGTGTAAATCTGCTCAAGGAATATTTTTAAAAAGTGTCAGAGGCTGCACTGTTGCTACCACAGAGTATGCTAAGAGCTCTTCTGTCCAAGGTCACACACCTGCCTCCACAAGGATGCAGTGCCACCAAACAAGCTGCAACTGACCATCTTATCTTAGCCCAGCAGGGCTGCAAGAAAATTTGATGCAGGCAAAACACAAAGACTGCCTGCAGCTTGTGGCAGAACTAAACCAATAGACTGAGATTAGGTGGAACGGGAAGCCCAGAGAAGAGCTCCTCTCTTCAGCTGCTCCTCATTTTCTTCTCATTCTCTTTTCCTTCACCCAACTTTTCTCCTTTTGCAGATTGTTTCCTGTTAGTTTGTCCTATTCTGCTCAGTCATTTTTAGTTTGAACTATTTATTTCTTCAATGAATACTTAAATTCTCCATCGTGGTAGAAGTTACTAACCACAGATGACTGCATCCGCCACCTCAGAAGTGGTTTAGGTGCATATGGGCCACAAAGCTTCTCCAAACAAAACTCAAAGGACTCTTAAAAAACAGACAAAAAGATAAAGAGGCTTCAGTAAACACTATTAACACCACTTCTCTTTGACCACAATCCAATAAATATATTGTAGATTTTGCACAGAAGGGAAATCACATTTTCTACCTCTGAAGATGTGTACCTTTTTCCACAGGGCTTAACTTGAATTTTTTTCAGGTGTTAGAGAAAATAAAAGCATGTTTGTGCAAGTACATCAACCGCCTGCTTTCAGGAATTCACAACAGAAAGCACATAGGGGCATTCCTGAAAAATTAAAACTATATGTGAGTGAACAAAACAATGGCCAATCGAAGCTCATATTGGCAAATTACCCAAAAAACAAAGTATACTCCAGAGACTGCATGTGCCTACTTAGGTCAAATTAACCCTCAACAACAATAAAAACATAACACTGAAAGAACTTAAAGCACTAGCAATCTCAGGAGTCATAAGCTGATCATGTGTGCTTTTACAATTTTGGTAATTTTTTCTTTATCTTGCTGCTGGTTTCATGTTTCCCTGTATATTGGGAGGAGACAAAGACTTCACAGCTTTGTCCCACCACAAAAAATCCAAATAGAAGTCACATCAATTAGGGGATTGCAGAGTATATGATACACAGAAAAATACATCTGCACATTTGGGACTAGGATCCCACATAACACATTCACTGACAGTCCTGGAATTGGTGCTAAGACCAATTTTGCCCACGGAGTGCTGTGTAAATCTAAGTATTATTGTTACATTCCTAAATGGCATCTACACAATATGTAAAAAATTACTTTTGTAGAAATCACTGAGATTTAGAAAACAAAATTGAAAACATCTGTTTAAATATTGGCATGATTTTCCTGTATTTTTCCACAATTCTGTCCACAAAAATTAGATACTTTCCAATGAAAATATCTACTTTAAACAATTACTAGTCTTATTAATAACTGACAAGGATGTAGCTATTACACAAATGTCATTATTTCCTTATAAGGCACACCGTGTTTAATCACAGCTAAGAGTGTTCACCTGCAATGATTCCAAAATTTAGAAGATTGTCCAAGACTATTAGTAACAAGTTAATATTCCACCAGAAAACTTGGACAGTGTCTGAGCAGAGTTCCAGACCTCAGCACAACACTGCATAAACCCTTCTGGAATCTGTTCTTTTTGCCTCCTGTTAAATTCATAGATACCCTTCATTCAAAGGTCTTGTGCTGCCAATATGAGTGGAATTAATTATTTTTTTTTCACAAGCAGGCAATCAATACAACCAACTAAGGCAACAGGATTTACTCCTTGGTTTATCTTTTATAGTTTATTACTTGGATAATAGTCCTGATAAAGAAACTACTGTCATCGTGGTTTGAATTCTGCTTGCCATTCACACCTACCCAGTCCATCTGCAGCTTAGCAGTCTCTGAATAAAGAGGGAGAGACACGCTGGCAAGCACACTGTTTCCCAGGCCTTCTATTACAATTACAAATACTCTGGTTTATTTTTTACTCCAGATAAGGTAATAGGAAAATGATTAAAAGAGACAGCAAGGTTCAATATCCTCAGCAAAGAATATTAGAAGTTGGCAAAAACTTAATTTCTATGTTGAAAGCATGATACTTTCTCTCCAGAAATGCCAGAAAGGGGATGCACTGTGTGCAGATATCTGATTTCAGAGCCAGGCACAGAGAAAAACCCACGCTGAAGACTGTAATGGCTTTAGTAGGTAAATGTGATGTTAACAGCCTAACCTGAAGCCCTAAAGCTTTAACTCTGTTAGATGAGTACTTCAGGCACCATTTCTTGTTAACAAAGGAAAATTTCATGGTCTAAATCAAATCGAGGGTAGGATATGTGTTTTGCACTGTTACCTTCATTGCAGCAGGTATTTCAGTTACTCTGGAAGAGTCTACAGAATTAATTCGTCTGCTCTTTATTATCCAATAGAAAGGAACAGTTTTTATTCCTGTCTAGAACTGATTTTGGTCCTTCCAGAAACTGTATTTTCTTCTGTTCTACTCAAAAAATGTAGGACGGACAATAATAGTTTTTAATCTTCCTGCACATCTTGGAAACATTTTTAAAATTATTTTCTGCCAACCCACTTCTACTGAGAGCTTTCACATGGTTCGCAGCTAATGTAATCCTACATCTTAAAGAGGATGGATTACAGAGAATTATCCTCCTGGTTATATTGCAAGTGGTAAAAGGAACCTTTTTATTTTCCCTGATGCAGTTTTATTTCAGAGCAGCGGCCTGGGAACAACTGTGCCTTTATGGCCAGTTCGTGCCTTTGGTCCCACCACCATTTGACTAACTAAAAGGAAGAGACAACTTTAAGGTCCCCTTATATTTTTCCCTGTTTCCCTTCATTTCAGAAGCAGTGAAAACATCTTTTTTTCCATAAACCTGTATTTATGTTATCATGTGATTTCCTTTCTCCTGCTGTATTTCATTTATCTTTTGACTGTAAGTCCATTCAGGCTGGCACTATAATATGCTGTGCTTATACAGAGATCAGATACAATGGGAACCCATTTATAGCTGCTCCCATTTCACTTTGTTAACAAAAATAAATAGCAGCAATTTGCAATTCCAATTTGCAACTCTGTCTCCCTGTTATACATCAGAGGTAAGGGAAGGAGTCAGTTTCATTAGTTCTTCATTTGCTTTTCCTCCTTCTCCAACCCATACTCTTGGCATCAAGGAGAGGAATAAAGATGCCAAATAGTTCCCCTCTTTCCTCCACCTAAATCAGCTTCAGGTAAATCACATGTGTAAGTGTGGATTTCAATGCTTTTTGGAAATTTGTACCGTAAGGCACGGACATTTGGTACCCTTTTCCATTTGCTGGCAAGAAACAGTCTCTCAATGTTAAGACCCTTAGTAAACATTTAGCATATGTCATGGCCAACATATCTTTGGCCAAAAGGAGAAATACCATTCTTTTACATGTAGTAGAAGTAGTAGGTGAGAAGAATTTCTAGAGAAAGTTGCACAAATGCTTCCTTCCAATTACTGGCCAAAGGGCAAGAGGGGTCTTCATGCTCTTGTTTTCACGAAAAAAAGAGAGGAGTATTGGCACCTACAGCCCTCTGCTTTTCCTTGGTTTAAGATGTGTTACAGTATTTACTTATGATAAGTATTTTTGTTTTGTCCTGCTTTCCTGACTTATTGCAAACACAGATTTTTCAATGAAAATGAAAACACTGGCATATCACTGTCATACTGGCAAACACTGGCATATCATTCTGGTTTGTTCAGTCACAGAAGGTGGAAAACACATCTTTGCTGAACCTCATATAAGAATAAAAAAACCCAAAGAACTTAGTCTCCAAGCCACTTGAAAAACATTTTTGGACAATATGTATTAGCTCAAGAAGCTGTTCCAGAGGTTACACAAGCTTTGTAATCTACCCAACTTCACCATGAAACTACATATCCTAACCACATGCAAAGGCCCCGGCAGTGTAGTAAGAAGTAATGGATTTTTGCACTAAGAAACATGGGATATTACCCAATTAATACAGGATACTGCCTAACTTCTTTTATAGAAATTATGGTACCAAAGATGATGAGACTAAGAAAGTAACTGAAGATTGGCCTTCAAAACTTTGAAAAATTGCACTGTTTCAAAATCTTTTACAAAGGTCATTACATGATAATCTGAAGCTGTTTCACAACTATTTTGTCCAGTGTAATAAAATAAAGCTGTATAGTCTTCAGCCCTAAAAAAACCAGACTGCTGCTCCAGTCAATAATTAGTCTCAGATAGTCATCTCAGATCTCGTCAAACTCAAAGCTGATTTTTGTAGTCAAGTTCAAGTTTTAAAATAGAGTAGTAGAGTGTGTAATCTGTACCAACCTGTTGTGTTGTTAATGTGTCCACTTAAACCAAGCACTTCCATTTTCATATTATCTCCTTGTTTTCCTCTCATAAAGAGAGGAGAATCCCTATCATTTGCTGTGGAAATAATTTCTAGTTCCTTAGGAAGATGACCTACTAAATTTGTTACACTTGAGAAAGACCCAAACTTATGCACTTGGTGATCAACATATTTCTAGGCAAGCATTGATGCACAAACATCCACCAGCTTATTTTGTATGAAAGCATAAACTACACCAGATTGCTTGGATGTAGCCAAAATAGGCATCAATTGCTGTCTGGGCTTAGCAACCAACAAACTTAGTTCAGCTGATTAGAGCATGGTTCTTATAACACCAATATTGTGGGATCAATCCCCATATGGGCCATTTACTTAAGAGTTGGACTGGATGATCCATGTGGGCCCCTTCCAAGTCAGGATATTCTGTCAATCTGTGAAACCCAGTAGAAATCAAGGCAAATACACATTCAGAATATTATGATTTCCAACAACTGTATAAACCAATTCCAATGTCAAAAGCTAAGAAAATAATATTCCCTGGTCCGTTGATCAAAGCTATTGTTAAAAAAACAAAAACAAACAAACAAAACAAAACAAAAAACAAACAAACAAACAAAACAAAACAAAAAACAAACAAAAAAAAACACAGGCTATGCCTGGAATGGAAATAGTAAATCTTCCATTCTGGAGTCTCAGGTGTGCTACACAAACATTTACAGTGGCCACAAGCACCCATTTTATTATTACTCAAGTATAATATTTGATTTGGACAATTTGAGAGGGAATTAATATAAAAGCTCTTTCTGCATATAGCAGAAGGAATTGCAATTCATCTGTCAAAAAAATTTCTCTGCACTTTCTTGCAACTTGGGGCAGAAGATGATGAACTGGCCATTTTCTGCCATAAGAATTCATCTGTTTACAAAATGAAACATTTGCACTGTACTTAAAGTATAATATGGGTGATTTTTTTCTGCTAGAGAATTTTTGCATCAGTAATTATTTCTTGGAAGTTAGGGTTTAGTTGAAAGCTGCTTAGAAGCAGGAAACAGAAAAACTCTAGCTTGCTTACCTCCAGGTGATGTTCTTCAACTGTGCCAGAATTCTGTTTGTGCAGCTGCTGTACTGCTTTTAAAATAGGTGAAGAATGAAATCCATTCATGACTTATTAAGTTTGTTGTTTTGTAGCTCTGGGTCAAGCAATATTTTTCTCTGGACTGATCAGGAGTAGATAATTCTAGGTTTTCTGCAGAATATCAATAAACTGTTCCCACATACCACCAAGACTGTTTGCAAGTGATCTTTAATAAACAAAGGAAACCCTGATAGATTCCCAAGTACAGTTCTCGACATAGTTCATATGAATATTTCTCAATCACCACATACTGGATCAGCCTTGAAGAAAAGCACTAAGCAGAGCTATTTTATAATGAATTGGCTACTTCCTGTCTCAGGGGAACCCTGCAGTATCCTGAAGGTCTTACTGCCCATATAAATCATATTGTCTATATTATGCCACGTAACCAGGATGCAGAAGTCATTCCCATGTTTTCCCTTTGGTTTATGAGTCCTATCCATTCAAGCAATTCTGCATTTCCAAGACCTGCCTGGAATCAACCTGCAGAGGGGATCTACACATAGATGTGATACCTAGGGACATGCTTTAGGGAAGGACTTTGGCAGTATTAGGTTTATGATTGGACTTGATGATCATGAAGGTCTTCTCCAACCTAAGTGATTCTATGATCTGACTCAATTCAACCTGAAAACTCCATATGATTAAGTTTATATATGGGGGGTTGTGGTAGACCAGTGCAAAATAGCAAATAGCAGAGACGAAAATCTGACCCACAACTCTTAAAGAAAGTATTTGAACAACCCTAAGAATTAGATGGATGATGTAAGTCCACAAGATTTTTACACTTACTTCTGCAGTAGTTGCTTTAATATTCTTTAACATTTTTATATTCTTTTCCATAAGACAGTTCTATTCCAGTAATCAGGCACTCACTCATGAACACTACAATAATAAATTCCCTAGCACTGAGCACAGTGAAAAAAAGAAACAGTTTCAGACTCATGAGGGATTATGATAGATAAATAAGGCAAAAATAACTTAAAGAAGTCAGAAAAATCTTGAGTTTCTTTAAAACAAATAGTGCACAACAAGTGAAATAAAAGATGCAAAGCTGAAGTCACCAAATATCAGGGTTGGTATCTGTTCAAAGTAGTCTTGCAGCCCAGGGGCTAAGGAATACTCCAAGCCATTCCTTGACAGCTGTAAGCAATGGGACAGTGGGAATTGAAGTAGTATGACAAACCACTGCTGGAGGGCAGGAGAAATAGGACCTAGCATTTGGTGTTGCCTGTGACACAAACCCCATGAGGAGCTGAATTTTTTAAGACTGCATTATCACTTTGCTTTTATTTCAAAATCATGTACTTCTTTCAGATCTTGCAGAACATACAGAGGACTATCACATAATCTTCGAGTATATAAAGCTGTTTCATGAACAAATTGCTCTACACTTACTCCAAATTGACCTAAATTGTTATTACTCACCATAGAAATATTTCCAGTGGCTAGTTCTCCCTATCTATAGCTATTAGTCAAGGTGACATAGGAAGTGTTGAAATGGCAGATCTTGTTAGAACACTAATAATAAAGAAGTTAATAATTCTTCAAGTTAACTTTATGACCAATTAATCATATAGTGTGATGAGTGCTGGAGGCATTCTATTCCAGATGCATATCCTAATTTACCTGCACAAAAGCCCACCTCAGGAAGATAACTTTGTTGTTGAAATATAAAGCATGCAGAGCTAAAAGGAAGTCACTTTTGAGCTACCAAGAATTCAGGCTATGAAATAAAATCTTTTGCATCTCACAGGTGTTACACAATGCAGTGCACTCTTACCTCCATGGGAAAGGCCTTAAAATTAACCGTGTGCTCAGAACCACGCTGGTTTTCTCTCCCCCAGTGAAATCGAACATCGTGTAGCTCAAACTCGTGTCCCCGAGGTAACGGCCCCCCTATTAACACTGGGAAAGAAGATAAGTGGTAAAGAACTTGCCTTTTGAAACAGACAAGACACTGAATATATTCTCCAAATACAACAAGGAGTCTGTGGAAATCTTCTATATTATTAGTGGTACCAGAGAGAAGAAGAGTTGACAGACTTGTCACCTTTACTTCTGAAGAACCTTGGAGGTACAGAACATGAATTGAGGCAGTTATGGAAAACAGTAAAACTGCTGTCATACTGAACTCTTTGTTTTATGATGCAGAACACCAAATAAAAGTATTGCACCTTTACCAGTCAGAAGAGGGAAGGTTTATTTGTCTTATCAAGACATTAACTGTGTGCTCTAAACAGATGGCAGGGGTTCTGAATTGAACTGCAAAGTAACCTCCAAGTTGTCCAAATGTTTAATCTCCATCACCTATATTTACTATGGGTCACAGAAATGGATAAAAAACTTAACTGCAAATATTTTGCTAGGTAAAGGTATTCAGTCATATACCACCTGTCAGGCTTGGGAGATACTGAATGCCTCCATACCAAAATATAATCAAACCTACATACTGGAGCAAAAACAGCATACCTCATTTACTTAAAAGCAGCTGCTAGGCAGCCATGGGTTTTCCTTATTTCAGTTTTTTAAACATCTGGAATTTATTAAAAGCATCTGTCCACAATCACAACACAGGCACAAAAAATGTATATAGCTGCTTGGTACTTTTGCATTAATAGAGACTTCCATCAGAAGTAGTAAAAGCAAACAATTTTGAGACCCAATCTGCTATGGAATTAATCAACGGAAACATTTCACCCTGGGATTTCTGAATCTGCTTTAGATCAAATATTACACCACAAGCTGGAGGTAACTTCCCACTAAAGTTATTGAATATTGGCTTCTAGGCAGGGCTGAGTTTTACTCAAGGGCATTCACAGGCTTCCCTAGAATCCATTAAATTCTAGCTTACATTTCATAGACTTGGAATTAATCTTTTACAATCTCTGATAATTGATAAGGATTATTTAACTGCATGAAATATACCCTTAGGGAATTAGTTTCATAATATATAGCTACTTTGACACACAAACTATACTGCCTGAGTTTGGAGCACAAGAGGTAGTGTAATACTAAAACATAAGTTAGCAATTGAGTCATATTACAACTGTACAAACACAAAACCAAAGGTATGGAACTGTAAAAAAACTGAAAGAAAACACATCAATTATGGTTTTCATAAGCAATTTCCTCTAGCAATTGGAGGAAAAAAGTAAATTATTCCAATTAATCCTCCTTTAATAATTCTTGACAACCAATCTAACAGCCATTAGAGTTTCTAAAATGAAATGTCCTAAATATAGTTATAGATTCAGATTTACTCCTTAACCTTGTTTTATCTATATTCTATCTATACCTATGTTCCCTAGAGGGAAAAATCTACAAATCTGGTAAACATTAAAGGAAACAACCAATTGAAGTATTTATGAAATCTGGACAAATAAAAAGACTCATGATACTCAATTAATGCTCAATTAGGACAATAAAATAATAGTAGTAGTAGTAGTAATAATAATAATGATAATCTTTTCAATTAGGAAAATTTAGCATTTTCTCTGTTTTAAAACATTACTCTGAGAAAAACTGTAACTAGAACTAATGTTCTCTATAAGATGTAGTTCTGGATCTCCAGGAGCTTCAAAGAGTTTCTTTCCAAGGCTTCATTTAGGACACTGATCCCATGATAAAACTATTTCATAGTTGGTCATGGTTCTTCCACCTAATGCACAACACATATTCCATCATGAAAATGAATGCAGCTGTGAAAATGTTTGCAATTAAATAATGAGAAGGATTTGGGAATTCCATATGGACTGCATGTCTTGAATTAAAGGACAAAAATATTCACCAGTGATGACAAATTTATTTTTAATATGTATCTTAATCAGTTTACTTTTTTCCATAAGGAGCTTTTTCTTTGACTGTTAACATTACAGTACATGAGGATCTCTTGCACATTAATTGGACAGAATTTCAAAGCATTCAGCGCTCAATAGTTCCCAACAAAATAATCTGGCTAAATGGATTTGTCATCAGAGAGCTCCTGTGAGGAAAAGAAACTGCAGGAGTTTCTGCAATCCCTAAAAAATGACCAGAATACTAGGCCAGGTTCAAACACACTTTATTAACTATTTTCTCCTCTTTGTAGTTTTAAAAAATGTTGTCTTCTCCCTCCAAATTATTCCCAGTTTACAAGTGGAAAATGGGAAATTACGTAACATTAAATCTAAGGAAAAGCTGAAACTAAACCAAGATTTCCTAAATCATAATTCCATACTTCAGTCATAAATTTTTTCTCTATTTAACATTTTCTTGAATTATAAAATTCAAGACTCATCTGTTGGGCATGACATTGCATTCATGTATAAAAGAAGTCTTTCCTTTTTTCTAATTCTCTTAATGGCTTTGCAAAGGCATTTAGGTGTGTTGGTCCCATCTTATTAATTATCACTACTAAGTTACAAACTGCCCTTGGGAAAGGTAGGATGGAAGGAGTTGCATTTTGGCATGCAAATGATGAGGTCACTTGTGGTCACTCTCACTTCCTCCACAGGAGAATTCAAGAATTCCTGATCCTGCAGGGAGAACCTTATCCCTTGGGAAAAGAGCCCTGCTTCTGATGAAGGCAGTAAAACTGACTGGAAGTACAACATTTCTCTTTTATTGCAAATCTGCAAAATTCCATGGGAAGAAACGTTCTGTGTTGCAAAAATACGGGGAAACTATCATAGAAAGGAAATTATAAAGGAAAGCATCATTATTAAAATAACAAATCCTTTCTTTTTAAAAAACTGTAAAACTGAACTGACTCCCTCACTTAGCGCAGCTGTAGTTCCCAGTACTACTGAGTTCTCAGAAGGAAACAGAAGTTGGAATGTCTCAGGGATGACAATGTTCAGCTGCTTAAATGCCCCCAAAGGGCTGTTACTAGCTAAGACTGCTTGGAATAACATGGAGGCACTTCCAAACGCATGGTAGGAACTACTGCAGTGCTGGAAAGCAAAATGGACTTTTTTCCCCTCTGCTTTCTTGCCTCCTTCACACAGAATAGTTTACCCAGTTGAAAGGTCTGGATAAGATATTGCAACTTCACTTACATTGGAATTGTTTCCTTTATTATTTGCTTCCAAATCATATTTGATGAGTGACACCAAAAATGTCATCCTTTAAGAAATGAGAACTGCCTTCTACTTGGTCCTCATCAATATTGTGAGCATTTATAACTGGCGTATCTATCTTAAGCCATCCAATTCTGTACTTAGTATTCAGAACCCACTCAAATTAATGGGAAGAAGCACTTTTAACCTACATGGTCTTTGTACGATGAACAAATCTTGCCAGCTGTACAGAACAGTTTGGCGCTACACTGTCTTAGCAATAGTCTGTACTGCTTCTGAGTGCAGACAGCTGTTAATGCCAATGAATTGGACACCACCACCACGAGAGGAAATTCTGGACATGCTTCCAAGCAATCTCACTGACCATCCAGTCTGGCATCAAAATCTGCAACTCCCATTGCAACACTTGCTCCTCTTCCTACCAAAGTCAACAGCAACTCTCTCACCGGGCATAGTCCATGCTGAATGGGCACAACTGCTCGCTGCTGGGAAAGGCTGCTTTTCCTACACTCCAGGACATGCGTACAGTGAGTCTTCAGGCAACACAAGCTTTAGCTGGGAAAATCAAGGCTATGTTTCAGCATACCTGATTTTGACTTCAGGGCAATCTGAATCGAATGCCCGTCGTTGATCACTTCACAGTCACGACACACCACGTAGTTCGGTGACAAACGCACTTCCAGGAGCGAGGGGTCATATTTAGCTTCTCTTGAGTTCAAGTTAATGGGCGACTGGTACTCCCCGTTAGCATCGGGGAAAATCAGCCCCCACTCCACTCCTGAGGCACAAGGGAAAAGCGGTCACGGGGGAACCCGGCACCCCGCGCTGCGGCTCAGACAGGCGCTGCCCGGCCGCTGCCCCCGGCCAGGGAAGGGGCTGCTCGGCCGGACCCGGCGGCTCCGCGGCCGCCGCCCCGCTTTGCCCTTCCGCCGGCGGGGATGGACCTGCCGCTTCCCCGCTCCCGGCGCCTCGGGACG